>CM061920.1:159500539-159838072 GCA_031002005.1 Vandiemenella viatica
CCGTTAACACGTTTTGAATCGTTCTTCACTGTGTAGTGTATATTCCTTAAAGATGTGGTATATAACCTTATAAAAGTTATAAATATGTTACGTAATATGAAGAGAAATTCTGCTGCCAATATACAATATAAAAAATAACCAGTATTGCTATGATGGTATAGTTTGATTTTAAGTGATATTAAGCTCGCAAATGGAACATGATTACGCAAATAATACATGTTGGGGAGGCACTTTGGTCAAAATTGTACTCTGGAATGTTGGCTTGCACATAATCACTTTTTGTCAAGGAACCGAACCATGGCATGGGCTGAGAATAAAAAAATTGTGAGAAATTCTTGCAGGAAAGTCTAGTGTAAGTTGGCTACCATAAATCCTTTAAACATAGAACTGGATATTTCTCTGTTTCATCTTATGAACACTGAAAGGCCTTGCTTAGAAAAACTGAGTTTATGAGACTCGACTAACACTGTGTATACATTTTTCACAAGTGAAAAAATAATCCGAGCTTACGGTAGCTGATGAGGAATGCTGCAGTACTGAGGAGTGCGCACGCTTCATCCCGCAGCGTAATGAGGCGCGGGTAGCGGGAAAGCAAGGCGCAGCCGTGATGGCCAGATTAGCGGCGTCTCGAGTCCTAAGGGAGTCGTCTGGATTAGTGGGCGCCAGGGACACGCCCGCGGTTATGAATACGGAATGCTGTCTTACGCGTGACGGCTCAAGGGCCGCAGCGAGGACCGGATGTCGATCGCCTCTTACGCAACAAATTAAGTGTACAAGCATACCTTAAATTAGTTCCGTATTTGGTCGGACTGTATATATCTTCAGCAAATTAAATTTTAACATCAAATATGAATCAAACATCAAACCATACAGGAGTTGGAGGGGGTGCGGAGAAAGGCTGCTAGATTTGTCTCGGGAATTTGTCAGAATATAATCAGTAACTGATATGAAAAGAATGGAATGGTATTCATTGGAAAACTGGAGGAGGTTCGTGGGTGTGTACAAGGCGTGCTTGGTGTAGTTACGTTGTGTCATTTCACGTCGTGAAGCTTCTTGCATGTGGAGAGTGGGCAGCTACGTAAACATCACAGGGGTTTGTTGACCGAGCTCCACGCTGCTGCCACAACACGCCTCTCCCACTAATTGCAAGCTGTCGTTCATTGCAGTCTCCCAATTATTCTGAGTGAATGAAAATTATATTTGTACCTTCAAAGAACCATGAAAGTGTTCGAAAAAATTGGATGTTTAAATATTTTGGAAAAATATAAAGTTAAATCATACGCTGTTACCACAATGTAGAAATGAAAGAACATTCATGGCATATGGATTTAATAACAGTAAGCAGTACTTTTTTTTGTAAAACAGAGATTGAAATGGCCATGTCTTGTGCTTCTTTGAGCTGATAGATTATCGGCATTTTTTGTAAGACAGAGGTTAAAATTGTCACTTCTCGTTCTTGTTTGAGTTGATAGATTATCGAGACTTGGTGTGTGTAATATAGGTATAATGTCATCATTATTTTTACGAAAAGTCATTGCTGGTACTGTATCCATCATGTTTTAATATTGGTAGCTGACGTATAATTTATTAGAATAAAATGTTCTTCTATGCTATCATCATTCTATTGCACCTCCTGGGGAGCATCCGTCTCCACACATCGTACCACAGCACTGAGACATGTGTATTCTGTCTGGGTGAATAATACCCACACCAAAAAGATTGACATGGTTTTGAACCAAAAAATGCGGATAATTAGAGGATGTATCAAATCCTCCACTACATTGTACTGGCTGCCCGTTTTGAGTAACATCGAACGGCCTACGTACGATAAAACGACGCAATTACCTAATTGCCCAATATAATAAGATCTGTCATAACTTGGATCTCCCCATCCACGGTGACATGGAAACCCAATTTCAGAGACTTATGCGTAAAAACTGCAAAACAACTTATATCTAACGATTTTAACGGGAGAGAAGCGTGGGGATTAGAGTAGATACCCTCAGCCCCACCAGGATGGCACTCCCTGTTTGACAGTCAACAGACACTAAAGCCAACCTCCCCTGTAAGACCTGGGCAGTTCTCAACAGAGGTCTGGCTATGGCAGATCTGCTTTATCTCTTTGCACATGAGGAATCAGAGATTCACCGAATTGTGACTGTGTTGAGGTAGAACAAACCATCCGTCACGTGACCTTTGATTGCCAACTTCGATCCTTCAAGGGATTACCGAGTGACTTCATAGACATATCAAATGAAGCATTATATTGGCTTCGCTATGTCGATTTTGTAATTTAATGTAAAATTTTACTAGTGTGAAACAATTGTACAGGGTGATTATAATTAAAGTTTAAGTTTCAAAACGCTTTAAAAAACGAACCACTTATTAGAATGACGTCAAAATTGAACGGAGTATTACTGAAGAAGGGGGAAAGAATATGACAAAAAAATAGTTCCAAATTTTAGCGACAGATGGCGCCGTAAGCATCAGAATTTCGTCTACAAATGACAAATCGTAAAACATATCCCGTCAGATGGAAATGGGCTTCGTTTGTCCAGATAATTTTCTACGGACGATCATTGTCCACTTCCATGCGAGCAAGAAATTCCAAATCAAAACCCTCTCTTGCTGGCAGGTCAGAAGGAAACAACTCCTGCACATGGCAAATTTTGTACGGATGGCATTGCCGGATGTTTCGCAGAATGTTACGCATCGTGCTCACAGGCCGGCCCAGTGTTCGGGCAGTTCTCCGTGCACTGCATGGCTGCACACCACTGCTCGACGCCTCCTGAACCGCCGAATCACATCTTTTCCTTGCTCTACCAGACTGCACATCAAACGAACCTGAATTTTTTCACCAGACCCATGGCAGTCATCGGTCCAGCGCCTTTTTTCATACCCATTGAGGGTCCTGAACTTCTGCAGAGCTACTGGTGCAGAATCACCGTTCATGTTCTTTCGCCCTTCTTCAATAATACGCCGATCAATTTTAACGTCATTCTAATCAGTGGTTCGTTTTTAGAGCGTTTTGAAACTTAAACTTTAATTATAATCACCCTGTATATAATTGTTTTATTGATTATGTGCTATGGCCATAAGCTAAATAAAATAAATAAATAACTGATTCTTGCTGTATACACTATGAAGTCTTATATAACAACCTCTCCAACGTTCACCTATTCTGTTATATGTATTACATCTCCACTGCAACTGTGAAAGTTATGTTAAAAGATCTCAACAGAACATTGCGATGATGAAGGTGTAACTTTAAAAATGAAGTACAGTGATTATCACTCCGCATTGAATAATGTGTGTTGCGATATTTTGTAAATTCAGCATCACATTCAGATATGATACTCAAACCCGCCAGTGCGCCCCAATACAATGGGACCAGTGTCGCGTACTGTACTCCGGCAACCACCTGTCCTGATTGCGGATTTTAGGCGATTTTCCTGAGTCAACTAGGCGAATGCTGGGATGGTCTCCGATCTCTGACTCATCAACTACACATTTCTCAAACAAAAATACACGTATCATAGAAGACATACGTTACACAAATCGCAGGAAGATTCAAACACTTAAGCTAATCCCCCATTGCTCCAAGAACCGACAATACCTGGTTCTAACTACCCACTGGAAATTTAGACAAATTCTTAATCACAAACTGTGAAGAGGATGAGTAACATGTTTCCCTGCGGCAGGGGCATTTTTCAACAAAATATTGCGCCATGTCACAAGGCCAGGAGTCTGATGAAGTGGTTCGAGGAACACATTGGCGAGATACAATTGATGTGTCGGCCCACAACTCGCCAGATCTGAACCCGATCGAACACATCTGGTATGATTGCCATAGCTCATAGCACCACTACTCGGAATTTACAGGATTTAGGTGACTCTTATGTGCATATGTGGTGCCAACTCCCTGCAGCTACCTACCAAGGCCTCATTGCTCTCATGCCAAGACGCGTCGCCGCTGTTATCCATGCCAAAGGTGGACATACTGGCTATTAGGTAGGTGGTCATAATGCTCTGGCTGATCTGTGTAAGTTTCTGGCTTTTGGTCGTCTATGATATGAACTGGTTGGTGTTGATTGCTATTATTTTTTTTCTATTTTTCTGTTCCGTTCTTGTTAATACTGTCGTTTGTGATTCTAACTATTGCAACGCTTTTTGATACGAAATTAATAGATTACCTTTTCGAATTAGTGTATTCTGCAACTGGTAAAATTCTTTAATTGCAATACCGTCGCGTATTCCGCAGGTGTAGCGACAGGAGCGCGGAAGGTCCATTCAGGACAAACAGTGGCGCGTGCGCACACAGAGTGATATGAGGCAATAGCCGGTCGCAGCCTGTGATATGCAGATGCGGGGGCGGGGCTGCTTTGTGCCCTGCCCGCGCCAATCAGGCCCGGCGGCGCAGGTGCCCGCAGCTTGTCAACAGTTAGCGGCTCAGTGACGAGACGGCCACTGGGCTTTTACACATCACAAAGGAAGCTGAGCAGATAACTCCAAGGAGTGTCACTACGTAGTTGTGGTAATCGGAGGTCTGAGTGCCAAACGGGCGTGGTCAGTCAATTTTTAATCATCATCATCCTCATCAGTGTTCTGCCCTAACACAGGTTTTTAGGTGGTAGCTCTCTTGTCTCTTGTCCCTCCTCTTCAAGTCCATGGAGTTTTCGTTTCTCTTGATGTCATCTATGACCCTGTACTTCATTTTTCCTACCATTCTCCCCTCACAACTTAGTTTATAGGTTCCCAAACAAGGGGGCGCGAAGACATTTCAATGCGGGTAGCACGGGGGGCTATGTAGATACAGCAAACTTGTGCTCTACAGATCTGCACAGTCTCAAGTACTAAATCTCCTTCACCGCCTCTTATAGTTGACAATCTTAATTCGAACATTACATATGTAGTTAGTGTTCTCTCAGATATCAGTTTTGGTATTTAAAAGTAGGCATTTATCTTATCAATCATACAATTGTGGGGAGGGGGGAGCCGTGTAAAATTTTCTTTTGATGGAAGGTGGCATGCCGAAAAACTTCGGTAACCCCTAAACTACTCCTTCCAAGATGTATGTTAACAAGCACTCCTCTCCGACGAGTGCCTCGGCCATTTTCTTTCTTTCTCTTTTAACTTTCAGTGGATTCCTCCTCTCAGAGACCCTTTTCGGCACTTGAACATTACTTATTTTTTCCAACCAAGTCTATTTTCCTCCACGTCCACATCTCAAACGCTTCTTTCAGTTTTTCGTCCTCTAATCTCAGTGCCCACGGCTCTGTCCCATTAAGTGACAAACTCGAAATGTGGTTTTTCACTATCCTTTCGAATCAGTTAATTTTTAAAAATGCGAAAATTCGTGTAGACGCGGTTATGGGGTGTGCAATGCGTCGTTTCTGTTTTATACAGAGTGGACGGGAAGTAGCTCCAAAATAAAAAATCGAGTCTGCTGCCTCAGTACTTACCAGAATAAGCGACCTTTTGCGGTTTTCCTGTGGAACCTCGTTGTCTGTTGTCCAACAGACAACCGAACAACCGAAGGACGCGAAAGAGCACCAAACACGACATAAACATACCAGCTGGCCCCAGAATGATGAAAACGCACAATAGTGTAAATACGATACAGACAAACTAAGCTTTGTATAAAGAAACGGAGATGCGCAGCTGCATACCATACTAAAAAATGTAAATAATTCGTCCCTGATGATACCTTGATGAGAGGTGAAACGCGTACGACGCAGCAATAAATAAAGTAAACAGTTGCATTGGCGTGTTCATTCAACTAGTAATTATGATTTTAATTGTTTAAGTTTTGTTATAATTCGAGAAACGTCGGTCGGAAGTCTTTGAATTATTCTGGAATTTTCTATGATAGCTTGTATAAACGATTGGAAGAGACGAGTTTTCTGTGATATGTATTCAATATTCAAAGAGTTTGTTATCGTTGGAGCATTTGTGTACGTTTGCATCTATTGTCATTGGAATTTGATTTCTTAAACGAAAATAAACAAAGCTGAATCTAAAAGTTTATCTCTGGCTAGTTATTTTACATTTCATTAATAAAACTAAATACCTTACAAGACGTCACATTGTTGTAGAAAGAAAACATATGAACTAACCGAAATAGTGAACCGAAAACGTACTATTGCAGCTTCAGTAGTTACTTGAGGAGAAGAAGATGGGGAATTTATGAGTGTTGTGATTACAGTGAACAAACAAACATATAATGTCTGATAGTATTAAGACGTTATTGCCATAATACAAGAATTATACTATGTTACATACTTATTATTTTTCAAAGGTCCCACCACAAACTTTTTAAAGTATTTTTTGAGTGAGTAATAAATATATTGTGGACTCTGTCAGTGAGCATAATGCCCCACTGCAGACATTCCCGCAAAAGTGTTGCTTTGAATATGGCACGTTATAGTTTTATTTTGTCTAAAAAAAAAAAAAAAAAAAAAAAAAAAATGTTCGTATTTGTTTAAGGTTAACCTACTTAATTCTCTCATCAGAAACTACCATTCGGAAAGGTATACTATCTGAAACCTGTGGTAATTATCTACTGACATGAAGTGTGGAGGTATATTGCAGATGTAATCAATATTAGCTTCCTGGGGATAATAATATGATGTTTATTTTGCCTCAACTCGAGCTTGAAGGTTGAACCGGTCCTACATTTTCTGAGTTTACACAACGCGTTGCATTACCTTTCACAAACAGTTAAATGTTTACAGACGTACATTTTTAATGCTACCGGTATTTGGCCTCTCGCTGTATTGTAGCAAAAGAGTAGCAGTACTGACTGAGACATTAGATCCAATCAGTTTTCTTACACCGATAGTGAAGAAATACAAAGGACTGAAAGTTTTTGAGGTCGATCGGTTTCGTAAACGGACAAAAACTAGTATTAAAGAATCTCATACAATCTTTAAACATTATCGAAACATTTATTTCAGATATTGTGTTATGTTTCCATGACTAAACAACTTTGAACTTAAATGATCAGTTAAGAATTTTAGTGAGCAGTAATTCTTGTAAACTAAAGATTTTCAAACTTCACCGCTTTTTTTTTCCTGTATCAGAACATATTGTCAGATATTTGAAAGAGGGAATACATCGGTTTCAGTGGTCGTTAACTTGAAAACTGTAGGCAGCTTAAAATAGTTTTAGGATTTTTGCACCTGCATTTCCTATTCACCATCCTGCTGAATTTAGGAAATGCACTGCCCCAGTGGTTGTAATGGATTTATCGTTGAGTCACGACAATGGTCATAGCGCCAATGTTATAAGGCGGCTGAAACGAACGGAACTTTCTTATGGATGTAGATCTTGTTCAAAAGCATCCTCAATATTTTAAATGTATTCTGAAAAATAGGAAAGTTTCTGAATTGACTGTTGCTCCATAGCAGCACCTCCCACCAACATTACAGAAATTAAAAAGTGGACGGGATGAGGCAGCAGCTTTAAAATATGCAAATACGGTTTTTAAAAGGCCCAGGTAAACTGGGCGGCCATTTGAGTTGCATTAATATGTAAAGTAGCAGTCGGCCGCCTTGCGTGACGTCATGCCAGGCAGCGCCTTGTGATCGGCGTGGTACGCTGTCCCGCGACACAAACTTGTATACCCATGTCTCTTATCTAAGAAGCATCCATTGTTTCATTATTTCTGAAATTTTCTTTTTATCTGTTTACCGGAGTTGATGTAATCCTAAGTTATTGACATTATTTTGTTACTTTACTGAAAGATATTATTGCATCATTCTTTCAGGAAAGTATCCGGTATAGTTTCTGTCACATTTTCTCTTTACATTGAACCAACGTACGTTGAACATGTTTCTGCTTCTAGCAATAGAGCTAATTATTATTTCAGATACCTGGGGGGGGGGTAATCTGAAAAAAAAACTGAACTGATTTCTCATTTCATTTAGACTGCTTGGTATTTGTAACTTACTTGTTACGTCATTGTTTCCAAAAAATAAGGTGAAAATAGCCTTGAATTTCCTTGAAGGCGGTATTCCTTATATGTGCTTAAAGTAAAAGAAAATGAATTCCTCACAAAGTTTGAAACTAACGCCTGTTGAAGAATGTTTATTAAATCAAAATTTCAACATTCACATTGCTCTGGAAGTATACGATCAGTGAGGAAATGTGAATCTCTTAAAATCTGTAGGCATAAGTAAATATAATTGCTTTATAAATAGCGGTTAAGCTTTTCCGTAAAACGTCCTAAAACTGAAATTCATACTATCGTGAAAAGATGAGGAAGACTGCGTTGTGTATTGTACTGCAGTAACGGAACATTTGAATTTATCCTTAATTTTTATGAACAACTCTCTTTTTGGTCGAAAAATATTGAAGTCATTTTTACAGAACGTATGTTTTAAAATGTAGGATTTTTTATAATTATAAAATTAGTTATTTTTTCACCCTTCCGTTTGTTCATTATTTGGATATAATGTTTTCGACTGATCAATTTTATGCGTTAAGCATTTTAGAAGATTCAGCTACAATACCTTAATACTGTAAATAGTTTAAAAATAAGATGCCTGGAAATATGTAGCGTTAATTGTTGTTTAAAGTATTGTAAGATGGCATGAGATAATAGTACGAAAATTACGTTTGTGAGCATAGGTAACATAAATAAAACTTCTATGATTTTAAAGACTGGTAGACGGAGTTACGTAATGTGCCGTTATTTTAATTTCTTTCGTGCCAAGGTGTTGAGTTTAACCTGAAATTGGAACTGCGGAGCGTACCTGAAAAAGTAAATTTTGCCCCAGATGATAATCAGATTAAATCCTCCAAAACATATGAGATTCGAACTAGACCATTCAGTTTTTAAGACTGGCACCTTTAAAGTGTACGACAAATCAACCATCAAACTTGAAAAGAAATTGGAGATCTGTCTACTGTCAAATATTATTACAGTTTGGATTTGTGCTAAAAAAATAAAAAAACCTATTCTCTAATGTGCTGTAGGAAAATAAGATTTTTATCTAAATGACTTTCACTTTAATGGTGTGGTAGATTCAACACATCGACAAATTAATGCTAAAATCTAAGAGAATCATCAAATAAACACAGAACTAT
Source organism: Vandiemenella viatica (assembly GCA_031002005.1). Taxonomy (NCBI): domain Eukaryota; kingdom Metazoa; phylum Arthropoda; class Insecta; order Orthoptera; family Morabidae; genus Vandiemenella; species Vandiemenella viatica. The sequence goes on from CM061920.1 coordinate 159,509,630, forward strand.
TTTTTGTACTTATAACCGTAAAACGTGGTACGTATATCCAGTTTATTTGCTGTATAATTGTAGGAAACAAGCGCAGAGTCTGTCAACCCGAAGACGTTGCTATCAAATACGATTTTATTATTTGGCAATATTTTCTCTGGATTCCACAATCACATGAAATAGCTATTTATCTCTCGTAACCGTCATTTTTCAGTGAAGCCTAGGAAAAACTTTCGAGGTAATAAATATTAGCAGGAACTTGACATATAAACATAACTCCATATAAATTTTACTGCAGATCTAGTACTAAAGTTCCGGAACACTTCTCCTTGAGGAAATATTTAAACAAAAAAAGTATTATTGTGTAAAAGTATGTCCTCTGTTTCTGGAGGCAACAGTTACTTTATTGCTGTGGTTTAGTGTCTCGATGGATTTTTGCTGTCAATACTTCTTTAATAATAGCTGACACGTATAGCAAAACATCGTCATGATTGGAGTTGGAAGTTGCAACAATGATTTTGCTGATTAGTTTATTGTTAATAGAAATTTAGTGAAGAGTATGGTGGACATGAAAGTGGTAGGTCTAAAGATGGTCTTCATTTATTCTTAAACTGTTTTTAAAAATCATCTAAAGTAATACTGATTTCAACTAGGCGGCAACAGTAATGATTTTGGAGAGGTTATTCTGTCCTTTGATATGCGATAACTGAAAACAAAGTTCACACTCAGCCACCATATTGTTTAACAGGAAGGTAGAGTCAAATAACAAACACTACCATTCTTTAATACTGTTGGACTAAACTTATTAAATAAATTGTAGTAATAATTATTAGCTGATAGTTCAGAGTACCAGCTGATTGAAATTAAAATAAAGACCTGCATTATTATATTAATGATATCTAATAGGCTACATTATTTCTCCGTAAATTTTAACATCTTTTGCTGGATACCTAAGATAATGTCTTTGTCAACATTTTAAATAATAACTTTCAAAAATACTTTATAAGCAGAAGCATTAAATAGCGCGAAAAATAATCCACTTGCGAATTGTAGGCCTATCTGCTGACAGAACCTTGCAACTACTAAACGTGAGGTACAGATCTTGCAATACCTCATTAATGTAGAAATACTATGCGATGTGTCCCTAGTAGTTGAGTGTTAACCGACAATTGCGCATAAATTTTTAGTTTCATATTCGAAAGAATGGACTGTGAAAAAGTATATTTACTATGGAATTATCAAGATAAATGAAGAAGTTTTGTATTATTTCTGGACTTTTGCATTTATCTCAGACAGTCACATACAAAGTTGCTGATTTTGAAGCGTATTATAATGAGTATTAATATTTTGTTTCATCACTGTTTGTCATATTAGTGTAAGTTGTGTAAGTTTAGTGAAAGTAGTGTAACCATAACAATGTTCTTTTAACTAATTTAAAAATGGAAGTCTTCCATGAATGGTAGTGTTTTTTAAAAATCTGTTACGTCGTCAGATAGGTGAAATAAAGTAGTTTGATGAAGTTTAATTGACCCTTGCCTATACTCTGAACCAAATATATTTTAACAACAAAATCTTCTCGGGTGTCCAGCCGGATGGTGGTGTAAAAACACGACGTTTCGACAGCTGACTCTGCTGTCTTCATCAGGTATATCTGATGGACATCCGAGAATATTTTGTTGCATCGAAACGTCGGAAAGTCGCTACTCACGCAAATATATTTTATTACTTCAGATTATTTAAGGTTTTATTCAGTTTCACAAAACTTAGACTTGTGTGTCGGACGTTCCAGAAATCTGTTCGTTCAATCGAGTGGAAATATTGACCGATTACGTAAGCTCAAAAGTTCGGGACCGGTGACTAATACCACGCGTTGAGGAGAGTTCACATGCAGCAAACGAGTGGAGATCCCTCCCTCACTTGATTCTGATTTGCGGAAGTGACGAGTACTTCCAGCCTCGGGCCGCCTACCGATCGATATTAACCAGTACCTCCCAATACACGTCTTAACCGTCTGACTTAACTTAGAAGTTTACCAGCGAGAGAACCTTGTCACTCTGTAAGGATACAAGGTATATCTGTGCCGGAAGTGTCACGTGACGAGTTTCGTCAGTAGGCAGGAGAACTCGAGAGTGAGCGGGCGCGATTGCCGGGAGGCGAGTCGTGTTCTATACGCGGTCCCGACAAAACGCGAAGTGTGAGTTAATTAGTGCGGGTTATTAAATAGTTCAGAACAGTGAAAGTAGGCGGTGAAAATAGAAAAGACAGCCACTTCTTTGTGAGGAACAGTGTGTGTGATCTCGGGTAATTAATAACTATTGGTGGTCGAACTCATTATCGAGCCGGTGGAAGTGTTAACGAACGCAAGAACCTGCATCTTGGAAATACGAATCTCCGTTATAAAAATTCACGGTCAAATTGTAAAGTGGTAGTCACAGCAAACATTGAAGACGATTAAAAGTATTTGTTGTCTTGCAGCAGCTTTTGACATATTATTTGAAACCTAAATATTTCATAACATTTTCCAACATTCTGTTGGTGGTGACCAGGTCCGAACTGTGCAAAAACTATAAACGATATTATAATATGATTAACATCCATGGGGATATATTTCTCATTTATATTTTACAACTTGTCACTCGCTTTACTTACGACGCTTGAAGTCCACATCTGTAATTAACTTGTAACTGTTTTTTTTTTTTTTTTTTTTTTTTTTTTTTTTTTTTTTTTTTTTTACATATGACATTACGCCTCGTCGACGTTATTAGAGGTGGGATGGAATTGAAGGCAAGGAACGGGAAGGAATTCGGCCATGGATTTCTGAAGGAAGCATCCCGGCTTTGGCCAGGAGTGATTTGGGGAAATAATGGAAAAACCCAAATCTGGATGCCCGACTGGGATTGGAACCGGCGTCCTCGCGAATGCGAGGCTAGAACGTTAACCACTCACCCAGCACCATCGGTAACTGCATTCGTATCTATGTTGCAATAAACAGGCACTCGCGGCAGATTTACTATTTCATTATAGTAGAACAGTATGACTCCTCCGATCCAACGCAACCCACATACAGATGTCAATTAGCAAAGAAGAGCTGAAGACTCAAGAATAAAGAGGCTACGCCGCAAGTATGTAGGAAATTAATAAGGAAACGCATTTAATGGTATAATTGAATGCACACGACAGCCATCCAGAAGATAGAGACCTTAAATAAATATGCAGGCTTACTAATAAAAGTGTCAACACAAGTATTTGCCAGCAAAACAGAAAAGACAGGGATGTGCGGCAGCGTTGTGGCTGGCAGCAGGTGCGAGGGCTGATCCCGACGGTCGTTACTGCTGCGCCAAGGCGACAGTTCCCGGCTGCTGTAAATCACCTGCTGGCTGGCCCTTACCACCTAACGACTCGTCACGCCCTACACAACACTCATACCCGCCCTCTGTGCGGTGTTTCCCAGTCACATATTCTGTTTTTGTTATTTTGGAGCACGATTGTTTTATAAAAAATCCATTAGACTCGTCTCCTAGTCCACCGCCATTTAGCAGAACTTGTAGACGGTAACAATCCTGCCAACATCCTACAATGCAGGTATTAGCGTGTCCTCACTTTCTGCCAATACCTTGTTTTCTTCAACCAAATCTCTATTGTTTTCACCACTTCTTTTCTTTTCGGCCAGTGTGAATCATCAGAGAGGGGATGAGGAACTGAGTTCCTGCTTGAAGTCTAACCGGGCCTGCTGGGTCTGTGTACTAATGTATTGGAGGAACGTCTTGTGCTGCCACCTGTCTGCCAAACGTGTAACTTTGTATCGTATATGATAAGTGTTTTTTTATGAAATGTTTAGTGGAGCTTGGAGACCGTCCCAGCATTCGTCCAGATGAATGCGGGAACTAGTCGGTACGGAAGGTCCTGGGTTCGTGTCGGCTCTACTCGACACCTCACTGCACTGAGCCACATTGGCTGATTCGTTCTTTTTATTTTTATGGTTTTATATTACAGTTTTCTTCTTATTTATTTGACAGGCTGTGTTGTGTTATGCCATTGCTTATTTTAAAGATTATTGTTGTATTACTACGGAGCTCTCCCGCCAATCTTATTTCTCTCTATATAGGTAAAAAACGTAAAAGAGAAAACGAATGATGCAAACAGAAAATTTTGTATAATTCTTTTTTTTTTTAAAATACGGTCCAAAATTAAAACATCCTAGAACGAATCTTTTCTTGAAGTTGTATGTGTTATGCTTTTAATATGAAATGGAGAAGAAAGAAATTCTTGCTACAGCACGGTTATAAAAGTTTGAATCTGAGTTTTAACGGAGGAGGAGAAACACAATAGATCAACTTTTCTCGACCGGGTGTAACGAACATACAATATGTGGTCCGCAGATAGAACATTAAAAATTAAATTCTTACTGAATTATAGGTATCATAACAATAAATAAATTAGTAAATGTTGCTCACATAAAATAGATATCGTACTCGTTCTGTGTAAGGCTGTAAGGGAGTGTACGCTACAAGCGAAACTTTCGAAAACGCATAAATATTTCAACGACCAGTGGAAACCTGCCGTTTTCTCTTCAAAATATGAACATAGGACTGCATTGCTATTATAACCGTCTGCTCAAATATGTTTCCAGAGAGCAGTGTTGCTGTTCGTTTTATGAGATCCTTCTTATAGGTACGTGGCATAAGGGACCACCGTATGTGCAGATAACTATTACTAGGTTTCATTAATAATAAAAATATAAGTAAAAATTATCCTAATATAAGTTAGTGGTCCGCTGATTTAATTTATGACATTTAATGAAATTTGTTTAATGAAAATTGCTGAAAAGAGCTTCTATAGATGATTCATGCCCAGGATTTACAATAAGGATATCTTTTTTTTTTCTTCTTCTTTTTTTTTTTTTGGTTCCGGGGAAGTTCAGTTACAGAATTCCAAGAAAATGAGTGAATCTGTCACTGTCTGGCATATCATACCATTATCGTGAAAAAAATTGGAACCAATTTTCAGGGGAAAATGAAGAGTTTGTTTCATCAATCTAAAGTGTGTCATTGTCGTGTCTGGAGTTCGTGAATGTACCCATTTCGATCCTTAAGAAATTCCTGCATGGAACAAATTTCAAGTCGGATGGCAATATCATGAACTTTCACCTCATTTTTGGATACTGTTGGGAAATTCTTTTATTCAGGTACTACAAACGCTTTGGAACATCGTCGGAGGAAATGTATAGAAGTCACAGATAATTACTTTGTAAAATAGACCAAAGTTTCTCTTTCAACTAACTTACGTGTCGACCGTCGTTGTTCTCACATGGTCAAGGTGTAGTCAAAATTACTGTCTCTGATCGTCTTAGTTTATTCCATCGTACTTTCTGTCTACCCTTGTTCAAATTTGTATTACCTTTTAGATTTGTTGCTCTTACCTTTTTTAACTGTCATTAAAAAATTTAAATTAGAGTAAGTATAATTTTTTGCGAGGATTTTATTTTTGCATCACTGATCGCAATGTGCCATGAAGGACACAACTCCAACACTTTAAGAACCTCTCAGTTCACAAAACTAGTAAGAAAAACGGTGCACTAGCTAAATGGTTGCCCAATATGAGGCTTTATATCTAAATGAATGATGGCTCAATCTAGCATGTCCCACAGAATATGCATTCCAACACTCTTAAATCGTTTTCAGATCATGAAACATAGAGGAAGAAACGGAAAAAATTCCGTCTTTGGTGTCTTAACGATATTTATTTGATATAATAGTATAATTAATACCCCTGTGCTTGTACGAAGCTCATACAAGCTGTCAAGATGGAAAATATTCCGTCTTTGGTGTCTTAACGATATTTATTTGATATAATAGTATAATTAATACCCCTGTGCTTGTACGAAGGTCATATAAGCTGTAAAAATGAGAGAAATAGTGTGGATTGATTTACTTCACTTTACTGATAGCTACATCGCGAGTAAGATGTCATTTTCTACGTGGATACTGAGATGAAGTTCTTGTTTCGAGGCTGCCCCCTAAATATTGGAAGCGACTTTTTGTGTAGAGGTGACACTAGAGGGAGGTGGCTATAGATAATGGTGAAAGGCGTGTCACGTTCCTGTGGCAGGAAGTCTGCGATTGAAGAAGCATCGGACACCTCAATTGTTTCATTCATCACGAAAATCAAGAAACAAAACAGAAAAGATTGCTGGGAGGTAATGAACATTACGGTTGGGGTAGTGTGTTATAAATCATGCAGATTTCCTTCTGGAAATGTTCCTGCGCCGCCTCATTTCACTCTATTGATCCTTAGTAGCATTGGAAAAGCAATGTGAGCTCTCTTACGCACAAATAGACCGAGCTCCTTAGCAGAGTGTAGATCGCTGCTGAATTTCGATGTTGCTGCCTCAAAATCGCAGTTGCTGTAGCTGTTAGCAACAAAATTTGGCAGATACGAAGTTTTAGAGGACACTCACATGAAGACATAGGTTTGCAGGTGTTTAATGTGTCGTCATTAACGTGCGCTAAACGACGGAAGTGTGATTCTTCAATGGCTTATGAATTAAATTTTGTGATAAGGTGGTAGCTTCTTCCATCTTTCTTGTATATTATTACTTAACTTCATAAAAAAATGTAAATGGAATGGCTGGTACGCAGGTGGTGGTTGGATTTAAGATAGTTATGGCTTATCACCAGCCACCTAGCTCTTCAGGAAAACAGTTTAGACGCATAAATTTCAGTAACGTGGTCCTCCGTTCATAGTATCTCTACTAGCTCGTTCTATTTCCAGCCTAAGGAGCCGTAGACTTGGGGACACAGGTTGTTTTCGTCACAACTGGGTTCTTACACCTTCGGGGTAGAATACGCGTATACAGATTCTTCAATCTATCGCCTGACTATATACTTCAAAAATATATACACTTCCTCCCTGTAAATATGAGGATCAGTACGCCTACATCTTACAAGTGATAAAGCTACGCGAATTTTGTGTTGTGACACATTATTTAGAGAGCCGTACTTTTCTTAACTTTTGTATTTAAATCTTCTTTGCACATGCACAACCACATCGTAAGATTACAGTGCAGTAATTATAATTAACTGGAGAAAAAAAGAAAAAAGAAACGTCGCACCATGTCGGAGAAGCCATTAATTTGAAAATCTGAGAAGTTATTAAATGCGTCTTGCGGGATAGTCTGCCTTCTAGATAAGTAAGGAGAAGCCAGCAAATTGTCATGCAGTGGACGTTGAAGCTCAAAGGAACCGAGTTTCACCGCTATAATTATGACTGCGAGCTATACACCTTGAGTTTCAGAGCCTAGACGTTTAGCGAAACGGATTCGTAGTTAATTACATTAGATTATTATTTTAAGAATCATATTTAATAATGTGGCTACTATTAGTTAAGTGAGAGGGATAATTATAATTTGTGAATAAATTACCAAAATGAATGAAACTGAACTCAGAGTTTATCAACAAATTAATTGAAAAGCAAATATTTATAATTTATTGTGGAGTATGTGGATCTAAATCCTACCGGTCATCCAGATTTCGAATTTCGATTTTCCGATATTACTCTAGGTGAATGCCGGATTGTGCCTTTCAAAAGTTCATGGCCGATTTCCTTTTTGTTCCTTGCACCAATTCCTATACCGCCTCTAATGACTTTACGAGAATGAGTTAGTGTAGGTTGACAGAAAGAATCGTCAATTACATCACTAAAATAAATTTAATAACAAAATGGAGTGACGACATGAGAAAAGATATAGAAAAAGTATGGATCCATCCAGATGAGATAGAGAATCGAAGTGTGTTTCGACCTAAAACTAAGGAATTCAAAGAGTTATAGGAACAACGTACAAGGTCCAAGACCAACTGGTCGGTAAAAAGAAGGAGGAAAGTCAGTGAAGGAACTAAAAATGTGAACCAGTAAAATATTTGCTTCCCATGGTCCAACGTTGGCCAAAATCGAATGAAGAATATCTTTATCTCAACGAAGAGTAAAACTATTTAAAAAATCCACATTAATATGTGACCGAAAGTCTTGTAACTGTCATGTTTCGTTTGTATGATTTCGTCTCCAGGATGCTGTTGCCTCTCGCTAGTGGAGCTCAGGCTTGGCGCGGGCGCAGGGTGTATCGCTATTCACTGAGTGAGGAAGCCTGCAGCGCAGTGGTGTGTGTAGCCGACAGCGCGACCAATTAGCGTTGTTGATGACCGAGCTGTATTCGTCGCCACTAATTCGCAAACAGTCGGTCAGCGTGTTAAAATAATTGCAGCAGTTGCCACCTCTTTTTTCTTTTTATTTCATTCGGCTCGTTGTTATTTGAAAAAGGTTCCTCGTTTACCGCCAAATGAAGCGGTATTCCACGCCAACGCCAACATCAATCTACCCTACAAGTGTTTAACGCCTGGTGTGTGCCTACGCAACTTTTGTACAAGTCTGCAATTAACCATCGTGGGATCGAGTGAGCACTTTTGTTCGCATCCTTTTAATTTGGGAAGAATCTAATTTATTGTGATCGCATTATCAGAGTGAAGAAAAAGATTTAAGTTGTGAAATCTTGTCAGTGATTTTGTCCTCCAACGGTCTCTTGTTTAAAGTGCAGCATTTCAACGAATCTCTTATAACTCAACACAGAAATAACTCTTTTCTTTATTGAACTAATGACTGTTCCCATGACAATTAGAGAAACATTGTTTTGCTGGGAGAAATAATTCTGGTCTCCTTTTTTTCTCCCATTTATTTGTAACAAATTTTAAAACAGTCGATACAGAAAGAGTAGGGAAGGTTGATGTGTGGGAAATGAGCAATGTATATACTTGTTGTGAACCACTAAGATGTTGAGCCATTAAAATGAAGAAGTTTCATTAAAATTTGATGTTGTGATTTCATAAAGTACTTAGTATAGCGAGACTATACATACAACTAAACTTTGATTGCTCTTATACATGTAACATCCTTTCAAAACCTTTTTTACAGGAAGAAGGTAGAAAACACGTGAAAATTGTACAGGTTTTTACGGCATGTAACTGCAATAGTCAGCAGCCAACTATTAATTATTAAAAAAAAGTAAAATACCATCACACGGAATTTCGAACAGTCTCATAGTTTTGTTTCTTCCTTTTGTTGCTTTTATGTGCTTCTGTTCCTTCTTTTTAGTACCTTGCAGCTGGACTTTCTCACATAACTGTACAGTATAATATTTACATATGCAAAAAACGCAATAGCAACTTCTGACTTTCTGTATCGCCGTTTTTGTTTTTTTTTTTCCTTCACGTATTTTTACGCTGTTGTAGCAAAGCAGAAAATGGCTTGCCACTTCTTAAATGTGTGTTATGTCTCCACACTATGAGATTCTATATGTTAGAATGAAGCAAGTAAATGACTCCACGAGCGTTAAAATGCCACGATGAAAGTTTTTCACCACTACTGTTCATAGCTTGAACAACAAAGTAGGCAAACAACAATGAATATTAAGAGGCCGTTTCAAATCTTTGCACACAAACGTTGATGCTATATCATCTCGTATATTATAATAGACCTCTGCTTCTTTCCATAAAGGTAAATGAAATTTTACAACAAAGGTGTGAACAGTAATTTAGTAACTCAGCATATCTTTCCCGTCTGTTGTAGTTAAATTTATTTCGATAATAAACACGCTTGAGATTGTCAAATAAAGTAAACTGACATAAAATTACCACTCAATCACATATATTATTACCTTAAGGTTATTTTTTTTGTCACAAGTCATTATTTCCATTCATACTTAACCAAAATCTATGAATGAGGTGCCATTTTAAAGCTTATGGTCTCCACTTTGGTCACATGATACTTTAAGACAGGAACTTTTTTGGAATTCGACCCTTAAAGGAAAAAAATGTCAAAATTTCTAAATTGCTGTTTTCTGGTTCACAAACCATTTATCTCCCTGGCTATCTAAATGAAATGATTAAATGAATTACCATTTTAAAGTTTATGATCTTCGCTTTGGTGACATCATATAATAAGTCAGGACTTTTTCGGAATTCGGCCCTTAACGGGGAAAAGTATAAATATTTGTACAACGCGTTTTAGTGTCACGAGCCATTTATCTTCCTTGATATCTAACCGCTCGTAGATAAATGAGGTATCATTTTAAAGATTAACCCTAGGATGCATATACAGGGCCTCCGAGGCCGTTGTATGTCTTCATTTAAAAAAAAAAAAAAATCTGTAATTTTTTGTTTGATTTCAAACTGCTTTCTAGTACTCTTTCACTAACACTGTGACATTCCTTCTACCAAGTCTGAACGAGATACCTTTTTAAGTTTTCTGTATAATTCTATACGTTTACCCATACACCGTGAATGCATAAGCAGGGCTTCAGAAGCCCTCACATATTTATAAATGTTCTTTAGCCTATATTGTCTTCAACATTTGTTTGGGAGCAGTTATTAATTCAACAATAACTGTAGTAGTATTTCCGGCAACTGGAGTGCCAACAGCAGCAGTAGCTGGAGTAGTAACTAAAAAATAATACACACTGCTTTCACATATTGGCGATGTCGGTGTATCATTGATCTTTTTGCTATAAAATGTTTTATTATTGCATAGTATTGTTATCCTGTGCTGCTCTTGTCAGCCTCATTGTTACTGTAGTTTGTTTGTTGCTGCAAGGCCCATATTGTTACGAATATGACTCGTTTAGTGCTGCACAAGCTGCAGTTCGAGGGACACGTCTTTTGCTATAGCTTCGACACGCAAAGCAAGAGAGTCAGTACGTGCAAATGCAGCTAATTTTGAAAGTGTTGTGGCTCAGTGGTTTGAAGAAGATGATTCTTGCGAGGAAGGAAATATTTTTGAAGATGCAAGTAGTGAAGAATCAGCCAATGAACCTGCAGTTGTGAATATTGAGGCAGGTGACAGTCCTTCCGATAATATTACTTCATCAGAGTCTGAAAATGAAGAACCACCACAAAAAGGTATAGAAGACCACACATACATTAGTCGGAATGGAACGATTTGGAAATTAGAACCTCCTGCAACTTTTCGTACACCTGTCCATAATATCGTAAAGAAGGCACCTGGTCCAGCCCGTGGTTTGAAAACCTGTAAACCTAAGGATGCCTGGGACTATTTCATCTCCAAGGAAATACTAGAGGAAATCATCAACTGCACAAATATTGAAGGCAGAAGAGGGGCTGCTTTGCGTGGTAAAACGTGGAAAAACGTTTCGCTTGCTGAAATGGAGGGTTTTCTTGGTCTTTTACTGCTTTCTGGTGTTGAGAAGAGTTGGGATGTCCCTATTAGAGAATTATTCTTGGATGAAAAGGCAAATCCTACATATAAGGCCACCATGTCAGTAAATAGATTTGAGGATATAATGAGAATGATTAGATTTGATGACAGGCGTACCCGTGAAGCTCGATATGCAGATGACAAACTTGCAGCTGTTCGTTATGTATGGGAACTATTTCTTGACAAGTGTAGAAATAGAATGATTCCCAATGATTCGCTCACAGTTGACGAACAGCTAGTCCCATTCCGTGGAAGATGCAGCTTCACCCAGTATATGCCCTCTAAACCAGTCAAGTATGGCATAAAAATATTTTGGTTATGTGATGCTACATCTGCATATGCTTTAGACGGAATTGTTTACACGGGAAGGAAGCCGCATGAACCTATTCAGAAAAATCTTGGATTGAATGTGGTGAAAGATCTTGCTAAAAGCATTGAAGGATCATCAAAAAATATTACTGTTGACAACTTCTTTACTAGTGTCCAGCTGGCAGAAGAGATGCTTCAGAAGCAAATTACAGTGGTGGGAACAATCAAACAAAATAAACCAGAAATTCCTAATGAGATGAAACCATCAGCCTCAAGAGCGATTCATTCCTCTTTGTTTGCATTTAGAGGTGACATTACAATGGTGAGTTATGTTTCCAAAAAAAAAAAAGTCTGTAGTTCTCATTAGCACAATGCATCACGACAGAAACATTGATGAAACTCATGCAAAAAAGAAACCAGATATAATAAAGTTCTATAACTCTACGAAGGGTGGAGTAGATCAAATGGACCAGAAAATTCGTTATTACACTTGCAAGAGACAAACAAGAAGATGGCCATTTGCATTATGGATGAATATGATGGACGTTGCAGCAATGAACAGTGAAATTTTATTTTCCGCCCAACATCTGACATACCATAGTGCAAGAAGTGATAAAAGGCGTTTGTTCCTAAGAGATTTAGCAGAGGAAATGGTAAGACCACTAATGGAACTTCGTATTCAGATCCCTAATCTTCCAAAGAAAATCGTTGATGCCATGCAAAAGATGTGGTGTTCAGAAAGGTGTCATATTGCCGAACCAACTACCTGTTTCAGGAAAAAGAAGAAGATACAATTATTGTCCATATAATAAACACAGGAAAAGTGCTATGACATGCATTAAATGTAAAACCAACATTTGTAAGGAACATAGTGGCGTTCTTTGTGCTTCTTGTTTGTCACATGTTGAAAACTAAGAAAAATGCAATTTTATGTGAACAATGAATAATAACTTTTTGTCAAAATATTGCCTATATACATAATATTGTGAATAATGAGTATGTTTTAATTGAAGAAATTGGTTGTAATAAATGTTATAAAATGTAAACTGCAACTTACAAGTGAATTAATTAATAAAATGTTAATCAGGCCCACCAGATCCTGTTACTGTATCTTAGGAATGTTTCAATATGACAGTAAATTTGACAGAAATAAATTTAACTCCAAAAAATGATTATATGAAAAGACGAAAATTTAAAATTAGGCAGGGCCTTGGAGGCCCTGCATATGCATTCATGTGTGTTTTCGGCACCATGCATCCTAGGGTTAAGGTCTCCGTGATCCGAACTATATTAGACAATTAGACTGCCTAGGAAATCTGTAATGACATATCTACACAGCCTTTATTCTAGAGATTAAAAATAAAATTTTAATGACTACGTGGATTTAAGAGTCTGAGTTCTTTATTTCGTTCCCGTACACCTCTCAATCGTATAGTTGCGATTCTGTACTATTAATATATTCTGGAATTTGTTCTGATTTTCTTCAAAATTTTCTTTTCAGTTCCCAGATGGAAATGTTAATTTAAAATTCAAATGATAGCTCATTTTGTTTTTCAAGCTCTCTGGATAGAAGTTCTTTTTTTCTGGTAATTTAAGCAGGCTCATTAATCAGATGGAAACAAAAGAGGAATTTTCTTTTTTAATTTAGAAGCAGAAAATGTGGTCTGTATAGAAAATTATGCTGCGATACGATATCAGACCTATTAACTGAATGCGAAATCTGAATAAAAATTAAAAAATAATAATCGCTGTCTTGCTCCTATCTTCTGAAATTAATTATAAAACTAACGATGAAATCGTTTCTCATTAAACCCTCTATCTGACTAGGAGAAAAAGGTAAAGAATTTATTTCACAAGAACGGAAAATAATTTAGTATAAATTTCTTAAATTTATTTAATTATTTAATCGTGATTTTTTTCTCTCTAACTTCCTAAATATAGTGAGAAAGTTATAGAAATATTGTATGTATAGCCTTATTGTAATTTCACCATAACCTTGTTAGTAATTGTGTTTTCCCGTTTTCTCTAGCCCAAGTTTATTTACAGGTCAAATAAAATTTTCTCTGAGGTTCCAAAAGTAATTGAAGACCTACTAACACGATGTGGGATCCACTTATGTCCAATAATCCGAAGTGAAACTAATTCGGCAAGTCGGCGGAAGGCTCCTGAAGAAATATTCAGCCATGCTTCCTCTACAGCCGTCCATAATTGCGAAATTGTTGGCACTGAAGGACATTTTGCACGAAGTGACCTGTCGATTATGTCCAAGATACGTTCGACTGGATTCGGGTCTGGTGATTTAGGTGGCCAAATCATTCACTGGAACTGTCCAGAATGTTCCTCAAATCAATCCTGGGGTATTATAGCCCTGTGACATGGCGGATTGTAGTCCATTGTTGATATAGAACGTGAAGGCCATGAATGAGCTGTGTAAATGGTCTCTGAGTAGCTGAACATAATCATTACCAGTCAATGGTCTCAGACCATGCCATGTAGAAACAGCAATACCAGGAGGAAGCACCACCAACTGGCACAGTGTCTTCCTGACAACCTGAATCCACAGCCCAACCTCGTGGAGTCTGCGCCACACTCGAACCCTACCACCGCTGTGTCAAATCAAAATTTCAAATTATGGTTTAGGAAAGAATGGATTCGTTAATGAACATACCGAATCAAATGGCAAAGTATGTTTGAGGGGCGAGGGTCAAAGTAAATTAAATTAATTTTTTTTTTATTAATTGCTCAACAGAAAGAGGAAAGGTGGCCCAACAAGGTGATGTGCATTAAATGGAGCGACAAGTGTGGCTCACACTGATACGCAAGTGTGTTCCCCACCAGAGGATGATCACGAAAAGCGTGTAAAGATGCCTGTGAAGCACAGGTATGAAAGAAATTCAGTTAGATTTTCTGGTATAAGAGTGTATCGAATTGGATGTAATAAATATTTGTTATTTGCTCCTAGTTTAAAGAAAATTGTTGAATTAGAAATATTTAGCCATTTGGATGTACTTATCGCAACATTAACAGCATAAATATATACAATAAGTACAAAGATTTTATGTTTAATAAAAAAAAGATAGTATGATGTTTTTGGATTTGGTGACAATCTAGGTTTTCCTAGAACCTCTCAGAAAATCTTCTGACGTTATTTCATTTGTCTTGAAAATTCTTATTGTTAGATACAACAAAATATGTTTCAGAAAAGCTCTAGTGCCATAATAACGAACCGATAACAAAGTGATCACAGCGAAATCTGAGCAAATTCTTTCTCTTACATCGTAGTTGTCAACAACTTTACTAGCGGGTGGATCATTACTTTCCATTAGAGGACCTAAAGTATTAAAAACCGACCGATCAGTGAAGAGAAAGAAGGTAAAACAGTATAGGTTACTGTCGATGTATTTGAGGATAGGAATGTACTAACAGAACTGAATGAGTAGTATGGCGATATTTCATATCATGTAGACCTATGTGTACATACATCCAATGTCGCAGGTGTTGGAGGACTTGAAACACCACGTCTTCGAAGTGATGGTAGTCAATATCCGACATATTTTTTGTGACTGGTTTGGCAGAAAATTTGATAAATATAGGTTTTTAAGTTTTAATACTGTTAATTATCAAGAATAAATTAACTGGCTTGAGTTTTCCACTGGGCTGTCGATCGCGTCTTTTCCTTCAGGTTTCCGACAGAAATGCGAGTGGTTGTCGCCTCGTCCCAAGCTGCCAAAACCCCATCTTGTGCGAACCGCGCCGCCGCAAGCTGTGAGGAAATGACTGCGTAATTGACTTCCTTCAAGCCGATACAGTGTTATCGCCGGTTCCTCCTCGCCTTCAAGTCTCTTCCCCATCTTCTCCTCGCCACAAGCAGCCACAAATCCGATACAATGCGTCCCCGCATTCACCAGATTCGGAGGGACTGTTAATTTCTCGTTTAGCAGTCGCTATCGCAAACCGATAGCGGATCGATTGTTTTTGTTCGGGGCTGCGAAGTAATCGGCGTTGTTTGAGAGCTGCTCCTTTTGTGTGGCTGCGCGGTCGCCCGCGGCTGATATGTGGGTGGGGTCCACTCGCCACTCTGTCTGTACTACCAGTCAAACTCGCCGTCTTCACCAGCTCCCAATAAAGCGGGGCTTACGCAGTGCAGTCAAACTTTTTGTTGCAGATTCTCCTCATGTCATGCTGACTGTTTTGGTTATATTTTTTTCAGAACGTTGATTCTTAAAAACAGATTCATAATATTTAGTTTATAGTTCTATACGAAACCCTTTCATTCATATCTATCAATATAAAAGCCTGCTTTGGGCACTGTGTCATCGTGCCTTTAACACTGACGTCCTGAAAGAGAATAAAGGGTAGTATCATCTCCTCTCTTCGACATTCGTGAGTTTTCTTTTTGAGCAAATTTTTATCAAGTTTACTCTTACAAGTAAACTGCATACTCGTAAAACACCATGAAGCTTAGCATTTTACACTTCGGTAAACACTGATATGTAGGTACCCAAGGAAATATTTGAAATATATCTCCAGATATCGAATCGTAGTCTTGTAAACATTCTGTTACAATACATTTGTGTAGAAAAAAGTAAGTAACACCAGATTAGTTTTAAATTGTTTTGATAAACGCTTGGAATTTGTTACTACAAATATTCACAACAAACTTTGCACACCACATGCAACAGAACAAAATAAAACAAAATAGATTTTTGTGCATATACTGTTGTGAAGTAAAATAAGTAGATTTTAACAGGATTTGGAAAGGTTTATACCGTAGAAGAATCGAAATAATGAATTTTTTCCCATAAACACTAAGAGTTACAAAGAAAGTGAAAAGAATGGGGAAGGTGAAAACAATGACTTATACATTACCGACAATAATTTCAAGAAAATTTTCTTGAAAGCCACACGATATTGTGGTTCTATGCTATCTGTCTGTATCATCGCCTAAAGAAGTGTATTATACAGATTTTAGTAGCTTCCACGTAATGATACTTTTGAATCAAAGACGCAGACACTGTATTAATGTGTTACGCTCTACGTGTTATCATTTTATTTTTGTTACTGAAAAAGTCTTTTGCTTGCTATTTCGTAAATCCAATGCTCTTTACCTCACCAAAAATAATACAAAATATTAAAATAATATACTGGAAGAGCAGTAGCAGCTCGTGCATACAATATTTGCAGGTCTCGGTAACCAATATGGCAAAAAACAGAAACTATATATAATTTGGCCCGTATGACAGAGACTCGTACTTACCCTGATTCTGCACCGATCAAGATGAAATTTCGTTGAAACATATATTCTAGTGATTGAAAAACAGGAGTGTATACAAATACTGAAAACAAGTTTAGAGTAAAAATTTTTTTCACGTACCTCATAGGGTTTAGTATCGTTGTATGTGAATTCGAAAATTCATTAAATGGTGTTAGGGATATTTTTATTAATTTGTCTATTTCACGAGATTTGAGCTACCAGAATTCCAGAAACGTGTCTCCGGTACGATTTTCCAAGCAAATGAGTGAAAAATCTGAAAGGAAGTAAAGATAATGACATTTAATAGAGACAATAAACGAAAATTGTTTTAGATGCAATAGAATGACAAGTGTTATAGATTTTCACATCATTCTATAACAAATTTCCTTCATTTATAATGAAATTTCATAGGAAGGTAGAACATTTAATGTCCGCGAAACAGATTCGTAGAAAATACTTAATAATTCCCAATGTAAGTAACACGTGTGTGGTATTATTGGAGAGGTATTCAAAATCACAGCCAATATTGTTTAGGAACATTTTCATTTAGTTTGGTATTGCGCGAGATAACAGGTCCACAATGAGTCTCTTCTACCTAATATTCCGACCATAGAACTGAAATTTCATGAAAATTTTAAGATGATGACACCTAATAAAACTTTCGACGAAAATTATTTAGATAAGATGCTTTGATACATATTTTACAGTTGCAGATTATTTTATCACCGGCAAACTTAGTGGTCCATAAAAAAGCCTTGTTTCTAAGCGATGTGATTTTATTTACATAAATTAGTGGTCAGCTAGCTTAGTGGGTAATGCAAGCACCTGGAATGTTCAACGTAGTCGATTCGAATCACGGGCCGTTCACTAATTTTATTGCAAATTTAATTTTGAAGTCACCTTATGCCGATCTGCGTCTTTTTCTTGTGGTTCACACTAGAACGTGATTCGCTTTCCACTTTCGACAACAGGTGAGCCACGGCAGAGAAGGAATGCGCGTCGACTTAAACTGCAATTAAAAGTTTTAAGGTCACGTGGATTCCATATATTTATTGCAACAAGGAAGACAAAGATACCATATATAACATCTCATTACCCACCAGAGTGGCTGTCCTGACTGCGATTTTAGGCGCAATCATCAAGGCGAATACTGCGTCGAGCTCCAAACTCACAATTACACATTACACACAAAAACACACAATCCACACACAGAACACAGTTACACTCTTCGCAGATAGATGGCAATACTTTATTTCCTCCACTAGTGAAGCGCCCAAGGCAGAGGTGGACGACGCGGTCACTAAGCGGCCGAACTATCCTCTCGGGGACTCCCGGCCAAGGAAGCTGTAAGATAAAAAAAAACTATAAATACAGAGAACCGAACACTATGGTGTTCGTGGCATATACTCACTTTCCAGACGTTTTGTGTTGTTACGGATACTGATTCAAAGGTAAATATAAGATTCTAATGTTTCTAGCAGTGTCTTCAACTACGATTATTCATGTGAGTGTCTTAGATTTTGAGTATGCTGTAAGACATCTATCTTAATATAGGATCCAAAAAAACAGAGTAATTGAGATTCAAGAAGGGGAAAAACCATACGATCATAGGAGCATTGTACAACATTCAGTAAATCTTTTGGGTCTATATTTCCGGAAACAGGAGACCTAGTAAGAGATCCTAATCTATGCAATGTCAAATAACCCAATTTTTAAAATGATGCGCGCAGTATTGAGTACGAAATATGTTCATTTTAATTTTCCAACCGTAATACAACTTTTGAGCAGTTATTGTAAATAATTTCCCAGTTCATTTACACGATACTAAACAACAGTTAGATAAACTTTTAAATTTTAATCAAAAGAACAAAATTTGATTCTAAATTTTATTCGATGCGTATTAAATTCAAAGATGGTTAGAAATAAATGTATATTTTACAATTTTTATTATAACTTTTTATGCATGTTAGTAATACTTATTTAAACATTAAAATAAAATAGCATTTTTTTCTGTGTTTCAGGTATAGATATTCTTCACTTTCCTGCCATGTCGTTACGTTGCCGGTAAGTACATTATTTCTTAAACTCAGTAAAACAAATTTGTATATTTTCAGCACTCTTCTATACTTATTTAGCTCAATGTGTGGTTGTTTATTTTTTTTCGTATAAGCAGATTATTTCAACCTCATTTTCCATAGCTTTTCTTCTCAACTTGGTGAATAAAAAATAGAAGCAAATAGCTAAGTGAAAAGTGACGTCAGTGACGGTTTCTCAGCAAAATATTCACATACTAGCTAGTGGGTAACCCACAGAAACATTTATTCGATGGCACTGAAGGACGTCGAGGTCATCAGAGGTCATGGAGGAAAGCAACGGAAAGGATTTGGCCTTGTCCTTTTGGAGGAACCATCCTGGAATTCATCTGGAGTATGCCAGTTGGAAGAAATTACTTACCGAGACTGCGGTTTTAGTGTGTGGTCCTGAAGTGATATTGGGAGAACATGGAAAACCGAAACCTAGATGGCCGGACAGGGATTCGAATACGCGTCTTCCCGAAGGTGAGGCCTGAGCGTTACCGCTCACCCACAACACTTGGAGAGAAAACGTATCCAGTTTTTGCCATTAAAAATTATTTTAGAATCATTAACATACATTTATCTAATACATGTTTGAACAGTTGGTATCATCTATTCAGGCTCAAAAACTACCACTAAGCAGAAAAAGTTTGCAGCAACAAAATGATGAAAAGAGGAATGTTACATATTTAAGACTTTAGATACAGAAACAGCAGTATCCAAAAGCATAGTATACGGGATGAAAATAGGTCCTTGTGACCGATACTCAACAACTCTTCTATTTGTTGATGACCAAGCAGTCACCGCAAACGACGAAATTGTGTACCAAGAATTAATTGCAGAATATATAGATGAGAGTTTTATTTAAAAATTGCAAGAATAGAGTATGAAGACAGTTGAAGAGGAGGATGATGCAGAGTTGTAAATTAGGAAATGAACAGAGTACAAGTACAGAGACAACATTGTAACATCCGTTTGGAGTAGAAAGTGAATAGAACTTATACGAGTGCCCTGTCCATTTGAAATGGTGTAAGTTCAACTGCACATATACCAAAGGGAAACGAAAACTTAAAAAGTGACACTATATCTGTTTGTAAAACAAGATTAGACAACGCCCATATTGAACGGCCGGTCAAACAATTTGTTGTAGTTATGTGATCACGTTTTAGATGGGTGATACGGGAAGATCCCAGCTTCGATGAACGGTGGGAATGCTATCGGAAAACCACGAAACAAGAAAGGTAGCAAACATGCGGTGCTCATCATTATCTGTAAGAAAAGTTTTTCTAGTAACGTTCTGTAAGTTTAACTCTACAGCATAAAATAATATTTAAAGTAATCAGTGATCAAAATGGAGAAATTTACTGGGTACCCTCGTAAATATCTCACATGTCTTGAGGTTACCACATTTCCTTAAGTAAGAATTGTTTTATCATTTTATCACGTGTGATGTGGCTAGGTAAGCCGTTATCTGATTTGAGTGCAGGTTTAACAGGTTGATCGATCAGCCGCGGGCAGTGTCCGGCTGTCAGACGGCACCTGCTCCTAATGGCCACTAATGGTGTGGCGCGGGTTGCCTAACGACACCGCCCGGACGGGCGTCGCGGGGAGCCACGTAATGATGATTGTTGCCGCCAGACTCCTCGCGGCTCTCCCAGGCCTAACGGAAGACGCTGAGAGCTCTAGCGACCATCACTCGACGTAATAATAATTATAACTAAACAACTAAGGGGGAAATTTATATGTGGAGGAAAATTTTTGGTTTACTATGAGCCTGGAAGATGCCGACTGATTGAAGATAGAGTTTTGTGTGGAGTGTGGTGTTGTATGGATGAGAAACATGGAGAGTGAAAAGAAAGACATAAGCGGGCTTCAATTTTTTTTTTCTAGTAGAATGTGAAGTGGATAGTCGGAATGAAGAATGAGGTTGATTGAGGATGTTACGAAAAGAGAGAAACCTGGTGAATATGACAAATAAGAGAAAATCGCCTTCGTTAAGCCACATACTATACAGAAGTTGTCTATAGACCAGGATCAACAGAAGAAGAAGCCAAAGGAGGAGAAGATGGTTCACAAGCAGGAACATCAAATAGGGCAGAAGCTATAGACAAATGATGGAAGGTGCTTACGACAGAATGAAATGAAGGATTTTATTACGGTATTTCTCGAGAGACAATTAAACTATTGTAAAATGCAGTTAATCAATAACAATAAAGACTGCAGTAATTTGGAGAAGAATGTTTTCTGCATGTAAACCAAGACGTAACGGGCGCTTTAAAGTTCATCATATATAAGTGGAATAACAGCAGTCAAATTTTTAACAGATGTATTCAAAGTAAGAGATTTTTTTTGTTATTTATGAAGTAATATTACATTCGATTAGCAAAGGAAGGAAGATATTTAAAGGAAAGTAACACTACGAAAAATAGTTTTCAAAAAGCGGAAAATTTTAATATCGGAAAAGCTTTGTAAACCTTTGTGTTTGGAATACAGCAGTTCAAAGAAGTGAAACTTTGACACTGGACCAGCATGAAAAGACACAGGCTGTTAAACATACTGCCACGGGAAAAATAATGTAAATAAATTGACGAAGTACGAAATGAAAAACGTTGTTGGCCCGATAGGTGAAAGAAGGGGTTTGTAAAAAATAAATTACAAAAGGAGGAGTGGTGATCCATATTTTAAGCCATAGCGGAATGATTACTATTGATTAATAGATACTACCGTGAAACAGAAGAATTGTAGATGAAGACAAAAATTCGGTATTTGAACATTTTAATTGAGTTTGGATGGTTTGGTGGTAGGTGAGTCCACTGCAGTAAACCAGAGGCCCAGGCCAAGGGTGGCATCAAAGCAGCCGAGGGACGTTAGTTTATGCTAGTTTCTAACCGACTTCCTTTCAAATCTTCGATAATGTAGGTGTAATTGATACGAAATATTTCTGTAATACCACAAAGAATGCTAACAGGTTTAACAGTGGTTATAGGAAGGCTGTTTCAATAAAGTTATCAAATTTATCCTTCTATAACTACGTACAGTTCTGTGCTCTACACAGTGTACCTACCATGAGTTGATGGTCGTTATAGGGATTGCTACCCCTTAACAGCAATAGACCTGTGGTATTCTGACAGGGATGGTTTCCCTTTTCACTCAGCAGTGTTTTTTGTAAAGCGACTGAGTGTTACGGCATGCGTAGCCTTCTGTTGCCCAACATGTTATTCATGTTTAGCCTGAGAGCTGAAGAAGAGATAGGTTGAAACAAGATATCAGTCCATTATGGCACTGTTCCGGAGGACAGCAATGGGAACGTCGATTTTTTAAAGTCTCAATCTGTATTGTCGTATGCCTTCACTCCATGCTTCCTGAGGAGAGTATTCAACGCAGGCTCTTTGAGTTAACTCATGATTAGAAGTTGTACAGCAGTATCTATCCTATCCTACTAGACAAGAACCAAATCATAATTTTTGATGCCACAATGCCTAAAACCAAGTAACCCTGCGTCAAGCATAGAATACCGTGAAGTTGACCCAGCGATGTAAGCCAACGAGGCGAAGACCATGTAGTACAACATACATTCATGTCAAAATCGGACATGACGCAGTAGAATGAGCACCAGATATTTATTAATTGTGAAATTAATCATGTAAGGAATTTTTTTTGAAAATTATCGAAAAATCATTTTTCAGGCTTCAGCGACCGCCTTTGCAAATTATATCTATATTTTCGAGCAATGCCGAGTTTTATTCTTTCGAATGATTATCTGAGCTTTCGTCTGCCATGATATATATAGAAGGCTGTAGCATGACAGCCGAAACCTCAGATAAACAAATAGAAAACACGGCATTTCCACGAAATAAACTATTATTATCAAAAAATCCTTCATTATTACAAAACTTCATCTATACTGCTATACGTGGATAGATGTTAGGGAGAAAACTACCAGAGCTGAACTAGGAGCAGATAATTTCTGAGCTAACTTAGAACTTCCAAGTGTTATATAGTTTTCTGGTTGAATTTAAATCGTTTCTGCAAGTTACATTAGTAAGCAGACTCTCTTTTTGATCAACAACTGAAATGTTGCACGATGAACGATAAATACCTTACTGTCTAACTTGAACTATTGCATTAGGACAGTATAATTTAGCAACAATGATACAAAAAATTAATTACTGCAACAATTCTATATCCGGATGTAAAACAAAGCAATCGAATTTATGAATTTCAGTCTAGTATAATGTTCGATTTTTGTTTCTTGGAATCACATATAATAATTTTTTAATTGAGTTAAATAGTATAGAGTATTATGCAGACTGCTGTAAGTTGATAAGTTTTATATGGAGATGCGCTAGCTGGCCTGTTTCTAGCGAACTTCGATTCGGGAGGCTAATGTCAGATGAAATCAGATGTGTAAGGGAGACAACGTTAAAAATAATAGGTGAAATTAGATAAATGTATTTGTCCTTTTCCAATTTCAAGGAAAATATAAATATTAATAAAAGACCAGCTTGATCATCATGTCTGCAATGCTATGATATCACGTGGCATCTTATTTTTTGACGGCCGAACAGTAGCCAGAGATGTTTTAGTTCTACGTCTATATTGGGTGTCCACAAATGAATATCGGGGTTTTAATGCTTTATAAGATTTATTACATTATCCTTACAGTTATAAATGATATGTCAAATGAAAGAGCAACTCAAACAGTTTTATATACAAGCTTACAAGTGTTCTATGTGGCCACCATTTGTCACACGGCACACATCAAGTCTGTAGCCGAGTTGGGCTACGAGTGAACGACTCTCCCACTCGCTCAACAGTCTCTTCGCTAACTCTTGGTCGTCCCGCGCTCTTCCCTTTACAAAGGCAGCCTGTATCTTCAAACTGATGATACCATCTACGGATGTTATTGTCATTGGAGGATCACACCCGAACTTAATGCGGAACGCACACTGCACAGTAACTACAGATTCAGTCTTTGCAAACTGTAAAACACAAAACGCTTTCTCTTCACTAGTCGCCATCTTTGCTACTACTGCATTCTAGCGGATCGCAGCTGAAACTTTTTACGCACATGCGCACTAGTGCCAACGAACAAAACTGTTTGAGTTGCTCTTTCATTTGACATATCATTTATAACTGTAAGGATAATGTAATAAATCTTATAAAGCATTAAAACCCCGATATTAATTTGTGGACACCCGGTACATGTCACTATTATAGCACGCTAAGAATCGACGTAGTTAAATTATGTGCTTGTAATGGTTCAGTATGTTCTAAATTGCAAAACTAACCATAAACAAAAGTACGCGTTTAACTCCGCACATTAACTATTAGATTTTTTTCGCTTATTTATATTCGACCTATGTAGATGTTTTCGTTATATTCTCTGGCAATAAATGTCCATATTATAGTAAGCTAAGAATGTACAACAATGCATCATCACAAATTAAAGGTTATCAGCATCATTTCAGCGTTTCAACCCGAGACCATTAAAATGTAAAAATAATTCTGCGGACCACTACTTATATAGGCCTAATTTTTTACCTGCCTATTACCCGAATATTATTAACATTTGTGGACATATTGTATTGTAATGCCACAACATAAATCTAAAAACATGTTTGAATTGAAACTGAAAATCAATTATGCAATTGAAATTCAATTATAAAAACTTAATTAAATATTGAAACAGCTTAAGATTTACTAACGAAATAAATAATAATGTCAAATCTGTAGACTACTTGCCCCATTTTCGCGAACCACAGATTGAGAAATACTAACATAATATTTATTTAATTTAAACGAAGCTCACGCTCCGGTGGCAATTTCCCTACACACCCATCTGCCACCTTTCCTGCACCCACCTACTTTCGCGCTCTACAAATTTTAACTTTAATACTTTAAACGTTTTTGGTAAATTATTCATTTCTCGTGGTAAGTTATTCAAATCCCTGACACCCTTACCTAACAAAGAGAATCTTCCTACACCCTTGTGCCCGAAATCGTGTGTCAGCTTGTGGTCATGGTTATCTTTTTCCTTCCATGCATTACTTTCAAATCTTACACCAATATTTTCCATGTCTCATCACCAATATACCCCTTGTACACTCCCATGACCCTCTTCACCCTCCTCCTGTTTTGCAGTGAATCCCATTCCAGCTCTTTTATCATACCTGTTACTGATTGCATTTTGCGATAATTTCCAGAAACAAATCCAGCAGCTCTTTGTTGTAAGCTCTCCAACTCCTGTAGTTGATACTCAAAATGTGGGTACCATACCACGCTGCTATATTCGAGCAATGGTCTGACCAAAGTTTTGTAACCCAATTCCTTTACTTCTCTCGTACATCCCCTCATCACTGTCTCCAACAAGTGCAGAATTTTGAAGCCTTTTCCTACCATGTGTCCAATGTGTGGTGCCCAGTTAAGCTTGTTATCAAATGTAATGCCAAGATGTTTACATTTCAAGTCTTCAGCAAGCAATTATTTCCCCACTTTATAATCATAATCAACCTTTAGTTTGTTATTTGTGTACGTAATAAGGTGACTCTTTTTTGCATTTATCTTCATCCCATGTTTACCGAGGGTTTTATTTAATAATAATTCTATCTAGTTAAGCGACTACGTAGAAATGAACCACATTCAACCCGTCGTTTTTAACGGGTTTAGAAGCTAACAGTAGTAATAATAACTGTGAGGCGGTATTGGTTGTGCACTGTTATTAAGTGGGTGCCATTCGCGACGCAAGGAGAGAGCAAACATTTTCGTCCGCCGCCGAGTGCGACGCGGCTGCTAACGCCGCTTGAAGCCGTTCATTAACTGCCGTCTCTGGCTGTAATTAGGTTGTTGAGACGCACTGCTTTCTCGATCGCGACGCATCTGCACAAGAGAGCCAAATAGGTTTGAAGGACTCATTAGGCCCGAAAGGAGAAGAAAAATAGTTCCGATCGGCACAGCACTCTGGCCGGTGTTCACCTAAAAGCCTGAGACAATGGGTGGCGTTGGTGCGGCTTTTATCTCGGCGAGACGTCAACTTGTTGGCAATCCCACCACCTCGGCCGGCGCAGATAAAACCGTCACAATGGGACAGCGGCTATTGTACAGCCGTCTGCGCCGCGCAAGGCGCTGACACGCACACAAACTCGCGCGCCTCGCCTCGCCTCGCACACTGGTTAATTAGTTCGGCGACGAGGCGCGTCTAAACGTATCTACTCAGTTCCCCCCAAGTACAGCTTCTGAAGCAACAAATACGTAACGTCAAGCCACACAGCAAAGTTACCAGTTTGCTGGTTGTCATTTAACGGTACAACGTGGTCGAAATAATAGAAACTTTTACCAACAAAAAAGATGAAATTCCATTACAGTTTTCTGCATCGGTACATCCCTTTTTGGCCTTTTGTTACGATAGTCACAAGAGTCAAATGATTACGTGGCCCGTGAGAGAATTTAGCGTATGATATACGGTGAATAGAAGTGTTGGTTGTTTGTCGTAAGATTAACGAAGAACCGACTTATTTGTAGAAATCGTATTTGACAACTGAAATAGGTACGTAGCAAAACACTTACAACCTCTTACGAAACAACAAGAAATTATGAAATATTTTCATAAGAGATAGAAAAATATGCAAAAAGTTGGTTAGTTTAGAAAACACATATAGTTAATCCACAAGTCTTTGACGTGTGGTGCCGGTATACAGTGGTAATGCGTTCACTCCTTATCAATGGCAGTGAAGCCTGGCAGCACGACTCTCTAGCATACCAGTGACTTTCATTGTTCATAATTTCGTCATTTACCAGTTAAATTTTCAAAAACACCTTTCTTAATTAATGATGGTACCAAATTGGAGGACTTACTCTTAAAAATGATACTTCATTTATCGATTTTGTTTAAGTATGAAAGGAGAAAGATGGCTCTTCACAAAATAAAATATGAAATAATATATGTGATTTGTATGATATATCAGCCAGTATTACAGTCAAGAATTGTAGGCATAATTAATTATAGTGTTTTTGTTTTCATTTAAAATTTATTTTCTTAACATCCTCTTTTTATTCATTTTTTTGGTTACTTTGATAAAAATTTAATGAAGGTAGATAAAAAAAATTGCAGTGGCATATATGCGGCGGCACAGAAATTAAACAGGGTACAGCACGTGAACCGCCATCGCTTAAAAAATAGCACTAACCTCACAAAACTGTCATCAATCAAGTGTACTGAAGAGCTCATCAATTGTACTTGAACGTTCCATCCTGCAGCGATCGATATGAAATATAATTTTTCCAAATTATCACGGCACAGCTGACTATAGTGGCGAGTGTTGCGCCTCTTCTGTCATTCACGCTTGATTGTTACAAACAAGCAACGATATTTCATTTGGCAGAGATATCAATATAATGACCAGAGATGCAATTTGGTTGAATTGCGGGTATTATCGGTGTTAAGATTAGTGAACGTAATAACATTACCGATCTAGCTGGCGAACGAGATGTGTGGCAAACGCTACAGAAGACGATCAGATTTTGTGCCTTCTCGCAAAACATAATTAGTCTTATAAAAGTAAAGCGACTGTACGTCTTATCGCCAATGAGCAGCGGTTTGGTTTTCCTGGAAATCACGTAGCATATATCATATGTATTAGCGTCATCCCTACGCCACCAGTTCACCGGAATGTTGGCTGCCATGCGAGTTTCCGTGTCTCTCGTGCCACAGCATACGGTCCGCGTCCCGTAGTATTGACTATCGTGACACAGATCAGAATATTTTCAAATTCCTTAAATACAAATTCGGTGCTGAATCAGTAAAATACTTGACGTGGTGCGGTGGAAAGTGGATTCCAGCGCATGGGGGGCGAGGAATTTTCGCTGAGATCGGCGTACAGAATAACAATGATTAACAAGTAATCTATGCGCTTTCATTGATGCGAGATTCCAGGGGATAGTTACATATTTTATAAAATAATTATTTAAAAGAACATAAAAACCGCCTTCAGAAAAAGCGTACTAAAATTTAAAATAACTTTATACCTTGCTTAGAAGAAAGTAAATCTAAATGGACAATATTTTACACTACTGTTATTAACATTTTTGAAGTCGGCGCCACCTGTCACATCGCGAAGATCGAATTACTGAACTTTATTTGGTGTTGGAGGCGATTTTAATTACGAATTTCTCAGCTCCTAATTGCCAGATTTGAACCGGACAGCTTCGATTTGACGGGAAAATTTTCAACCAAATGTAGACAGTATCCTTGTATCAAAGGATAAGTGTATAAAGTTTCATTGAGATCGGATGAAAACTGTGGATATGTATGAAAAACAAACAAACATACATACACACACACACACACACACATACATACATACATACATACATGTTTATATAAATAGATAACGTTCTGTTGGCACACGCAGAGGAATGGAGTAATTTTGTGCTGTATAACGAAGTAGAGACGTGAACTCTTTGCTGTGTATAAGTATTATCCCTGCAAAGGTCGTCGAAAGTAGCCGGAGGCCGTCGCAACGATTGCACTCCTTGCATCCTCTCCTGCCTCGCGCCCCACCGAATGCGGCATCACTGTATTTTAACGAACGAAAGCGCTGTGTGCGGTACGTAATACACAGCTTGAATCTAACTTTTTTCGAAGTTGGTTTAGAGGTCCACGAGTGTCGCGTATTTCTGCAAGTGCTGCAGACGATTGTCTGATGTTTAGGATTAGTCATTTCTTTTAGATTTTCTAGTAGAAAATAAAAGTGAGGAGAATTATTTTCTTGTTTCTTGCAGATTCTTCAGATTACTTATCGAATAAGCATTAATCATGAAAATTATATTTTAGAGACATGCATATAAAAAACTAAAGCTCACAGATGGTAAGAAGGGAACGAAATGAGACTTCGCTGTTGAGAGGGTATATGACTTTTTTCAGTGATTACTAAATCAAATTTACAAAGAAGTTGGCAGTATGAGCCCACCTATCAGTTTGAAATTGCACCCCCTCTGGCCTGGACAAATGCACCGATTCGATTGGGAAGGGTTGTCATAGAGCCGTCATCTTCTCTTGAGGCAAGCCAACTCATGAATGTTGTAACTGTTCCTTGATATCCAAGATACTCGCACTGGGACGGATTCGACGTCCGAGATAGTCCCACGCTCGTTCTATCGGAAAACTATCTCAGAATTTCAACGCGCGAAGTTTCACTTCGTTTCCTCCTCCCATTCTGGGCGCTTCAACTTTTTTTTTGCATGCAGTTTCTATATTTAAATGATGGTAGATATATTCCCGTTGTCGTTGAGAGTTTTGAAGTCCCCCCTCGTGATGTGTGAGGCAATTAATGTCGACACGGGAGGCCTGTAGCTGTTCGCCTCGTGTGTGTACTTTGGCCTTTTAGTGGTTGCTGTGGCGTCGATCGCCGTCCGTTTATCTCCAAAACCAATTTGCGCCTCCGCCTTAGCCCCTGACCTGACGGCCCTTTACCGCAACAACAACGGCGACCGACGCAGCCTCAGCTTTTTTCGCCCCTTTCCTCCCCTCCCGCCATTAAATCAGTTTGCCGTCCGTCCGGCCTCCGCACTCCAGTGGCGAGCGAAATTCCACTCACAGCGCTGATTGCCCCGGCTCCTCTCTGCCTTAGCCTCCTGTAGGCTCCAGTGCTGCACTACATCACATTTCTAATCACCATCAAACTGTAGAAATAATCGATATTACTTAAGCGAACAGGAAGAAGTTCGCCTTAAAGTCTGTATTAGTGGATCAAAACCTAGTAAGTTCAGAGACATACACCGTTATAGTAACGCAGTGGACCGCTTAACACGATAATAATTTAGTCTGCATTATAGGACTGAAACTACTGTAGTACGTGGCGACCCGACGAACCAACGATTACTTAACAATACATAGAAAATATTTTAAATCGCTACAAGTTTTGTTTACAGCTATTCCACATCACAACCGGAATCCCAGCGAATTAAATAAGTATTTTATTCCTCCTAGTGAAACCTAAGATGAGGGATGCTGTAGGGCCTCAGGAACTCTTTTCTGCCAACTTAACCTAAGAGAATAGAGAAAGGGACCATGGGCTTCAAAAGGAACCAATCCAACATTCACTTGCATCGAATTCGGGAAGCGGTGGAAAACCTAAAGCCTAACCGAGATTTGAACACCCGTCCTCCCGAATTCTAGTCTGGAATGATGTCCCTTACTACTCGGCTTGTTGATAAATAGCATTCGTCTTTTTTATCCAAACATCTGTGTTTGATTTTCATCAATTGTATCAGATTCTTCTACTGGTGTTGATAATATCAAGTGAAAAAGCATCACAGGACTGGCATAACACTTAAATAAAACCACCCGTGCTCTGGCCGGACTCGAACCGGTGACCTCTGCAACCCAAAGCCAGATCGCTAGGCCCGCGCTATCGGTGCCGCTAAGAAGAAAGTTACCTTTACTGCCACGAAATAAACACTGTCGAATTGATACTATGGCAGAGTAAAATTTGCAAACAGACTTCTTAAATTATTTTATACCCGACCTTATTTTATTCCTTGCACCATGTCCTATACATTGTTAAACATCTACTGAAAATCTATTCAGTAACGTATCGCTTTTAGCGAAACAGATAGACCGACAAAAAAAAAGTTGCTTCCTTCTCTGCCCCAAACTATTATTTTTTTTTCTCAAAATTATTTTCAATAGACAAACTTTTTTTTCCGGTTACAGTTTTACAGGATACCGATCGATCGAAACTTGGGTTCACCGAAAGCGTTCCATATGGAAAATTCAAATTAGCGCGCGTTCGGAGCAGGATGCATCGGAGAAGGTTCAAGGAATAGACGCCCGATTCCTGACGGGTAATTTATAGCAAAAGGGAAAGCGTAGTGCGATGTTGAAGAAGTTGGGTTGGAACATCGTTGCCGTTGCTCTCGTCAGGAACTAATTGGAAAGTTCATGACAGACCTATTTCAGGATGACGGCAAACACACTTTAGTATCACCTATATCTACGACAGAGAAAATACGAGTAAGATAACAGAAATCAGAGCCAGAATCGATTATTT
Organism: Vandiemenella viatica; assembly: GCA_031002005.1. NCBI lineage: Eukaryota > Metazoa > Arthropoda > Insecta > Orthoptera > Morabidae > Vandiemenella > Vandiemenella viatica. Next base: position 159,540,556 of record CM061920.1, read on the forward strand.
TCTATACTCATTTTTACCAAAACCGATCAGAGAATGGAGTAGGAAGGATTTATTGAACGAGAAAACTTAGAAGCTGACAGGAGTATATATTAGGAAATCAATTCAGTCGTCCTCATACAAGTTTTCCATGGTTTTCCAGATCGCTCCAAGCGAATGCTGGTATGGTTTCTCATAGCTTATCGGCGCTTCCTGTCATATCCCATACGATGCATAAATGATTTTTTTTTACGTCTTTACGCCTCGACGACGGCTAAGGTCATTAGAGACGGGATGGGATTGGGAACAAGGAACGGGAAAGAATTTGGCCATGGCATTTTTGAAGGAAACATCCCGCCATTCGCCTGGTGTGATTTGGGGAAACCATGGAAAATCCAAATCTGGATGTCCGGACGGGGATTCGAGCCCGCGTCCTCCCGAATGCGAGGCCAGAACGTTAACCGTTCACCAACCACGCTCGGTTATAAATGATTATGCAATAGGATAGGTGCAACGCCACCTCCACCACACACTTTAAATGAATCACGGAGTAATAGGATGCGGCTTCTGTGTTAGCGGCAACAAAAGTGTGTCTGCTTGGAAGCAAAAAAAAGAAAAAAAAAAAAATGTTTGAATTTTTTTTCTGAACTACTGTATCGGTCATTTTGAACTTGGAAAACTTAGTGCTGTAAGGTTTTTGTTATTCTATTTGTTATACAATACAGTAAAAAAATACAGTAAATGTACTGTACTGTATACAGTTTTGTTTTTAATAAGTATTTTTTTATTCCATATTCGACCGATGACACTGGTGCTGGTAGATTTAGTGACATAACAAAATATTTTATAAGAAAACTATATACTGGTAGTTTAAACATAAAAATAGGATCGGATGAAATAAGAGAAGTAAGTGAATTCTGTTACTTGGGAAGTAAAATTACAACCGATGGACGAAGCAGAAATGATGTTAAAGCAGAATAGCACTAGCAAAAAGAGCTTTCATGAAATAGAGAAACCTTTTAGTTTCAAATATTGATCTAGGAATTAGAAAGAACTTTTTAAAACTCTTTGTGTGGAGCACAGCACTTTATGGTAGTGAAACATGGACTTTAGGAATATCGGAAATAAAGAAAATTGAAGCATTTGAAATGTGGTGCTACAGAAGAATGCTGAAAATTAAGTGGACAGACAAAGTAAGAAATGAACGAGTTTTGGAAATGATGGGTGAGAAAAGAAGTTTGTGGAAGAAGCTTACAGAAAGAAGAGACAGGCTGGTAGGTTATATTTTGAGACAAGCTGGATTGGTTAATTTGTTAGTGGAGGGAACAGTCGAAGGTAAGAACTGTAGAGGAAGACAGAGATTAGAATATATGAAACAGATAATTGAGGACGTCGGCTGTAAGGGGTATGTAGAAATGAAGAGGTTAGCACAGGATAGGAAAGGATGGAGGATTGCATAAAAAAAATTTTTGTTCCCTTAGTGTAGACAAAAAATCGATATGTCTATTCTTAAAGAAAAGATGTGTAGGTTGCTGTGGAGATGAGAAATAAAATCAAGACTTAGAGGCTAACGATATAGAAACGGATCGGCTGCTTTAAAACATTCATTGCTGAAGGACCTTGCATCATTGGATACTACAGAAGTTCGATGTAGTTCCTAAAGGAATACAAATTTTATATAATAAACTCAAAACTGTTTAAAACAAAAGGACTGGATTGTTTATAGTTATAATCGGTTCACATAATATGTGGTTATGTAGCCTCTAAGTCTGGTTAGTGATTTGTTATAAAATATCAGTTATGCATCTACATCTACATATGTACTCTGCAATTCACAAAATTGTGGGTGGCAGAGGGTGCTCAGCACCAAAGCTAATCTCTTTGTTGTGCATTCCAGTCCCTAACGGCACGAGGGAAAAAAGAATTCATATAAGCATCAGTGCGGCACCTTATTTCTCTAATTTTTTTTTTTTCTGCCCTTCCGACTCAAATAGGTTTGTGAAGAAGTATTTCACTACATTCGAAAGTTAAAGTGGGAGTACGCATGTTTACCAATAAGTTTAAACGAAACGTGTGTCGTCTATCTACCAGAGATTCCCAACCTAGTCTACTAATCAGTTCTGTGACGCTTTCATAAGGACTGTAGCAAGCGGTCACGAATCGAGCGGCTGTTCTCTGTACTTTCTCTATACTTTCGATCAACCCCTTACGAAACGGGTCCCAAATGGCACAACAATAATCCAAATGTGGACGCTATCTCCTTTGTTTGTTCATTACAATTTTTCAGGATTCGACCTATGAATCGCAGCCTAGAATTAGCTCTACCTACTAACGAATTAATGTGTAAGTCCCATTTTATGTTCCTTTATACTGTTACTCCCAAATATTTCATAGAATCGACCATATCAATAACTGTATTGTTTAACTCGTATTTCTGAACAATTGGATTCTTTTTGTTAGTTATGCTCATTGTCTTGAACTTTTTACAATTTAGAGTAAGCTGCCACTCAACGCACCAAGCCAAAATAACATCCAGATCACGCTGAATTTCTAAGCAATCGGCCAATTTCTTACTTCCATATAAGTAACCCTCCCCACCCCCCCCTCCCCCAACCACATTTCCAATTGTTTTGGATAAAAGATGGTTTACTACTGTATACTGTATTGATACTTTGTTTGGTTGTTTTTATACCTGCGACCTGACCTCCCTCACTGCCTCGTGGCCCCTGCTTCGAGCCCGCCGCGCCTTCTAGGTCGGTAATTGGCGCGCTCTCTCGGCGGGTAATTCGATTTGTGGGTTGACGTTCGTTCGCGATATTACGAGGGGGGGGGGGTGGGGGTGGAACCAGATTAGCGGCCCCGCTGCGACACCTGGCGGGAGATTACCCACTGTGCTACTTAATTACTTTTAACCTTTAATCTGCCGAAGCTCCGGGATCCGCTGCTATCAGCCGAGGTAAGTTATACGCTCAAGTTCGACCTTGGGAATTATCGCTGATAGCGGGACTGAGGGTTACAATATTTGAAGTTAGTTCCTTCGTATGGCTGAATTCGTGGAAGAAAATGTGTCAATATCCATGAATACAAGACGGTGAGATAATTAAAAATTAAGATTAGCAACAATCGTACATACCCATGTTTGAAGGATGCATTGACTTCAAAGAATAAAGACATTGAGCGAAAGCTTTCTAAAATTTTAACTAAATTAAAAGGTGTTAAATCTTCCTCATAAAATTGAAATACATAATCCAATGGATTTGAAAGGAAACATTCGATCTCTGGTTTTAAATGATGCAAAGAAAGAAAATACATGATCTCGGTCTTTTAAATATTGCAATATTGAATAGGTGACAGATCTCCTATTTAAGGCAAAAATTGGTCCTGTCTTAGCTTGTGTATGATAAAACCTTTTTAATAGTTAAACAATTAGGTGGTTTGTAGTCTACATAATAAAATCGGCAAACATTATAGATTTTAAGCCGACAGAATGTGGTTTCGAGAAAGAGAAAATGGAAGACTGTAAATGTGGAAAATACGTACGACTTCGGCAAAATCTGAATTACCGTTCACAGTTTAAGCAATTTCTGAGGCATGTGTTTCTAGTAGTGTTGCAGTTGTTTACTTTGTTATCATTAGTAGGGAAAATACCATCTTGCTGCTGCCATTCTAATGATTTCAGAATCAGCATATTATGAATTTGTCTTCAACGTGATATTTACAACACCATTCTTCAACTACGTGGATCGATCTTGGAGCTCTTATATTTAATAAGCTTTTCCTCGAGAGAAATTACTTTTTTTTACTTATGGCTTTACGCCTCGTCGAGGTCATTAGAGGAGGGATGGGACCGGGTACAAGGAACGGGAAGGAATTCAGCCATGGCCTTTTGAAGGAATGAACCAGGCATTTGCACTAATTGAGTTTTCCATATTGTTCCCAGTGGCTATTTGTTTTGCGTGCCAAACATTGTTCAGATGATAATGTACCCCACGACTAACACTGATTTCTCGTGGCAGGGCAATTAAATCTTTTTTTTTCTTCCCTTAAATCCACTGGTTCTGATATCGTGGGTGAAACGATGTAAACCGTAAATTTAATTGTGCTGTGTACTAATGGATCTGTTCCGATACTGCCAGCACTTTGCTTACAAATGGAAAGCAAGCTTAGCGGTCGCGTGATCTAACTGTTCTAATTTATAGGGGCCTTATAAAATCGTCTTTGATAGAATTGTGTTAAGGGAAAACTGTAAAAATATTTTTTACTTTATTCGTTTTTGGAAACGACCACGAATTACAACGAAAAAATAAAATACAAATACATTTTTTTCATGATTTCTAACTTTCATAGCGTTTTGTGTTTTTTTTTATTGATTATTCTAGCTGCTATTAGATATTTCAGTAGTTAAATAGAGAGATGTGTTACAAAGATTTGTGTGGAATTAACATATTTTGACACAGAGACTTAAAGCTGATGTGCAGACAGAGAGTCCAAAATAATATTAATTCTGTTCGCGTTGAAATTAAGGGAAAATTTAAAATGTTCCAGAATATCACAGAATTCTTTTAGCATTGACGGAACGGCAATTATTAAGTTATTTCGCGTAAAGTGTTTAGACAGGAAGGAACTGTAGCAGCACGGGGACCAGAGAAGATTGCGTCGCATGGAAGTTAAGTTGGTTACTGCCGTTTTAATAGCGCCTGAGATTCTGAGTGCAAGACCACACTCGTCTTAAACTCCACGTTTAACGTTCTAAAGAATATAAACCGGAGCAAGTTTCGGAGTTGTGTGTGCTTTGAGGCGCCCAAATGACTACACAGCCAAACCGCTCTACCTCGGCAGTTTCTCAACAACGTAAACTTGCTTAAATTTGCCGCTCTTCTAAAATAACGAAATAATTATCCAGAAACCTTTATCACACAACGCTTCAATATTTTCTCTATATAAGTTTTAAAGTTATTTTAGTCTGTAATAAACTAGTATTTGACATGCCGTGAACTTATCAACTAGTAAAGGACAAAGATTTCATGAGAAATAGCTACGGTTAGGTTAGAGGCATTGTAACTCTTGCATTAAACTATTACTGTACAGTAGGTTAGATTAAAGAGATGAATGATATAACTTAGACATATTTGCTATCTAGTTTTGAGGCATTACTCATACGGATAGTATATTGTATTTTTTGTGATGTATTTCGCCTTATAGTCTGAAAGTTATCAGTGTATGCTAATGGAAAAATTGTAGAAAAGTTAAGTCTGCAAATGCATTTTTTTTAAAGAGTAGTTCTAGTGTGCACTATTGATGATACAGATTCCAAATTTGGAATTTTTTTTATATCTGTCTGCATAAATGTTCGCGATAGTATAAAAACTAGTGGATGGATTTCTCTTAGTGAAAGTTTACGTTATCAGTTAGGATATAGGATATTTTGTATCCAGATAAGTTATAAAATTTCCAATGATACAGAGAACAAAACCATTACATTGGTAAAAACTAATGAACGAATTTAAACTTTTCATTCAGATTGACCATATTTTGTACATCACGTAGTTGCCAGAACAGCAAATTCGGAAGTTTTGTATGTGTATGCACGTATCAACCAAAACAACCATTTCGACGAAACTGTATACGGTGAAATCTAATGTCATGATACTGATAGCAAACATTATGTTTCGATGTGATATCGGTGCATTAAGAAATTTTAAAAAAAATTCTATCTTATCTTAATAAGTGCCATCTTGTATTTAATATGATTTTCAGTTGGCAGGAGTACAGAATCGTCTTGTGGCTAAACTTTAATGTTCGAAATTATTAACTTCTCGTATTTGAATAATAATAATCATCTTTCTTATGATTCATTTGACATTTATTCTCGTTTTACTTTATTCATAAACATCCAAAGAATTACAGAGGTCCTTTGCTATCAGTAACTTCATATCACCACCTCAAAAATGCGAACAAAACTTTTTATATCGCTCGTCCGATCGTCATGCTCTCTTGTCACCATCTGGTATCCATAGCTACCGATTTTTTGCCTCAGAGTAATTATCATTTTCTGAGTAATCTGTTATACTACAATCCATCTATTTTAATTCTTCATTAATAGAATCAATAATTTTTAACATTGCCAGGCCCAAACTTTCACACAGTTGAAGTGTTAGACCTTTATTTGCGCTGATTGTGTATTCAAATCGTCAACTTTGACATTCAGTTAAAGCTTTTATATCACAGTTTATTTACATACAAACAAATAAAGCAGTCTGTTGATACACATAACTATAACCGTAAGATAACCATAATATATTCCAAATTTGTGGCAGTTTCGAGGGGTCTTATAAATAAATTACGCGCCTTATACGCATAAACGTAATTAAAACATTTGTGTAAAACCTAAACTCAGAAGGAGAGGAGGAGATCCAAAAAAAAAAAAGGCTGGTGCGCTGCTTTTTGCTGCTCAACCAAAATTTCTTTGACAGTTCGAAAGTTTAAAAAACTGCCGTTTCCCTTATGACTGTAAGTGAACAAGGGCCCGAGTATGAAATAATAATGAATTGATACCGAGAATAACTAAATGCCACAGATCACACTCACCTCAGATGAACACACCTTTACGAGATACCCTCCAAAAATAACGCTCCAGTTCACATAAAAACACTCCACCCTTTTGGAATCAGTCAATACTATTTATTTTACAAAGTAATTATGGTTATTTATTTCTTCTGTTTTCTGAAATATAGTACATTAGAATGCACGGAAAACGTAAATCAAACCACTGCATCGATTGTTAACCATGGTACAAGCATAACGAAACTGTGGAATTTAATTTACAATACAGGTATCATAGATACAACATTGCAAATTTATTATATGCACACGAAGATTTGAGCGAGCGAAGCAGCGGGAAAATGCTAGTTTCAATAATTACACCAATCTTTATATCTTAATGTATTTGTACAGAAAATTTTGGCCGTTTTCACACTTCGATTTTGCAATTAATCAGAAATTAAAAATAGCTTCGTTCTAGCTCTATTTGATTTTTATAATTAATTTATGACTTATGAGTTGATGTTGCTGGGCCTTAATTTTCCAAACGAAGTCAGAATAGGTGATGTACTGATACTCATCGATTTAAACAAGCTACATTTTTTTTTTTCTCCTTCAGGGACACGACATTAGAGGTCAAAATTTAATTTTTGTGTAAGCGTTTTGCTAACCTAATAACATGCCGTGACGCTTGAAGAGTAACTGATGGAGTGGTCTGGTAGCTTACTTATTACCGGGCTGATCTTCAAGAGTCGGTGTCCCTCGTTCGAATCCTGCTGTCAGGAAGTTTTATGGGAGTTGCTTCGTTGAGATGAGTGTGGTACGACGTTCCGTAGTTTGGATTCAACTTTAAATTGTAGGTTCACCTGCGCTAGAGGAGGAATACAAACTCGAATTACTATATCATCTATTTTAAGACAAACGGAATGTTCATTGGCGCTAATATACCAGTTTCAAGCCACTAAGAACTTTAAGGGAAGGACTGTACCTTCTTTAGCTGTTAGTTCATGAACGGTTCTTATGTTATGGATTGCATGAGGCGTAACAAGATACCAGAATAATAGTTTCAGTTATGCCCAAATAATATTATACAGCTTGAGTTGGCTATGGGACACCCATAAACATGTTGCTGAGCATCGCAATGTATCTTTTTTTATCTACAAGGTGTTGCTATAGTATTATAGTACCAGTAGTAACGTCATCTAATGAGTTTTTATTACTCTCCCATATGAATAGAGTCAGGTTCGTAGAGTGCGGTCGCCAGTCTGATAACTATCTGTTGGCGCATAAAACGACGATTTGAGAACTATACGGATTGCCGTCTCAGTAGTCATATGAAGTTAGCAACATTGTACACATGTAGTTTATTTCACTCGAAAGATTGATATCGCGCCAGATATATACACCAGACAAATAGGTTTACAAGTATGACACCGAAGATGGACGTCAGTAAATAGAGTCTGACTTAACTAATACACTGGAGGCATAGTCAACACGAGCGGATGACTAAATTATGTCCCGTATTACTCACGGCAACCACGCGTAATTAATACTTTGTTTCTTCTTCTTTATGGCGCGTGGCGTCTCAGTTAGCCTCGTAGTCGTTGTGAATTTAACACTAATTTTCTATCGACTAGACTAAAGCAAGGAAGGCCTGACATTCAAAAATTAAATTCTCTTCTATGGTCCACTAAGAATGCCCCGATAACAAAACTTAGTATGTATAGAGCCATAGTCAACCGATTATGACTTATGTTAGACAGTTACAGAAAGAAACTGCAAAAAAAAAAAAGATAGCAGTGGAGATGAATCTCCACGTGTGTCCAAATTAGAGAATCTGTGGAATGAACAAACCAGAGAGCAAACTGGCATCAAAGACACAATACGAGGGACAGTCAAAAAGTTCCCAGAATTTCATTGTAACTCTTTATTACCAACAGATAAGTACACATTTAACTAATCTCCTTAAAAAAAGGCTCATTCTTAACACACATACTTGCTCCACCGCTCCTGCCATTGCTGGAAACAACGATGAAAATCCTGTTTTTGTATCTTCCGAAGTACTATCGTCGCTTTGGTTTTGATGTCTTCTATGGTGGCAAAACAGTTACCTTTGAGGCTCATTTTCATTTTGGGAAAGAACCAGAAATCCGATGACCCTAAATCCGGTGAGTAGGGAGGCTGGTGGAGGACTAGAATGTTCTTTTCTGCAAGGCATGTCTGCCCAACAATCGTTGTGTGGGAGGAAGCATTGTCGTCATGCAGTGACCATCCTGCTTGCCATTTGCCCGGACGCGATCGGATTTCTGCCTCTTTCCCAAGATGAAAATGTGCCTAAAAGGTAACCGTTTTCCCACCATAGAACACATCAAAACCAAAGCGATGGCTGTACTTTAGAAGATACCAAAACAGGATTTTCATCGTTGTTTCCAGCAGGAGCGGTGGAGCAAGTGTTTGGGTTCAGAAGGAGCATTCTTTGAAGGAGATTAGGTAAATGTGTACTATCTTTTGTTAATAAAGAGTTACAATGAAATTCCTGGAACTTTTTGACTGCTCCTCGTATTCCAAACCGTTGAGAGGAAATAACTATTATGGTACTGGAAGAATGAATGAAGAAAGAATGCGGAAAATAATCTTTAATGACCAATCAAATAACCGGTTGTAAGGTATCCCTTATTCTATTGTCAATATTTAGTAGGATTTCGGTCGAGTTTGGGGTTAACTGTAGTATCCGGTACCACACTTTAAATCAAGTTAACAGCATTTCTGGTATAATAAAGTGAATAAATAACCCATAAACAATGTAAATAACACCTAAACTGCATTAAATCAACGATATTTCAGTAGGAAATAGGTTATTTCACATAAGAATAAACTTTCGATAACAGACACTAGCATTAGTTGGAGAGATATTGGGAACCGATTTAAATGAAGTAAGTGTTAAATAATTGCAAGTAAAATGCATAAATAAAACCCTTATCATGTTTAATACGAATCATTCCAGAGATAAATAAGTAATATCCATACAGGAAAAATCTAACCATAAAAATCTTGATAGATATCAGTTTTAGTATTTTTGAAGTGAATTTCACACAGTAAAGGCAATAAAGAACCTATAATACACAGGCCTAGACGCACCATAACCATAACTTCACATTTAAAGATAGTTTAGTAGGATTTTCAAAGAAATAAACTGGATGATAAAATAACAGTCTGAAGCAGAAATGAAAATAATTCATAGTGATGAAACTTGACCATCTTAAAGCTCCAAAAGCAGCAATAATAATTCCTGAGACAGCCTAGTAGATAAATTAACAGGTTTCTGATAATTTTAAAGCATCTAATAACCATAAGAAGTAATTATATGGGATTTTTAATACTCATGTTGCTTAAACAGTTCACATACATAATTTTGGTCTTTTAAGTAGGTTCAGGACTTAAAAAGTAGAAAAACAAGCAGTAAATAAAATAATCTTTCAATTTTAATAGGTTTTAAATAGTTTCAGTCCGTAGAATATGAAATATCAGTAAGTAAATAGACGCCGGTAAATCGATCAATTTGTCCAACTTTTAGGAATGAATTCCAGCACTTTAAAGCCATTTCAAGAGCACTAATGACATTTAAATACTAGCTAACACACATAATTGATTTTCTAAATACATTTGAGGACATTTCACTAACCTGTTTTATGTTAATCCAATCGTAAAGTAACTGGCTATAATCACTGCACATAGAAAATACTTCTACACCAATTGTAAACACTGTCACACAAAATAAAGTAGGGAATAAATTGAAACAACCCTAAGCAAAATAAATTCATCTAAAACAGGAGGTTCCAGCACTCTAAGTAATTTTAAACTTAAAATGAACACGTAAAATTGAACACCCAGTTTAGCAATTTTATTACTCAAAAGCCTACTTGAATTCCGCGTTAAAGAGTAGCTTGTTTTAACAATCCATTCTTTTAGCTTCACACATATTAATTTCATGCAATTTAAGGCCATAGTACCGATGTTATAATTTTCCTAACTTCACTTGACATAAAACACACGTGTAAATCACTAAATATTTTATGGTATCTCAGATATGGCACTTACAAAGATAAAATAAACTCCAGAATAAGCAGTTGAATGCAGGCTTTACGGTGATAATTTTTCCGGCTCGCTAATCCATAAACTTTCGGAGTTATAAATAAAAACATAAGTTATAGTTGCATTTGATTGTTAAAATTAATCAGTTTACCTTATCTCAACAGAATTAAATAAAGTTCATATGTAGAGACAGGCTAAATCAGGAATAATATTTTAACCATAATTTCAAGTTAATTACTAAAGCCGATTTTAAATAAGAATATAATTGAACACTGACTTAAGTGGTAGGCAAACTAACACATCCATATTTGGTAATTTGTTGAAGACCAATGTACCACGTGATCTCAAGTTAATATAAGGCAACTAAGAGGCGGGAATTTGGTCGGCCGTCTCCAGTGTCATTGGTAACGCGGTGGTGAACACACGTCGGGTGAGCTCCGCTCAGTCTGGCGGAACGGGCTGGTCCATGAACCAACCAGGGACGAAGGAACGCGAGAAACAGCAGCCATGTTGTAGTTTTGTGGTGAACATTTACTAACCGAGCAACTAGTCAGTTACATTCAGTTTTGGGGGTTTTTCAAAGTCGCGTTGCTCTGGAATCTCAACTTGTAATTTTTGGAGATGATTTCAATCCGATTGCCTGTGCTAACAGTGATTATAACATTTATGTGATAATTTTGGAGAATATATGACTTTTGATTTCGACTTGAGACTTTCATTTATTAGCATACTACCTTTCTTGCAGAAGGTTAGGCCTGCAAGTGGCGACTGTGGTCATTTGAACTGTTAGCAATATTCATTCTACACGGTTTCATAACTTTAGAAAATCTTGGACAACATCTGGTTTAGGTGACTTAGCCGATACCTCAACCCCAGTACTCGGCTACGCCCTGACACGGTGACGGTGGGGCAGAGCACCGCCAAATGGTTGCAACGAGTGGAGCGATCAATGAAAGAACAAAATATACAACCAAAGGAGGCGCGCAAGAGACAGCTGTGGAGTCTGAGATGTGGGAGGAGACGTAGGACTCGTTTATGAAGATCATCAGTCATGGCTAGTTGGTAGTCTATAAACGTCGTTGGTACTAAGCTACTCCGGTGTAATACCGAGACACAAGCCATCCGTTCACTGTTTCCGGACAGAATCTTCTCCAGCTACCACCAGAAGATCCACCACCCCTTCAGACCAGAGATATTACCACCACATCCCCGCTTCTATTTACGCCGAAGAGGCGTAAAGGTAGAAGAAAAAACAACCACTCTATCCTGCGATATTTTATGGGTAAAGTTCCTACTCACATATACATTAATTCCACTGTTCCATTGCAATGTATTAGCAGTTGGGAATGAGTCAAAGGTTTGAACTAGTAAAAGGAGACTGCATTATTTGTTGTTAACGTAAGTGTGGTAGCCCCCCCCCCCCCGTGGTGCACCTGTGAGTGGAGCTAATGCTCTATTAACAAACGGACCTGAGTGGGCGGGGTGCGTGGTGGCCCGTATCGATTAGAGATTAGGATTATCTGAGCGGACCAAACAGCGCGGCCGGCGGACCGTTTGATGAGCTCTCCGGCAGCCAAGTTTGTCTCTGTCCCCTCGTGACTTGCAGCACCCACACCCGAAGTAACGGGTAACGTACAAAAAACGAAACCGCTAAAATATTAGCGCCAGCCTGAAGCTGGCCTGTCACCGTCCATATGCGCTCTCGACTCATCTACCCTTGGTTACAAACACACAGTTGCATCCATTATTTTAAAGTCTGCACTATAAGTATTTTGAAATCTCTGTTGACTATGTTCATGGTTAGACTGACACATCCAGTATAAGCCGGGATATTAGTAGAATACTGTTTTCCCCACTTAAGCTATCTTTAAAGTATTTGTATATTAATTTCGTATAAAAAGGTTGCTGTTATAACAGTTAGAAACACAAGCGACAGTATTAACATGAACAGAACAAAAAGACGGGAATAAAGTATATCAATCAACACCAATCAGTTCATGCTGTAGAGGACCAAAACTCACCAACTAGGACAGTGTTGTCATTCGCGAGGACATGGTTTCGAATTCTAGTACAGCCATCCAGATTTCGCGAACTCATTCCAGGCGAATGCCGGGATGGTTTCTTCAAGAGGCCATGGTCTAATTCCTCATACCTTACCCGGCTCTAATGACAAAAATGTCAACGACACGTAAAGCCATAAGCAAAAGACAAACTACCAGGTATAATTGTAATAGTACCTATTACAATAATACCTATAAATTTTAAAGATAGGCAGATGCCTGTTAACCGCTCCAGCCACAGTAGTCTGGTGGGAGAGCGGTCAGGCATGAGGATCGGCGTTCAGATTTCGATTTTTCATAGTTTCACAAAATCACTCCAGACCAATATCAAGCTGGTTATTTCAAAATGCCGTGGTTGAATTCTTTCCCATCCTTGTCCCAACTCCTCTCAATCCGTTAATGACATTCACGTCGATGAGGCATAAAACCATAAAAAAATAATAATGGCGAGATGTTTCTTGTAAATTCATAGATTTAACAGAGTTATAATAAAATTAATAAAACGTAAATGTAGCTGTAGAAATATAACCAAAAGTATATAGCATAAATATACGTAGTATACTAATATCGTATAATATCCATAATTAGTAGTCAGGTTATTAAACTATTCACTGGGCACAGCTGATAGCCTCCAAACAATTTGGCGAGTACTGTATAAACACAGTCAAGGACCATCAGAAAGTACTCCATGAATAAAAATAAAAAAAGATGTGCTGAGGTTTTGCAATATTATGTGTGTAGCACAAAGCGTGAACTTCGTCAGATCTTTCTTCAGTGACAGAAAGATCAGTGTTTTTTGTGACTATGAGATGTCTGAAAAGATATGACACCGCAGTCAGTTTGGCGGTTACGGTAGCGCTTGTTCAAGGCTGCCCAACCCCAGGACCAGCGCGTTTGAATTTGCTCGCCAACAGCAGTGGTCTAGAATATGATAGCTCAAAAACCTCTGCAAAGGTCTCATTGATGTATTTTACTTTTTGATTATAATTAAAAATACCTCTCCAAAGTTTTCAATGGCGCTTTTTTACTTTTTGATTGTAATTAAGTCTTATATCGTCTTTGTCATATTTAAATATCTATCATAACTGTAGGCAAGTATTATGTGGCCCACAGGCTAACTTAGAATCGAAATTGTGGTCCATCTCCAGAATTCTAACTCTTTATTAACAGCAGATAAGTACACATGTAACTAATCTCCTTCAAAAAAGGCTCCTTCTTAACACACATACTTGCTCCACCGCTCCTGCCATTGCTGAAAAAAACGATGAAAATCCTGTTTTTGTATCTTCTAAAGTACAGCCATCGCTTTGGTTTTGATGCAATTATCTAATTTACAGTGCTGGATCTACATTTTATAAACACAGGTACACTCTTCTAACTGCCGAATATTGTTCAACAGCAACAATCACAGCACCGAAAGGTAATATTGGGACATGTAGATACTTTATTAGATGCGGGATAGGACTAGGTGCTAGGAACGGGAAGGAATTTGGCCATAGTCTTTTGAAGGAACCATTCTTCTCCAGTGATTTGCAGAAACCATGGAAAACCTAAACCCTGGATAGGAGGACGGGATTTGAACACGTGTCCTCCCGAATGAGAGGCCAGAGCGTTGCCGTTCACCCACTATGCTCGGTGAGAGTGAACTATTTTAGGGTTCTGCCTTGTAATGTTTAGAAAAAAAATCATCATTTCAGTCATCATCATTTAGGAAATCATCAATTATTATCCATACCTGTCTTCGTTTGTTGATATCTAAACCTCGTCCAGTGGAAACTATTTTTACGGTCATCTAGGAAAATTTGTGCGATAGATTTTTCAGCCTAATCTAAGGCTTTTAGCAATTTAAATACAGTTTCTTTCCAATTAACTAGAGATTCTTTAATATTTTAAAGCAGCTGTTTGATTAGATGAATTATGCAATTACCTGGGAAATACGATCACTAAAGTACAGAAGAAATAAGAACAGAATTAGCAAAAACGAAAAATTGTAATCCTCTCAAAACTAAGTCTCGAAATTAGGCAAAACCTTTTTTCTGGAGTTATGCTCTCTACGTCAGATAAACTTGACTTCTGGAAGTTACAGAAAAGAACAAATTAGATTCCTTTGCGGTTCGGAGCTTCAGACGCATTATGAAAAGTGGAATGCTGATATAACAAACCAGGAATTTAATTTCCAATTTATAGCAATTCTACTTTTCGATGAACGAGAGACGTATGCTTAGACTATCGGCTGATTGATTACGCATGGCTGGTTATTAGGTTTATCATCACGGTATGGAGGTTACCGCAGGACTATCAGCTCGTATATGAAGCAGTTGCAGCGTGGGAGGTGCATTGTTTCTGCAGGTGCGGAGGCGACGCGGCAGGGCCCCGTTGACGGGCTCAGCTGCCGCGCTGCGGATTTCCATAATTCATGTCCGCCCGGTGGCCGGCCTGCAGGGGCTTAGCCGGCGTCTGAGCCATATGCATGCGCGGCCGAGCGGATAAAAACGATCCTCTTTCTTACGGGGCGCGGCAACGCTGCCGGTAAGATCACTCCGTAACATTGATTTTCGATACCTGCAAACACCTGTATTCCATGATCAGTGAAGAACAGCAGCACCGCAAAACACGTTTTCTTCGATAGGAGAGGACAATGTAGTAATTCACCAATTTCGGAATCCTGTCTAGATATTCGTTTACGACCTATTCAAAGGACTACAGGCACGTAGAATATGCATAATAAGCAGGCGTTTCCTTTTTGCAGATCTGTCGTTAATTTTAAATAATCTGAATTTATTCAAAAATAATAAACAACCTGAAGGTTGGTTGGATCCTCTTAAAAATTCACGGGATAAATTGCCTTAAATATCACACTTGCCGTTTGCTGATGATGCTGTTATCTATAAAGAAGTAAGGAATTTTTCCGATTGTTTTAAAATTCAGCACGATCTAGACGTTATTTCGGCAAGGTGTCGTCAGTAAATTGAAAAAAGTGCGAGGCAATGTCCATAAATAACAAAAAGAAACCGCTTGTTCATGAGTACAAAAATAAAGTTCAGTTATTGACATGGATGACCCCCTGAAGTATTTGGGCGTAACAGTTTCAAAACAACATGGAATGCGACCAGCACATATGTCGTAGATATAGATAATTTTAGGTTTCGGTTCATAGGTAAAAATTCTGTAGAATTGTAACGCACATATAAAAGAAATGGGCGAATGGCATTGTTGGCCTGGAGATCTAGAAAGGTAGTCCGGTCCCCGGTTGGCAGAATTTCCGTGTGTCGTGACTACCCTAATCTAACCTGGTAATCATACCAGGTACAGCGGACCTACAGTTTTACGAGGAATCCGACCTACTAAGCGTTCTAGAGTGCTTCACGTGACAAAGCAAATCTTTGCCAGAGGTGAACGTCAGTTTTTAAGGCAGTAGAAGTCCTACTCAAGACCAGGATTCAAACCGGTGACCCTCTTTTCCGCAATAACGCACCTTAACCAACTGAGCCACCAGATCACTCTAACGCCATACAAAGGAAATAGAGTACACAACTGACTTGCGTCCACATTCGAAGTAATTTTGACGAGTTTGGGATCCACATCGCTAGGGATTGATCGACAGTACAGAGAAGCAGCCACGCTGCTAAAATCGGCCTGGGTTGGATCTTTGGTACCAGCTACCCTGCTTGCTTGTCTTATAATAGGTGATTTCCCTTAATTCTGGTGTTTGGAGTTGGTATGATCATCACATACCACCTCCAAAACATTAGTTGCTGACCAGAGAAATGTTGACGGGACCTTGTCTGCTAGAAATGAATAAACTAGTTTTAGAGCGTGGCCGCACTAGGACGAGGCGTCTGAAGAAGTGTCCCCCGACCCAGACACTGGCTGTTAATTGGACGACGCGGCCCGAGGCGTTAATCCAGATTTGAACCCCGGCGCGGCGTGTCCTGATCTTCGTTAATTAATCCGGCCAGGTCTTCCGGGCACAACCTCATTAACACAATCTTGTTTAATTAGCTGATTCCGTAAGATTGTCGGCGCGCCGGCTGAACCTGCCCGCAGGGCTCAGGCAAAACTCGGGCGTCTGCGGGGCTGGGCGGGGCGACGTCATCTCCCCCGATATTACTTCGCCAACTACCGCGCCAGCCTCTCCCGACTTGATCGCAAGTAGCTGCGGTGCCAACAGGTCTCCAGCCCACCCTCCTGTCTGACATCACGAGGGTGCTAGCTGCCGTTCGTGTTAACACTAGTTCGGTCATAGAGTCGTGATATCTGCAACGCTATGACGTCACTTGCTCGGCATTCGTTAGCGGGCAGAGATGTTTTTCCTCTGAGTCCGTACATGTTGCTATTACAGAAAGATAAGAAATTAGATTACACTTTTATACAGGATGATTATAATTAAAATTTAAGTTTCAGAACGCACTAAAAAAAACGAGCCACTGACTATAATGACGTTAAAATGGAACGGTGTATTATTCAAGAAGGGGGAAAGAGCATGAACCAAAAAAAAAAGCTCTAAATTTTAGCAACAGATGGCGCTGTAAGCATCAGAATTTCGTCTACAAATGACAAATCGTAAAACATATCCGGTCAGATGGAGCAAGAAATTCCAAAACAAAACCCTCTCTTGCTGACAGGTCAGAAGTAAACAACTCTTGCACATGGCAAATTTTGTACGGATAGCATTGCGGGATGTTTCGTAGAATGTTATGCACCCTGCTCACAGGCCCGTCTAATGTTCGGGCACTTCTCCGCGCACTGCATGGCTGCACACCACCGCTCGACGCCTCCTGAACTGCTGTGGCCACTTCTTCAACTACCACCGAATCACATCTTTTCCTTCCTCTACCAGACTGCACGTCAAACGAACCTGGATTTTCGAATTTTTTTCATTATTTTCACCAGACCCGTGGCAGTTATTGGTCCAAAGCCTTTTTTCATACTCTTGAGGGTCCTGAAATTCTGCAGAGCTACTGGTGCAGAATCACCGTTCATGTTCTTTTCCCCTTCTTCAATAATACGCCGTTCAATTTTAACGTCATTCTAATCAGTGGTTCGTTTCTTAGAGCGTTTTGAAACTTAAACTTTAATTATAATCACCCTGTATATTTCTGTAATGTTTCAATATGTTTCAAATTTCAAATTAATCATAAAGAAAAAATATTAACTCCGTATAAATCCACGTTTTATTTATCAGATGATTTTTATTTATATATATTCCAACTATGAAAATGTTTCGTTACATTTTCTGTTCATTTATATTTTTATCATTTAATATTTTTATGGGGGTTCAATATTGTCTCCGTTTAAATTTAAAACCAACCGTTGAAGAAGGTGTCATTTTTATTTAAATCTGGATGATAATTATGAAGAGGATTGTTGCAATGGATCGAGGTGCAGTCAAAAATTTTACAACATAACAAAATTATTTTTATTTCTTTTAGGTTTAAAGCTGCTGAAGGGTGTTGGGGACCGATTTCAACAGGCTTAACCTAAGTGGAGGAAAAGGCTGGAAGTCGGCCGTGGCCTTTCAAAGGAACTATCCCAGCATTCGCCTGGAGGGACTGCGGAAAACACGGAAAACCGCAGTCGGGATGGTCCGACGGGATTTCATCCTCGTCCTACTGAATGCCAGGTTGGAGGGAGTTAAGCCCCAGTGAGAAATTAATTTCCAGAATACTGTATATGTACCATCAGTTTTGACGGGTTTAAAAGTTAGCTACCGAGCGTGGTGGGTGAACGGTTAACGTTCTGGCCTCGCATTCGGGAGGACGCGGGTTCGAATCCCCGTCCGGGTATACAGATTTGGGTTTTCCACGCTTCCTTCAAATGACCATGGTCGAATTCCTTCTCGTTACTTGTCCCCCATTCCATCTTATTCCGTCTCTAATGACCACGTTGTCGACAAGGCGTAAAGCCCAAGCAAAAAAAAAAAAAAAAAAGTTAGCTAATCAACAACTGAACGTCAAGGAGCTGCGGTTACTTGTTTCTCAACGCGTGGTCATTCAGCATCACCGTACTGGATGTTTAAGCTGAGCAAATGTGTGATTCCATTTTTTGTATCAAAATTTGTTTCTATTGCATGATGATGATGTTACGTATGCGAAGAATTGGCAGAGAAAACTTGGAAGTTTCTCTAATACAGTTACGTAATAATCTTCAGCAGCATGAACTTTTCCACGAAACCGAAAGATAATTTCGTAACATAATACTTCACCGTGGACAGAACAGTGAAGGAAACAGTAATAATCTCGCTACATTTGAGGGTGAGGTGCAAGAATACCACACACAGATGATATAATATTACTTTCTAAAGCTAAATGTCACAGTGTAAACAAGACATAGAACGAATGTGATGTTAATTATGAAACTGGCGCAACATTTTGCACGACACAACAAGGTTCAGAGCACATTTTCGAGACAGGTAACAACGATCTGCAGAATGAAAATAAGACACACTACTTACTCTAGTAACATAAATTCCCTTTGAGGCAAACGTGCTAATTTGCTTGAAAAACAAGAAATACTTGAAGCTAAAAACACGTTACAAGAAAACTGGAAAATCTGAAATTTTTTATTCACTTTTTATACAATTTCGACATCTTCATTGTTAAACAGTCTTAATTTTCAGCGATGGCGGCTGGGATCATCCCCATTATTCAGTAATAAATATTTACTAATAGCTGTAACTTAATTACGTTAATTGAAATGGCCGTTTAAGGCAGATACGTAGAACCACCATATTATATACCCGTCTAACCGTTTCGATTTTGGGTTTCCGTAGCTTACTGAAATTACTCCACGATAATGCCAGCGTAGTTACTTTAAAATTTTACGGCTGAATTCCTCTTGGTTCATTTCCCCAAATAGTCATACGGCTTTTTAAGACCACGATATCGATAAGATACTATTGGTTTTGCTTACTTATATCTTTACCCCTCGTCGACGTCGTGGTCATTAGAACCGGGACTGGGGACGAGGAACCGCAGGGAAACCGGCCATAGACTCTTGGGAGAACCATCCCGGCATTCGCCTGGAGTGATTTGGGGAAACTTGGAAAACCAAATCTGGATGGCTGGACCAGGATTCGAACCCGCGTCCTCCCGCAAGCGAGGCCGGAGCGTTACCGTTTTTCGTATAGTAATAGTAATTGATACGACAGATGCGTTGAAGGCAGATTCTGAACCATCACCAGTGGCTGCCATTCATGGGCAGCCAGTGAACAAATGTAAATGATTTAAATCTCATCTTTTCATCTCACTTCGATATCTGGAGGATCTACAGCAGTGAGTGTGGTCGGCAACATACAGTAGTGATACAACCGTGCAAAAACACATCATCCACGAGCATAATGCAGCTACAGAGTCCATACGGACGATAATTAATCAAAATTTGCAACTTGTCACTCGTGCGTCCACAGTGAGATTATGCTAGAGTTCATTGCAGATCTGCCTATGGTACGGAAATGTAATGACAGCAAAGCGCTACACGAAATTAAAATTTTGTTAAATACACTAATAAACTTGTTTCTGCTAGAAGCAAATGAAACACCTCTCCACTTAGGGAGAAAAATTTTTTTCCCGAATTTGTCCAGCATATGTCCACTATTGTAGCATACTCTGATGACAATGATCCAATGTCTTAGATAAGTTGCTACATTTTCGCCTCTATGGAGATATAATGAACACTTTTTTAAAAATAAACAGTTAGAAAATAAAATTAGCTAACTCTAAAGGGTGTGGTTTAAATCTGCGTCTCGGAATTCGAAAATGAGAGAGACTACTAGCACTTCTGCCAGAATATAATGAATTCTCTGTCATATCTTCGAATGCTGTAGTTAAAAGCTGAAATGGCGACTGTGGTAGCGTCAAAATACGAAAATATACTTGATTCAAGGTCAGTATAGTCGTGATTCAAACATCAGCACATCACAGCCCATAACGAACGAAGAATACAACAGGTTTAAAACTGTGCGGGCGCTAAGTAATTTGAATTGTGAATTTTAGTTGAGCATTTGGTTGAACAATATGTTAAGGAAGCCATTCGCAGATAAAGAAATCCACACTCCATGAAATCAATTTTAGAAATCGTGAGTGAAATGTGAAATTAAGAACTGTTGTTTGGAACTAAACATCAACATCACTGGCACTGAAACGTATACGCCACGTCCCAGTATGCTGTATATAAATGACGTCGAATCTTCGCCAGCTGATTATCGAAGTTCAAATTCAACCAAGGTCCTTCGTATCAGCCTGCAGAGGAGTTGCACATACACGAAACTGGTGCTGTGTTGAGAAAGATGACGAGGATCAAGTACTATTTGTACTAAACATTTCCCGTTTCAGTTTAGAGTTATAGATGATTAGATAATTATTACGATCTATAGCGGATACCTTGTTATTACACATTTCAATTGTTCATATGTAATATTACACCTGGCTACGCTAAGCTCGTTATATGAATCATAGCGGGAAGTCATGAACTTGTCTTCTGGGAAGCAGAAATTAGTTTAGTTAATGCTTGTGTCTAATTAAGGACAGATCACAACGGAATTAAAGAAAAGAAATTGCGTAAATTGTTTTTTTTAAAAAAAAAACGTTGCGTGAATAAGAAAAAGGGAAGATTTAATGCATTTTTTTAATTTTTTTATTTTTTTTCAATTTTTTTAGTTTTGTTGATCGATTTTTCTGGAATATTAGTTTAGTTGTAAATCATCCTACTAACATCATGGACGGTCGATTTTAACTACTAATATGTTCTCGGTAAATTACATAAATAAATGTTCAGAAAACAAACCACCTCTGGTTTAGATTTTAACGAGGCCATCCAACCTCCAAAAATTCACGTCAAGCAACTTGAGTTAGGATCCAAATTTCCACTATGGTTACAGTTCTTAGGCAGTTTCCGTAATCTTCTGTACTCAGTGGCTGAACTCCGCTGTCTGTTTGTCGTACTTTATCTCTGACTGACGTCCATGAATTAATTACGGTTTCCGACATGGAGGAAGGAAATATATGGAGGAGAAGTGACGTTAAATTGGTGAAGCAGGCTCGCGCATGCGCAGTGGCGGCAGCGGCGAAATTGCGCTTCCAAACAATTGCGATGTTCCCAGTATATCCCGAAAACTAAGCAAGATATCGAAAAATTTTATTCTTTATTTTCGATTTGTCTCGTCGTGTTACATAAGAATCGATCATTAAATTTTACTTTTGCGAAATTTTTCTTCTCCATTTCAACTCAAGACACCTCACTTTTGATACAGTATATCTCTAGAACTAGGTGAGATATCGAAAATTTTTATTCTTTATTTTTCATTTGTATCGTCTTTTTAAATAAGAATCCATCATCAAATTTGTCTATAACCAATTTTTTCTTCTGAATTTCAACCAAAACCATTTCACATTTGGGACAGAATATCTCGAAAACTAAGCAGAATATCAAAAAAATTTATTCTTCATTTTTTATTTGTCATATCGAGTTACATAATAATCCATCACCAAATATCGGCGTCACCTTTATCCTAGAATCCCCTTGAGGTTTTTGTACATATTCCCCGTGTCTGTATGGAAGCGGCCATGTCCCCTCCACTCCGGCCATGCCACCCCACTCCTCCTCCGCCCTGCTTCACTTCAATGCGTGGTGAAGGTCTCTTGCGTCGTCTCCATGTATTTCCTTCCTCCATGGTTTCCGAAGCAGGCTTCAAGGAGACAGAAAAAGTTATCCAGTGGAGTGGGCACATGTGGCACGAAGACCACGTTTGAGAAATTAAACAGTTTCGTAGTATACTCCATACTTCGCCTCGCGTCCTTCCGCAGGGAAGAGAAATAGATACGTGATAAAACCTGCTTTGGATATCATACCGAAGCATAAAAAATTTTGTTCCAAATTTAAGTTATGAAAGACGGAATTTTTGTAATATAATGATAAGTGTGTGTACAATGTGTACACTGTTTCATCATCACTAGGTATTAGTCTACATTTAACCATCAATTGTGATAAACTAGAAAAAAAAACAGACGTAGTAATTAAGTAAACGTGTAGAACGTTATCCCTGTGATTGATTTTCTGAATATTTATTCATGTAATTCACCGGTAAAATATTAGTAGTTACAATCGATCGTCCATTATGTAAGTGAAGCGCTGAAGGATGATCTACAGCTAAATGGATATTCCACAATCCACATTTAAGTGAGACGGTAATGGTGGTACCAAGGATTTAAACCCTGCTCCATTGATTTTATGTGTTTGGAATTCCAGTGGAAATAAAAATATCTGAACGCATAGAATACACGTCTAGGATATGTAGCTTTGTTTACATGTTCTTCTGACCTACTTGTGATGGGAGAAACAATAATTCGTTTCGTGCGTAACGATGAGAGAAGGTTATATTCTATTGTTGCATACGACGTGCAGCAAAGACAGGGACACTTAAAGCACCAAAAACAAGTCCAAGGCGCCAGTCCTTTACAATAGGCTTCGGTTCGTCCAGGCCACTTCTTCTTACACTAACGCTGTGTCGTTTTCTGTAGAATCCGCCGGCTTTATTGTAAGCGGTTACTAAACGAGACAGTAAGAGCACCTTTTGCATTGATTGTTTATAGAGCTACGCATTCATGGCTGAACGATCGCACAAAAAGAAGAGTTTTACGTCTGCTGAATCATTAAAAGTGTGCTAAACACAATACACACTACACAGCTCGAATAACTGAGAGTATTACAGTTTACAGATATAATTATCTCTGATACTCAACAGTTTCCTGATACTTTCACTAACATAATATACTTCTCACGCAGCTCGCCAGTGTCCAATACGTTGATCTGTCCTCCCGAACTGAAAATCTCACTACTCACATCGACTAACAGTATGCCCCCAGAGGTGACCGTACGGCAGTAGAGCCGGAAGTTCCGCCAGATATTCCTCTACAAGATTGGTTCCTACGCGGCCAACCAACACGCGCCACAGACTGTATTGCCAAGTTGACGCCAGCTACCGGCCTCTAATTTTTTATTTTTTTTATTTTTTTTTTAACAGTTTAACGTCCCTTTGTAACAACGTGGTCTTTAGAGACGGGAAAGGATGGGGGCAAGGAATGGGAAGGAATTAGGCCATGGCCTTTTGAAGGAAGCATCCCGGCATTCACCTGGAGTGATTTGGGGAAACCATGGAAAACCCAAATCTGGATGCCCGAACGGGGATTCGAACCGCCGTCCTCCCGAATGCGAGGCCAGAACGCTATCCGTTACACCACCACGCTCGGTCCGGCCTCTAATGAAAAAGCCATGTGTCTACCATCTCAACCTAGCATTACCCAAAAGCAGCTTGTCACGTGATTTAAGACGTTGACAAGGACTGGAGCTGAGGCCCCGGCCCTGGTTAAGGGAGCCGGGCACGACCCAGGCACCCGCGTGCAGACCACCCTGACCGCGGCCATCAAGCCGAGTGCCGGGACGATCACCAATCTCCGCCACATTTCATACACAAAGAATACACTTATCACACAGAAAATAGTTCACGTTTTATAAACTAATAACAACATTTCATTTGTCGCCATTTGTACGCAGTACGATCTGATATAGGTATAAAATGTTTGACGTCAGCAAGGGCATTCAACCGTGAAACTAAAACACCAAATTTGACCATGTCCACTATGACTAAAACTCATCAAAGCCAGCCAACCTGAAAATATTGGGGAAAAAGTAGTGAAGAAGAAGATACTTACTTTACTTTCCGTGTCCGGACTGTTACAAATTGCACCTATCACGAAACTAGCTGCTTGGTTCACTTTGTCATTGGCTACGAATAGGTCTTCTGCTTTGCACACGAAGCACAGATCTCCGTATTCGCGGAGATGCTCAGGTGTCTGAACGAAGCCGCAATCACACTTGTCGTCCGTATATCCCTAATTATTCATAGTAGTCCTTCATCTTGATACTCCTGTTCTGAGCCTATTGAAGGCCTTCCATTTCTCATATGGAAGATTCCACCTAACAGCCAGTTCTTCTTGGGCTCTGAAGTTTGACGGTGTGGGAAGCACCTCCTCCATAGCCATAGTCTTCTTTATTCTGGTGTTCTGCAGAGGACCCTACTTCTTAAGGAATGAGCGGAGGACTGATGGTTTTGTGGTACAAGGGGGCTTTGGATCTGTCTCTTATTTGAGCTTCAGAAGAAGATGAAGACAAGACATGGAGTCGCCCCTCACCAATCTCGAGTTTCACCTTTGAACTCGCTCAAAATCTTCACTGGAATCTTTCGTCTGTAAATTCTAAACAATATGACACTCTTTTATCAATTGGTTCACTAGTATTGTGTAAACTGTCTTTCTTTTTAAATGCACTAAATTCTTGTGAGATTTAAGTTTTTCCCGGCGTATAGCTGACAAAAATTCTTCTCTGGTATTCTGACGGATAAGTTCTTCTGTACACAACATTTCGGCAGCAACCTCTGCTGCCTTCATCAGGTGAGATGTCATAGCAAAGCTATCACTGCGACAACACAGCACCCACTGTGAATCAGCACCGGCTGTGAATGCATTCACAGTCGGTGCTGTGTTGTCGCAGTGATAGCTTTGCTATGACATCTCACCTGATGAATGCATTGGAGGTTGCTGGCGAAACGTTGTGTACAGAAGAACTTATCCGGCAGAATACCAGAGAAGAATTTTTGGCAATAAATTCTTAATTATTCCCTTAAATGAAGTCAATATATTTAGAAACATGTCATCAACCAGGGACGTACAATATCGATTAGCCTCAGCGGTGGCAGTATGCGCCTAGCCAGCTTTTGTTTAACCTGCGTCAGATGAGAGGTGGCAGTAACGGTCGGCCTGGCACGCTTTAACTTTTTTTCTTTTTTTTTTTCTCTCGTCACAAAGTGTTGGCGTGCCTTTTGTCAGCGGGGCCAGCTGTCGATCCCGCGCAAACAGGCGCGTCGGCCGAGCGCTCAAAGAGACCCGCACGCCACTTTATTCCGCAGGTGCCACACGAGGCTCATACATACATAGTGAGCGCCATCACTCCCTGCACAAACACGCCTCGCTACAAAGAGCCGCTGGACGATCTGCGCGAATTAGATACTCAGCAGCCTGCAAACAATGCCTGCTCAGCGATGTAAACTTCCCTTAAATGCACTCACTTCAGCAACGAGCACTTGGAGTTGTAAAGATACGTATTTTTCAACTTCGGTCGTTATACCTTGTCGACATGGAGGGCGTTGGAGGCACGTAAATTTTCGAGACGAGAAATGGAAAGGAATTTTCCTATAGGAACCATTCTGGCGTTCACCTGGAGCTATTTAGGAAAACCATGGCCTGACCGGAATTCGAACCAGGGTCTTCACGAAAGAAAGATATGTAAAAATTTTCTTATACACAATATGAATTTTAAATAACAAGCTTTTTCCTGCTAGCACATATATTGAACGTAGAGAAATCTCTAAGAGGTATGTTTTAAATTTATATTTTTAATTAAAAAATCTAAATTAGTCTTAAGCCACGGACGTAGGATAGCCAATTCCTTTCCTCTAGGACCTACAGTTTAAAGTGGCGTCCGTATCATGGAACGTCCTGGTGTAGCTCACGTAATCACATTCCTGACTCCACCTGGATTTAAACCCGGGACCGTATCCCGAACGACTGAAAGCAAGCACCTTAACCACTGAGCTACCAGATCGATATTTTTTTAACTATAAACGTTTTAATCTACTTGTCAACACGAATATAAATAACATGAAGTGAATAGAAAAAGAATAGGATCTTGCTTTTCCTATTGAATCTTAGTGCAGTTTTCAGAAACAAATAGTTTGATTTTCGCCACTGAGGATTAGTTAAATTTGTGCGAGGAGATGCGCCTTGCACTGACTATGGATTTGCTAGGACAGATATCAACATATCTCAAGAATGGGGAAGAAACGGACAGTGTGGAAACTTCTATGCCAGCGGAAACTTTATGTCTGTACATAATGACAATTCTCTTATTGGGGATTCAATTGCTAGAAATAAATGTTAATGGTTTATAACTCTATAGCGACTTGCTGAAAGTAATGTTTCGATTAATAATTATATGTAAATCACATAATCAGGCAGATATGTAAATGTCACTGCGAGAGAAACAGAGCCTGAGCGACAAATATAACATTCCAGAGACCTACACACGCTATTCGTCTGTCTGTCAGCGTTAGGATAGTTTTCAAAATATGTTATTTATCTCGAAAGAAAAATTGTTTTTAATTCTAAAAGATACATAGTATATCCTTGTCAAATATAATCTAGATTGATTTATGCGATTAGTTGTGAAAACGTAACAAACAGCAGAAATACTTTCGAATTTATAATATTAGTGTATGTATTAGAAGTTAACAAGACTGTGGGTGGCTGATGCTGCTTTGCAATAAAACTAGTGACATCTATATGCTCTTTAATCGCTAATTGCATGAGACTAGAAAGAATGTATATAGGCATCACTATCTCATTTTTGTTCTTGTGCCATCATAACGGAAACTGGTTGATGGCAGAGGTTTCTCCACATGCAGTTCTCATTGCGGCTTTTCCCGTACCTCATCTTTTCTCTTATGTCATTGCAACACATACAGGCTTGCGAAAGAAGTATATTCCTGCAGCTGTGAATGAAAATCGATGCTCGCAAATTTTCAAAAAAATTCGAAATGATACCAGAATATCAACCTCTGAAATGCATAAGTCATACATTTATACTTCAGAGAGTTCTGCGAAAATGGTTACCGCGTAAGAAAATTATTTTTGAAAGAAATAGCGTGCTAAAATTATCACTAGACATACCTTATTCACCTGTATTGGTATGTTTATTATTGTTTTATGGCTACAAAGGCTGTTTGCCATTAATAAATCTATACTGTATAGTAAAATTGCAGAAAAGTTACTCAAGTTCGTGGCATTTATTTTAAAACGAGTAATTCCAAGGTATATTATTGATGATAGAGATGCGTAACCCATAAAATTTGGAAATTTCGTCTTTATATCTGATTGTCTTTCTTGTTCTGCGACGGATCGCAGTGAAATTGCACAAACCTATAGCTTATGTCATACGTAAACATACAGGATACTTTTGATCCAGAGTAGAAACACACTTCTCTACTATGCAGGTGCCCTAACCACAAATTCCGGAATGTTTGCTGTTTATGAGCACATTATGCTGTAACTAATAGACAGAATCTATCGAAACAGCACACAACAGTCTCTTATGTGATGAGCTAAAGTATAAAATAGTTTTTATACATGCTAATAAGATCACAGAGGCACTGCAAATTTCGAAATTTTTGTTTACGTGAGCGCTTATCCAATAAAATATAATGAACGGATTTCAACGAATTAAGCACAGTAATAGAATACGGCATCTGTTAACGCGAATAAAACTTTTCATTTCGATAATTTACTAATTTACTGAGTATACAGGCGCCAAAACTGTAAATTTCTGTATCAAACAAAAATTAGAGAGCGGATAATTAGGAAAGTACACACAGTGATAGCTTATGTCACGGGTTAACATAGTGGCTAAGTTCTATCGCGATAAAGTTGTACAGCTGCCTAAGGAAGCGTCAAAAAGTATCTCAACACAGTGTATGAATTTCAATGAAACGTAGCATAGCTTAGGTACATACAGATCAGATCACGTAGTAATCAACATGAAATCGTTGTTTTGACCTTTGTATAGGTTCTCTTATTCTCATCAATAAGACAGTAGTTCAGTTGTTTGTTAGCAGATGGTAATTTTAGCCTTTAATACACGCTGAGGTGTATTTGAATTGCGCATACAGTAACAGAGAGACTTTGTGATTGAATTAGATATTTTATAATATAGTACAACTACATAGAAATTAAGGAATTTTTTGGCAATATTACAAGGACCGACCTTTTCAAATATTGCTTACTGTTAGAGAGACGCTTTGCGAGAAATACTGACGTGTGCCTGTGGGTTATTCAGAATCTCTTCGGAATTAGTTTGATAGTGACGTGCGACATTGTGGTCAAAACATTTACGTATTAACTAAATACAGACGAAAAGGAGGAGATCTCTGCTTTTTCTACCCAACCAACTTATCTTTGCTGGTTGATATAATGTACTTGGGTGACTAGCGGAGATAACTGGGCGTTTTCACACGATATTTCGGCAATCAGATTCGCTTTCGTCAGATTTTGGTTCACCAGGAGATGGTGACAGTCACCGCAAGATGACAGCAATTACCACAAGATGGCGACAGTGATTTGATAGCCTAAATATCGTACGCACGCACTTGTTAACTGTTAGTCACCAGAGAAAATTACATTAATACTCAACACCGATAAAAACTTCGTTCTTATGTATATCCTTGATAATTTATCAATGAATTAACAGCACAGATCTATTCTCCAACGAGATCGAAGACGCGGTCACAGGTAGTTTTAAATGAGACATCCTGTTTAGTGAGATTTGAAATCATGATTTGGGAACTGGGCAGTACAGGAAACCTGTGCCCTCTCCGTGTACTGGTTTTTAATGTGCGCGGTGTCTGGTGCGGTGCGGCCGAACCAAGTTGGTTGGCAACTAGAGAGCAGAGTGGAATCCGAGCAAACAGAAGCGGCGGGCGACCGCAGATAACGGCAGGACGGGTCCGTGGTCGGCACTCAGTCCAATACACTCACCGCCGCAGTCAACCAACGCAATTTCTGTCACAGATATAACACTCCACACCGCACGGACCGCAGCAGTAAGGCGAGTTCAAAATAGGGCAAACCAGAAAGAATCCCACAAAAAAAAATACCATCATGCTGACGCTACAATGATACTCGGCTTGTTTCCTTTAGATCTTTTTAAATTTTAATTTTTAAAAGAAGATCAGAACATTCCGTGGAGTGCGAGATACTCACACGTGCTTAAGGTTTCGTTCAAAGATGTGTATTAAGCTGGTTTCACTAAAAAAATTAGCGAAAACTTGTTTATAAAAGAATCCGTAACATGTGGTTTTTAAATATAACTCGTTGTTCGTTTCATGGAAAAATCTTTTCAGTGACACATCTAAATAAATTTAAAAAATGAAAAAAATTGGGTCTTGAAAAAAAAAAAATTTTTTTTATATAGTATTTTCAAGCCATATTTACTAGCCGACTCAAATGACATATATGATTTTTTTATAAAAACATTTTTTGTTGGGTACTGAACCTTGTTGACATTTCTCAAGGAAAGTCGCTATAGTTTACCTGTATGTTTCAGGAGGCTGTATGTCACTGAAATATTGAATGAATCTTTACATTAGTACTTTCGGAAATAAAAGGTGACTTAGGGGGAGGGAGTGTAGTTTTTTTTAATCTATTTTCGGCCAAAACTCGTACATCATGTGTAATTATAAAAAAAATACAAACATTTGAGAGTTTGCGTACTTCCAGCTTTCATTTTATATCAACGAAGAGTATCTAACTTACATTTTTTCCTCTAACTCTCCAGTATACCCTTATAACAATTTTTACACTCCACGATTTTTCAAAATTTATTACGTTGAAATTGCGTTAAGGCTGGTGAGAAATAAAGTTTTGCGCAGTTACCAATTTCTACGTTACTGGATTCAGAGAGACGCATATATCAGTGAATCAATAAAGGTTCTTCCCATCTTCCAGTCACAAGATACGGAATGCTAGGAACTGTGATATTACGAGGCACCAACGCTATAGAAACGAAACTTTAGTTTCAGTTCTACTCATCATAATTTTTATTCTATGTAAGAAGGTGGTCTGTTAAGTATAAGTTGTGGGTCAAATTTAACGAGAAATTTAATTTGATTATATTCCAAGGTTTAAATTTCATTTTTCGTAGATAACTGTATCATTCGGACAAACATTCATAGGAATTTCGACTGTATTTGTGTAATGGTTTGACGAATTAAGGTCATGATCAACGATACTCTCACCGCTTACACTTTTTCGCTATTGTTATTGACAGCACGGTTTTGCTCTGGCTGTTATATTATTCGCATTTACGTTTACCTCCAGCTATTGAAAATTACTTTTTATGCATATTGTCACGCTCCTCAACTTTGGACTCTACTCAATCAGGAACTGTCGTGTTGCTATTCTCAGATCATTTAATGGATTAAAAGAAAGATTACAGACATTACTTTAAGATAAGCGTAAAGTTTCGGTAAACCGCATTGGAATTGCTTCTGAGCATTTTATCGAAAGAAATTAAACTACTTTGAAATTATAATTAAAAAACTAAAAAACACGCTTTTCATAGAAATGGCAACTTAAATAAGCTTTAAATATAAATGTTATGTTCAAAAGCGATAGGTTTTCCCACAGTTCAGTATGACTTAATTTTTCGAATTTTTCTAGAAAATGAAGTAATTTAAGATAAGAATAAAATAACTGACAAAATATTAAATTTAACTTAAAAAAGCGTGGAGTGCTGTACACTCACTTTCATAATGCTCTCACCTCACACCTCATTTTATGCAACTAATTTTTAACTTCGCGATAATAGAGCAGCTTACTGATTTATTAGTTTCAATTATTCAGCTTAAATCAGTAGTAAGTAGTTTGATTTGTGAACTACAGCGCGCAAGATGTGTGTATGTACACCTGTTTATCCGGTTAAGAAGAAACACATATCACAAACACAATATTTTCCTTAGGGCTTTACGAATCGTCTACGTCGAAGTTACTAGTGCCAGGAGAGTACTGGGGAACAAGGGACGGGATGGATTTCAACTATACCCAACGGTGTTGTCCTTGAGAAAATCTGATTAACTGAACGCTTATCTGAACCCGCCTCGTCCTGAGCTCCATGCCCGAGAGTTCCTGCTCACCCACCGGGATCGGTTGGGTTGTTTTGACATGCTAGATGAAGACATGCATGGAGACGAAGATCTTACCTCAAATAATCTAATGTAACTAACCACCATTAGTTCCTCCACATCTTGAAGGACTCTCAGATCTCATTGGACGTACAGCTACCCAAGACAGATACTATGCTCTCATGTAAATAATGGTTTCAGTAATCAATTACACACAAATATGCAGGAAAATGATCTAATTCTTCTAATCGCAGCTGTACTTACTTTAGTTACAGATATCGTTCATTAGCTACTATCGTTTTGCCCAACGATCTTTTCACTATCAAATAAAACCTACACATCAATAGAAACCGAGGTTGTTTAACCTTTACGGAGACTGTCTACAGTTTTTTTTTCAGTTTTAGAGTGAAGCATATCGACTTTCTACTTGCCTGATGTTTTATTTCCGTACGGAAATGAAAGGGAGTTTTTATGAGAAATTTCAAAGTAAAGCTGAACTTAATCTGACGCAGGAGGGACTGCTGTCGGTGGTGTGACGTGTCGGGCGGTGAATTCCCACAACACTAGCGTCTTGTCGGCCGTAATACCTGCACAAAGTCTGACGCGAAAGAAGCACTTTATACGACACGACTGGAAGTCGCAACTTCAGTTTGATGAACAATTCACTTCAAATGAAACATAACATGATAATTTTTGCTATCGTTCTCCTCGTACTAGGGCGTCCGTCAAGAAAGTGTTTGTTTAGAGACTATAGTACAGCTTATTGTTCTGGGATACTTCGAAAACAATTCGGTAGCTTTTTCTCTGATTACATGGACAGTTTTCATTTTGCCTAATGCTTAATTACTCTAGCTACAGTAATAGCGGAAGAATTGCAATACAGATAGCTGTTACGTACCTTTTACGTTTCTGTCCTTATACCGTCAGTGTGTATAAAGACTTCCAGCAAAACCACCTAAACTGCAACTAACCAGGCGATATAAGATGAATATATTTCTTATGGCTACGGCCTTCTTATTATTGAGATTCTTTTATTTTAGTGTATCTATATTTTTCCATATAAAAGAGAGAACTTCAGCCATATACATAGTAACGGAAGGAAATGAGATACAGGAATCCTAATTGATACGTTCAAATGTTTTTTTTTTCCGATTGGATAAGCGTTTGAGAAACGTGGAAATGCGAGTGATTGCATTTAACTTATATTTTATTTACGCAATATTCTTGTTTTCATTTTGTTTCGCTAGTGTGGGTTAATTTTCCCGAAAGTAATTTTATATTTGTTCTGGCTATAGATTAAATCTATACCATTATATAAATGTCTGATGTCTCTATGCCTGTTAGATTCCGCGGCCATAAAATATTACTGAATCCATTTGGACGGTTTTACAGCTTCAAAGCTTACGATGTTGTTCAAGATCTGAGGTATGACTTTCGACACTGTATCACGTGACACAAGAGATTAAAATCTCTTCCAAACATCAAGCTCTTTTATATATATCTGTCGTATCTTGACAAGAGCCGCACCTATTTTGACGAGGTTATATCCTTAACTTTCGATTTTGCTATAGGGATTCGTTTCGAAATAATGTAATACTTATGGTACTGTAATGACACATTATAGCCGTGTAATGTTGCAGCCACGTAAGTTGGCTAACGGATTTGTGAGGCTGCAGCGAGATGCAGACAGGTAGCTGTCGCCCACAGGAATGTGGCAACCCCTTGTATTTCCCCGAATCCGCTGGACAGCTAAGCGGATGGGGTGGGGGACACTGGCTTGGAGGCCACACAGGTGGGCACCTCGTGGCGGTACGCGGCCGGACGTTGGAATATAAGACGCGAGTGAAAGGGTGAGTTCGCGCTTCTGCTGGGAGAGGCTTCCAGTCCGCAGGGAGCAGGTTCGACGCCAGACTGCGTCCTAGCTGCTTGAGGGGTCACTCTACGTCTGTGCTGCGTCGAACGTTAGGCGAACGACGCCACCCATGAGCTGATGAGACCACTTCCCGCAGTCGTGTCGCAAGAAGCGCCACCACAGACCCGACCGCAGCTGTCATCACAAGAAGCCCGCAGCTGCCGTCGCAGGAGAAACCATACGGTGTATTGCGTGCGTCCACCTACCGCGTCCACTAGCCCAGTAACGACCCTGATGAAAAACAATATATGCCGGACAGTTTATAATAAGAAATCACATCTCTGAATCACGTTTAATTAATTAATCAATCCATGTACGTGATCCAATAAATATTAATTTAAATTGGTGCCTTTAATAATTCAAATCCCTCATGATAAATATTAATAATTGATAAGTTTTTAATAGTTTAAAGTAATCAAACATTTTATGATGTCGGAATTAGCGTGACACTTCAGTACATTGTTGTTGACTTTTTCTTTCCAGATAGCTGATAACTGTAACTGGTTTGGCTAATTTACATCTACCTTTAACTAAATTTAATTATTTATATTTTCATTTTTCTGAAATGTAGTGAATTAAAATATGCAAATTTTTCACAAAGTTTGAGGACCCTACATTATAAAATCAGTTGCTAGGACGAAGGAAACTTACAACATAATCTTATTTTACAGTTTCGTTTCGTTCAAAATAAGGAAAGGTCTCCTGTCAGCTCGTTACTGGTCATGTTTAATAACCAACACTGTTTTTTTTTTTTTTTTTTTTTTTTTTTTTTTTTTTTTTTTTTTTGGCCAGCACAGCCGAGAGAAAAAAACTAGTTTTCATTGAGAACAGCAGGTAGTGACTTCAGAGTCTTGAACATCATTTTTTATACTTATTCACCGACAGTGCAGCATCCTGAGTAAATTAGCAGGTATCCTAATCGTTATTTTCGCGACATTGTTAAAGAACGCGTTACAGAAAAAAAAACTGAAAGAAAAGCGAATTTTGATAATTGTACGTAAGGAATCCAATATAATGTATAAAAAATCGTTAAAAACCATGAAGTGGGACGAATTTCCACATTTATTCCTAATATGCTAAATTATGTGAACATTACCGGAAATTGGCGCACTGCCGAACGTGTGGTTAGTGGTTGCACACGTTAAATATTCTGTCTATCGTACGGCTGTTCCATTACACGCTTGACCGTGCAGCTTCGTTCTGATTGCTGGTAACCTGACCCGCGATTAAAGCGGCGCACTTTGTCGCCACACGTCCTTAATGACCACTCGGCCGTGTGATGAAGGGACGTTTTATTTGGTCTAACTGGCGTCGCGGGAGGCAATTTTGATCCAATTTCAATGAGCCGTGTTTGTTAAGGACCGCCTGCTGGGACGCGGGGGGAGTTTTTCTCCCTCCTTTTGGCCCGACCGCGGATTTTAATAGCCTCTAAAATTCATAACCCTTCTTTTGGACGGGAGTTGGCGATGAATTAGAGGAGCGCGGGTAGAGAGAGAGGGGGGGGGGGTAAATGAAGCTGCCGGCTGATACTTTTCCCCGCGGGAGCGCTTCATTAATTACGGGGGGAGCATTAGCAGGCGCTTGTCTGTGCGGCTGCGGGGCACCCGCGGCCGATCGATCGCGCCGGGAGCTGCGGTGGTAATCCCCACACTCACTACTGCACGCAGCTCCGCAAGTCTTCTGGCCTCGCACTCGGGTTAGAATCCCCGTCCGGCCATCCACATCTCGGATTTCCATGCTTTCCCGAAATCACTCCAAGCGAATGGCGAAGTAGCGGCTCCAAAATGCCATCGCCGAACTTCTTCCCAGTCCTTTACGGCCTATAATCTCGAAGTCGACATTGCGCAAGCAACTAGTATCTGCAAGCTGTCTGTTAGCAGTTCCTGCTCCACTGTGTATCAGTACTTATTTGATATTCAGGTAGTATCAAAAAATATTTTTGGACAGTGCTATCAAGATTTTTTCTGTTTATATCTTCCAACGGTACTTGGTCCCGGAGAGCTCATCCTAATAAATGAAGTATGAATATAATGAACAGGCTTCACAGAGTGATATTTAGAATAGAAAGGAATCTGTTCTCGACATTAATTCATCCTGCCATAGATTCCAGTGCCTCGCGAAGGTCATTGGTTCTTTCCTCGCCTCTTCTTCTGCTGCTGACGTCACCAACGAAGTTGGAGGCTATGACTGATAACACGACTTTCTAAATGGGGCAGGAGAACTAATTTGTGCACTGATATATACGTATAATTTCGAATTCATCAATGCATGATGGAAAAATGAAAACAATTTGGTATTTT
Source organism: Vandiemenella viatica (assembly GCA_031002005.1). NCBI lineage: Eukaryota > Metazoa > Arthropoda > Insecta > Orthoptera > Morabidae > Vandiemenella > Vandiemenella viatica. The sequence goes on from CM061920.1 coordinate 159,576,220, forward strand.
CTGTTGTTTTAATGAAACATCAGTAATCACAATTCACAGTATATATATATATATATGTTCAATGGAACCTACTAGGACCATTATTTTGCTTAAATTTTCTTTGAATGTGTACAAATCTTTGTTACGACTACGGTTGTTGGCCCTAGAGTTTGCTTTAGCCTAAACCGGTGTAGGGTGAACCTACAGTTTAACGTTTAATCCGAACCACTGAAGCGTTCTGACTTGCTTCACATTGGACAACAAACTGTGCCAGAGATGATGGTCGGATTAAAGTCCTATGAAATTTCAGGCGATACCGTTGATTCGAATCGGAGAATTTTTATCTTCAGTTACACGCCTTAACAACTGAGCCACCGGGCAGCTCACAGTATTTATTTTATTTAAATATTTATTTATTGTAGAAAGATTTACATTGACAAACTCTCCCTCACATGATACCACATATTTTACTCCTTAAATCAGTTAACAATCTCCATTTCACACTTTATTTGAATTAATGACTGTAAATTGTATGTTTAAAAAAACATCAGAAGAACGTTATTGGATTTTGCATTATCTTTTTTTAAAATTTGTATTATGTTACCCATGCAAACATTTCGACTGCGATAAGTATTTGAATTTACTTAACTTTTAATTATAATAATTGAATATTGTATTGTCATAAAGAACGCGAAAATGTATATAAACCTGAAAATTAGTCAGACATGGTGAAATACCTATACTTTCCACCAAAAACAAGCACGTGAAACCAGTACAAGATTGGTAAAATACAAGCGCCTTAACTGTCGTGTAGTCGTTGAATTAGTAGAGAAGTGGCACAAAGTTATACTAGCGAATTAATACCAACTAATAAGGTACATTAAGTTTCTAGAATGGAAGATTCAGAGCATTGCCACTTAGTATGAAGCCTCCTGTTGTTTGCTATCTCCTACCTTAACTCAGAAACCTGCTTTCTAGGGTCCATTGTCCATTCAACATCCCTCTAACTGCACTTGCTCTTTGTGTCCAAAGGCGTCGAGGTTTCCTCCTCTTGCAGATATAAATCACACTGGTTGTCCGGCTTCACCCTACCTGAAATATTTCTGCTACTGGCCTCGCTGTATCTTACGTTCGTACACATGTCAAAGAAACAGCAACAAAAATTCCACCCAAAAAAGTGGACCAAGCTGAGTTATTCGCTCCTCAGTATTTCACCGTGAACCTAGTCTCCCCGGAAGCTGGCTGACCCTGCCAATAAGCATGTTGTCTGAGAAAACCTTCAACGCGGATTAACGAATTTATCGTTAGTGGTCGGAATGCAAAAAGCTTCCTGAATAAACAATTTCGGAAATTGTGAATAAAATCGAGGCATTTTCTATTTTTATTATATTACCTTCCAGAGTTTTCTGAGAATGCTGTTAGAAATCTATTTTTGGATTAACTTTGAGATTTTTGGGCCTCATTCGGTTACTGAAATTTCACTCTCTCTTACCTTATTATTCCTGACTCAAGACTCTTAAAATCTCGACTTATCAGTACCAGCTATGGTTGTATAAACTAATGTCAGCGGAGTAAAACCTTTTTTTTTAATCTGCTTTACGTAGAGCGTCTTTAGAGACGGGAAAGGATGGTGGACAAGGAATGGGAAGTAATTCGGCCATGGCCTTTTGAAGGAAGCATCCCGGCATTTGCCTGGAGTGATTTGGGAAACCATGGAAAACTCAAATCTGGATGCCCGGACGGGGATTCGAACCGCGGTTCTCCCGAATGCGAGGCCAGAACGCTAGCCGTTACACCATCACGCTCGGTGAGTAATGAACCTGCTTCTTCCTTCTAAAAGCAGAATTTCAGTAGGTTTGATTAAAGACAAACTGAACATTTTTAATCTCTGCAGAATTAAGAATGTGATATCAGATTATAAACATCTGCAAATAACAGATCACTTTGGACAAATTAATGCCATTCATAAGGAAATAAAACTGTGATGTTGGTCAAGACTGAAAGATACCGTACTCAAAGGTGGCGTAAGCAATAGAAGAAGTATGTAGAACAAAACGTAAATGGTTAACAATAATTCCGAATAATATGCACAATGTTCACAATTAATTCGGTTGTTGTCTATGTGTAAATATTTGTTGTTATTTTAAAAACTCTCGTTATTTGACACAGCTATCTTTCATAATATATTATCATCAACACGCTACTTTTTGTATCTTCTAAATGAGCGTGGCTGCAATTAAACAGACGTTACATGTTATCGGAACTCTGAAATGTTTTTGGTCCTGGGATATATTATTAAATTTAGGCGAATGAATAATGGCAGCAGCATGTCTCATTGCGATTAGAGGGTACCAGAAATCTTTTATTGAAGTTTCAGGAAATTTTTAACAGCCCTCTAGGTAACGGATGGAAGAGTTGCGAGTTTCCAACTGAAGAATTCAAGACTCGCGATCAGAATATTGTAACATCAAAAGCTTATTACAGATGCTACGAGTCACTTTGTCCGCCAGCAATTATCAACATTAAAGTAAAACCCTAAATAAACATATACGAGGGTGAGTCAAATGAAAACCTTAAATATTTTTAAATGTTATTTATTTTGCAGAAGTGGTACAAAGCTGTATCACTTTTCAACATAATCTCCCCCACGCTCAATGCAAGTCTTCCAGCGCTTACAAAGTGCATAAATTCCTTTAGAAAAAAATTCTTTTGGTAGTCCGCGCAACCACTCATGCACCGCGTGGCGTACCTCTTCATCAGAACGGAACTTCTTTCCTCCCATTGCTTCTTTGAGTAGTCTAAACATATGTAAATCACTTGGGGCAAGGTCTGGTTAGTATGGTGGATGAGGAAGACACTCGAAATGCTGGTCTGTGATTGTTGCAACAGTAACGATTCTTGCAAGGAAGCCATCACCTTCTGGTTCAAAGCGCCGAAGAAGTTCTTCCTAAGCATCAACACGTCGTTCTCTCATTTAAGGATTCATTTGCCGTGGCACCCATCTTGCAGACACTTTGTGAAACTGGAGCACATCATGCATAATGTGGTGTCCTGAACCATGACTAATCTTTAAACATACTGCAATGTCATTCAGTGTCACTCAGCAGTTTTCCATCACTATGGCTTCAACTGCTGCAATGTTCTGTGGAGTCACAACTCGTTGTGCCTGATCTGGACGAGGAGCATCTTCCACTGAAGTCACACCATTTGCGAACTTCCTACTCCATTAGTAGACTTCCTGCTGTGACAAACATGCATCACCGTACTGAACCTTCATTCTTCGATGAATTTAAATAGGTTTCACACCTTCACTACTCAAAAACCGAATAACAGAACGCTGTTCTTCCCTGGGCAAATCTCAAGTGGGGCAGGCATCTTTATACTGATACTGCGACGGTATTTGTGCATCTGAAATATGCTGACACCTACAGGCCATTCTGCACGCTGCTTGTAGCACGCTTACCAACTTACAGGATAACGGCGCGAAATTTCGATTTTTTATTACAAATTTAAGGTTTTCATTTGACTCACCCTTGTATATGCTATCGGATGTTTCTAATCTGACAGCTGAAGTGTTCACACGACAACAGCTCCACAAGCGGTTACGAGCCGAACGGTGTACAGTATGTTCCTATACTACTGGAGTTCCACGTAGTCTAACCAGCGTTCTAATTCACTGTCTGCTGCTAGACGCATTTCATTGTCAATTAAAGACCAAATACAGTGTTTCAAAATTTATCGTCTTGTTTCTCGAACCATGTTTTCATACTGCCATTGAATAAGTTGGTAATAGAGATACACTTGTAGAATTAAGTCTTTCTTGTGTTTCAAAGCTATGAGATCAATAAATGTATCAAAAATTAAAGAAATGTCCCTTAAGAATTCTTTTTTTTTATTTATTTATGGCTTCATGCCTTGTTGACGTCGTGGTTATTAGAGGCAGGGTGGGTTTAGTGGCGTTTTAAAGGAATCATCCCTGCATTCGACTGGAGAGATTTCGGGAAACCATGGAAAAGCTAAATCTCGATTGCCGGACTTGAATTCGAGGCCAGATCGTTACCGTTCACCCACCACGCTCAGTACTTCTGATGTGATTCTAATATAGTTCTTGACGTTATTGTACATCTGTTACATTTGTTCGTTGCGTTCGCATTCCAGACTAATGTAGTCTTCGATTTCGTTCGTCTTCTCTCTTTTGTTTTGTTTTCGTTTTTATCACATAAATACTAATTTCTCGTTTTTTATGAAAATATAATGTGTGACATACGCGACGTTAAATCCGTCTTTCAACACCGTACCTTTGTGCGAAATTTGAATCGTGGGTTGTAGGTACAACAGTTTGGTGTTTCGTAGCGAACAGACATATTCCCTCTTTTACGAGTATATAGAGTAAAAGCAAGCGCAACACTTTTTAAAAGAGGGCTTGATAACTGTTAAATGTTTTTGCAGTTGTACATTTGAGGTAGAAAAGGTTGACCACATTTTTTGGTTTACCTCGTTTAATCGCAAATCGACGTTTAATTCTGCTCATATTTTATTTATCAAAAATTGTATCCATCGGTGCTAAATAGGCTAGTTAGCTACGATTACGAATGAACCAGATATTACCTGCGTAATGCCACACCGATCACAGTTTATAATCTCATTAATTAATGTTGTGAGAGCGTGATTTTAACTGGTGTCCAGCGCTCTGCAGTTAAGCTGACTAATCTGACCCTTGTAAAGTGCAGCACTGCGTGCAAGTGCTTCCTGCGAGCTGGAAACACTCCTATACCCAAAAAAAAATTAAATACTATATATATATATATAATATTGAAACTTGGAGGAGAATTAGTTGAAACTCTTTGAGACAAGAGGAGCTTATTAAATACATTCTTTATAGATTAATCAAGTATTATTTTTGTTCAGAAGTGGGATAATATTTTACGATGTAAATAGCTTTAAAATATTTTAGCAGTTTTTTTATTTATTTTTTTCCGGTGCTCCTTCCATATATGTGTTGTTTAGTGAAACAGATAAATTAAAGGATTTTTTGGTTCTGACTTAACATGGATCAGTTTCTCCTTTCAAAGTTCAGAGAGAGAAAAGCAGCCGCCCTGGTAGGGTAGTTGCTAACCAGCTGGCCTCACGTTGCAAGCGTCCCTGGTTCGTGTCCAGGCGAGGGCATCGGTGGTTTTAATTAAGTGTGGTCTCCGACCTGTGCTGTCGCTTCTGATGAGTATACATTAAAAGAAACGGAAACACACTTGCAGATGGTTGTATTACGAGGTGGCCAAATGCCATATTTTATTTATGTTTATGTCTTTTCTTTTTTTTAAAAAAATGGGAGATAACCAAATCGCACCGCTATCTGTTTTCTAACTCGTAAATGAATTCTGTTACAGAATTGCAATTTGCAATATCATATAGGAAATGTTTGAGAATTACGAACATTCTAAGTGGTTTACAGAGAAATAAAGTAGATTGAAAAAAAAAATATTTTCTTGCCAAATGTGTCGTATAATGGATAAAAAAAAGACACGAGATACCGTTGTCAGTTTTTTAGTATTCTTGTTAGCGGTTTTATCTCAAATACGCTATTATTTAGGAACATGAACTTTGTCCCTAATGTCGACTGTATCCTGTACTTAAAAGACAAATAGTCTACATAAAACGCACTCGCTTTACCTTGTATGTTGTAAGCGAAATGAGGAAACGTTTAATTTGGTAGCTAGCGTGGTGGGTGCGCGGTTAACGCTATGGCCTCGCATTCGGAAGGACACCAGTTCGAATCCCCGTTTGGGCATCCAGATTTGGGTTTTCCATGGTTTCCCGAAATCACTCCAGGCGAATGCCGGGATACTTCCTTCAAAAAGGCCATGGGCAAATTCCTTCCCGTTCCTGGTCCCTTGTCCCATCCCGCCTCTAATGACCTGTTTTTTTTTTTTTTTTTTTTTTTTTTTTTTTTTTTTTTTTTTTTGTAACAGTTTAACGTCCCTTTTTAACAACGTGGTCTTTAGAGACGGGAAAGGATGGGGGCAAGGAATGGGAAGGAATTCGGCCATGGCCTTTTGAAGGAAGCATCCCGGCATTCACCTGGAGTGATTTGGGGAAACCATGGAAAACCCAAATCTGGATGCCCGGACGGGGATTCGAACCGCCGTCCTCCCGAATGCGAGGCCAGAACGCTATCCGTTACACCACCACGCTCGGTCTAATGACCTCGACGTCGACGAGGCGTAAAGCTGTAAGTAAAAAATAAGGTTGATTTTGGATTGCTTTACGGTGTACTAATATAATTTTTTTTGAAATACCGTAAATCCAGAGTACATTGCATTCCAAAATATTTATAGTAAATTTGATTGTAAGTGAAGGATGAAATAGACAGCGTTGAAGTGTCGCGAGAGCGGGTGCTCTATCTCACCTGAAAACGTATGAGGCGTTGATGTTTGTGCCAAGCGACTGTGATCTGACCTACCACACGCAAAATATGTGATTAAATCATTGGGGAACAGAACTACAAATAGACCAGGCTCAACCCATACCTGCCCCGTTTTTTTTTTCAATTCCTTAAAATAAGATTTTTGAATACTTTTAGTTCTAAGAGATCATTTTTTTTATTCTCACTGTCACCTATGATACGCTTTAACAACTGGATGACGCCAGTTCATCTGCTTGCGTTTATAATTATCACGCGTAAACGTGACATATTAAGCGATGAAACTCAATTTTGTCATCTGACTAGGAATCGTATTACTGCTACTTGTAACAGTGTTTCGTAACTGTTATTATGGAAGGGGGAAATCGCTGAAAAAAAGGGGAAAAGGTTAGACAGACGAACAGAAGATGTCAACTAAACCTGATCGCTAATCCTTACGTTTTCTTTGTAACTGTATTCATACAACTCAACTATTACACTAGATATTTTTTTAGGAGGGTGTACACCATTAAACCGATCATAAGAAACTAAGTAGAAATAGTTGATCCGTATACGCCACGACAATAGAATTATAGGAAACTTAGGTGTAAGTCAGTCATCGTATTGGCCATGAAGCCTAACATAAACTAACATGGAAGTAATCCATACTCCTCTTCTTCTTCTTCATCACCTTTTCCAAACACTATCGGTCGGCTTCCTTTGATGAGTTTTGCTCATCGTAGGCGTGGCCAGATTTGGATCTTTGGTTTTACGGCCGCATGCACTTGCATTTTGTACCTAGTGCCTGGTCGTACTACGTAGTAATTCAGGGAATAATGTGTTGCAAACTGTCTGCGAAATGAATAAGTGTACTTTTTGTTTGTGGAATCTGTAGTTCACGACCGGACACTGGGTATCATCCCGGCGTTCGCCTTGCTGGCTGCGGAAAACCGACTAAAATTCGCAGTCAGGACGGCCGGTACGTGGAGCATGGTCTCGTGCCAGGTCCGTTGTACCTCCACGATCCACTGTGCGGGTTAGAAGTAATTCATATTATTCCACAGATGTGGAATCCTGTGCATTGATTGAAAGTCTATCGAGTACGCAGAAATCATTTATGGTTTCGTGGACTGACTGTTTGAGGCAAGGTCTCGTTGTATGTGCTATTTGGGCGTTTCGAGTCGACGAGGCCGCGTGCCTGTATGAGGATAGCGACTTCTTCATCCACTCCCGCGGTGATTCACGAGCGGAGTAAAGTGCGCTCAGCGGCAATAACGTCCTCGAGTATCACTACCTGAGCGAGATTTATTTGACACTTACCACAGGCTGCGAACGGAGCACTAAGGATGGAGCTGACTTGAAGATGAAAATTGTAATCATAATCGGAATATGGCAAGGCAAGCCAACACAGAGTACACACCCATCAACACTGAAAGGTTTTTCGATTTATATACTAGTCTCCGTGACTCTGAAATGACGCCTGTTCCAAGCAGAGTATCTGTTTTGTTGTGTTAGTTACGGACAAGAGAAATGGACGTTGATTTGATTTCAGTGTTGCTATACATTCACCGCGATGTTTTAATGCCTGCCAAAGATTAATAGCTTTGATACTCGAAAGCTGATCGTCCGTTGGCTCGGAGTGGTACTAAATATTATCATATCCGTTAAGCGTTACTCTTTATAACACAACTATTTCCATAATTATTAATCCTACGCAGAGTTTCTCTGGTTTATCACTGTTAGACGGTAACTGTGGTGTGTTTTGAAATGTCAAGGAAAAACCAAACAATCCATATTAAAACCAACGGAATTGCAGAGCTCAAACTTTTGGTGCAACATCGTTTGAAATATCGGAACAAAAATTGAAGAGAATATCTATTTGCCATAGGTTTAATTGTTTATAGCTCAATACACATATAATCTTGTTCTGGATAATATTTTTACTGTTTATATGTTCACTAAATAACAAGAATTCTTTGCTCTTTTAAATCTCACTTCGGTTTCATGCTCAAACTACAGTTTCCATAAGTGAAAGGGCTCAAATACTATGTAGTTTCAACGAAGCGATAATAACCAATGAAGAGCAGAAACTTTACATTTCGCGTGGGAAAACATTACTATTAGAATTCATATATAAATCCACCTACGGTATAACTTCAGCTTAACATGGTTTATTTAAAACGACCAGAAGTGGTGTTGTCATAGCAGAAGTCCATCAATACAAAAGCAATACGTGAAACCGTAATTAAATCCTTGAAGATCTATTCCCTAGTTCTATAGAAAAAATGATTTTTGTTGTTTAAATTACAAAATCTGTGTGAATTACCTCTCATGGAATCTCCATTTGTGCCAGATAGTGTTAGTAAGAGCTGTTAGTAAGAAGGAAATTTTCCAGAGATGACAAAATAAAACATTAGGTACTTAGAAACCGCACTCATCTCTTACATGATTAAGTAACTGTTCGGTTACTAATGAAAAATCGGTAATTGTTAAATGATACGTCAACATAAAATAAAAAAATATAATTTGTTTTGAAACAGAAGATCAGATGCTCGGATACTTCGCGTCAGTTTAACTACATTCTACAAGAAATATTACCAGTAAGTAAGGATTCTTCAATAAAAATATATATGTAATGAGAATCAGAGATTCTGTGACAACTACTTGACGATCTTGGTAAGTGATTTGCTAACACTCTGCTCTTTCCGGAGACACAGGTCCAAATATCCGTTTTGCCATCCGGGTCTCCGTTTTCCTTGTTTTCCCCTAATTACTCTAGTACTAGTACTCGCATAATTCCTTCAAAAGGCCATGGCCGAATTCATTCCAGTTTCTTGCCATCAATCCTCTGCCCACCTTAATGACGTTGACGTCGGCTTGCTGTAAACATAAAAATATCAATATAAAAATCAACTCGCTGAAAAGAAAATAATAACTCGCTTGCACTTCACAGCATTAAAGGAATAACTTTAAATTATAAGAGTATAAAAACTAGTTAGAGCTACGATATTCTGTTACAAATTTGTTCATAAACACTCGATATGATAGTTGTTATGCTGGCCGATTTCAGCTATAAATGTTTTGGCATGAAAAAGGTGGGGAATAATATAAATTCTGATGTAATAATCTCAACGATTTCTACTTGGCCAGTTTGAATTATTGGATAAACGTTTCGGAATAAGTTTTTTTATGGTATGTGGTTCTCAAATTTGAGATTTTTTTGGGAAATTTAGTCAGTAGAATCGTTGTAAGTGAATGCGCAGTGAGATTGGTTACTGGTAAAAGGTCTCCTGTCTACTTGGTTACAAAGTTGCTGTTTTGTTTTTATCACACGATGTATATATGTCAATGAAAGATAGAACGTTGTATGGTACAACCAAGGGTCGATACCAAAAATGTTTATGATTATCAACTTTCGAGAACAAGCTATGATTAAGAGGCGAATCACGATAAGTGAACGTGAAAATATCTAAAAGTTAGGGGTATGTACCGTCCACCATCGAGTCGAAAGGAAATTGAAAACGAAAGCGGAATCTAAAAGGTCTTGATCATAACTAGTTTTACAGTTCGTACACAACAGAGAATATAGTAGAATACTTATGTTCACATTAGACATGTTTGAGATTGAGTTATGAACATTAAAAAAAGCCAAGAAAGTTATTTTTTGAGATTTGTACGGTTAAATTAATGTGGATTAAATTTTTGTTGTTGTCTTATCAGTGTTTTATATAGTCAAATAAACAGAGACCTCTACGAACCGTTCAAGTTCTCGTTACAGTCAGTACAAAAACTTTTTCACAGTAGATTTATATGTAGAAAAATCAAAACAGGCGGTCATTAAGCGAGCCATTCATGAATTGATTTCATTCCCTTTCTCTGCCAAGATAATCTGTGTTATGAAGCACAAAGCAGGGTGCCCGTTTTTTCCATAGTGAAAGTGCAGTCTACCAGAGGCTCTCAACGCCGTTTCCAAATCAAAATTTGTCACAGCCATCACAGCAGGACGGTACGAATCGCTTTCACGGGCAACGCACACAGACTTCCTGAATAGCTTCCATGAAAAATAACAGAAAGAGGCAGACAGAGAGAATTTATTCGGCCCTCCATTGAGGCGCCAGCGTATCGCTGCGCCGCTGCGTACAGTATTAATCGGCAGCCCATTGAGCGCGCCGCGCGCCATAATCTGGACACGCTCGTGCGTTACGCGGGGCCACGCACTGCTAATGGAGTCACGCAGCACTGTCCATACGCGACAATGCCCGCTCACAGAGCACTGTGTGCAGGGGGAGGCTAATCTTCCTCACTCTTCGTGATAACAAGATTACCTTGGACTGTGCACCGAGACGAGTGCTCCAACACGAGCAATTACTAATACTGTCAATGGTATGACTGGGTGACCTGAATAAAGATGAGAAAATGAGCAAAATGAGAAAAATCAGAAGTACGATATGGAGAGCCGATGTTTGTAGACTCGGTTAGTGGTACTGTCTGGAGTAGCCACTGTTGAACCAAGACGAGACTGTCACGAAACCAACCCCATTCGCTCTTCTTAGATAGTACTGTGAATAGTAATCATAATGCGTGTGACATTATTGGCCGAGATATCTTTAAAGGGTTCGGCCGCTGACTGCGCCTTTTGCTCCGTCTTGCATGTGCAGGTAAAACTGTGCTGTGAAAAATCTTTAGCAAGTCAACGATTGAAAAAACCGAGTTTGTACGCGCTACCGTATTGCCGTCCACACGCTCCGTCTTGCATGCGCAAACTAGTTTGTGCAGGTAAGAGCGCGCGCAAGGCGGAGCGTGTAGCCGGGGAATTTCCTAACTCAGTAATCATACAGGGTAAACGGCATCCACCGTTTAACGTGGAATTTGAGCTACGAAATTCACATTGCTTAGCAAGCTGTGCCAGACGTGAAAGTAGTGCGAATTGAGTCTTCACCGGCGAACAGATGACAAAAATTCCTCTCAGCAGAACACCGAGAAGAATTTTTGGTGAAAGTCGTACTAAGGACTTTTGAGAATTCTCATCCAGATGGAGACTCGAACAAGGGCCTTTCGATCTCTATTAAAACCAGACGCCTTAACCAATGAGCCACCAGACAGTTCAATAGCCCCAGGAACAATCCCGTTCGTTATTATTTATGAAAAAAACTATTTTATATTGGTAATACACTACACCAATTGTCGTTTGAAGTCAGAAACCATTGAAGCGATATAGGTTACTTCCAAACCACCACAATACATTATTTGAAAACGTCCTAAAATGTATGCATACTAAAATTTGTGTACTTAAAAATTAAATATTAATATTAACAAACCACCGATGAATATTTACCATGGAACATACCTGCATTTTAGTTAGTACTACTATAAGTAGATTTTGGGAGGTTGTTCTAAACGGCTCTTAATAACAATACCATGTGTAAGAGGCTCCGAAAAGTACCAGAGTTTGGAGTGAGTTCATATAATACCATTCGCGGTAATTCATCCGTCGCATGGAAATCTTAATAGAAGAGCATGAAATCAACAGACGGGACAGGATTTGACACTCTCCCTTCTTTTACAAAACAAAAAAGTGCAACAGTAACACTGAAAACGGGATTCGATATTCAAGATTTCTAAAAAATGAATATATAATTTTTGAGGCGGGTTCTTGTAGCATGTCGGAAGTCTTGACGAAATGTGAGTAGCTTTATGAAAACAATTATTTCTGGCAGTCAAATAACTGATTTAATTTCTATTAAATTCTATAAAATTATTCGTATATTAATGTTCCATATAATTGTTTTCCATATGTTACCGGTCATCAAGTAGAGAGGCACTGTCGTACGGTGTGTAACATATTCTGCATGCGTGCCAATCTGCATAGCAAGCTCTGTGATTACACAGAGTTATACCCAAGTAAGGACATTATTAGGTAGTTTAAGTTGTTATAGTTCGAAGTTCCCAATATAGCCTGTTGCGTCATTTTTTGAAGTACAGCAAACGGTTTCCTAATTGTTGGAAAAGAAATTTAGAAATACAATTTTTATGAACATTTGAGTCACTTTCCGTGATTATTGAGTAAGCGTCGTCTGAAATGCTTATTTTTAGACTTATAAGTCGGTGATACTATTCTTTTGTGATGGAAGGCTAATAATAAGTTGGGAGGCAGCTTAAAATTTGCGCAGGAATTACCAGTAGCTTATTCTGCTTTTAATTTTGGCCTTGTGTTTTCTTAAAAATCTTTACCTCACTTTTCAAATCAATCACAGTATATTCCATTTGTGCGCTATTAGATTCCCCAGTTTCATGTTGAGTTAAGCATTCATTTCAAGTAAAATTAAAGAAAGCTTAACGCAAACTTGTCTTTCAGATGATAAAGTAGGAAAATCAACAGAAGACTATCAGCTAAGTGGTAAGACATGTTATAAGGTAAATTGGTTCACTAACTTATAATTTCTTCATTTCTTACATACTTGAATATGGTGATATTCACAGTATTTGACTGAGAGTTTTAGTAAACTGCTGCTTGACTTCCAGTAATGAAATCCTAAAAATGGCTGTTTTAGTATGCCTCAATTCTCTTCATTGAATAGTAGATTCATATTAAATACTAATTGGTTATATCATGATACAATTAGATACGTTGACATTAGACACGTTTACAAAATAAATACATCTAACATGAATAGAAGCATGAAAATTAGATTTTTCTATTACATTTGAAGACCATTATCGGAACTATGATTTTCATTTGGAACAGTTCAGTTAGAATAAAAAACCAAACCGTAATATAAATTTAACTATTATCATACTTATTGCTGCCAGTCCTTTCTAGACTATTACCCAAATTTAATACATTTCTATCGAGTATCGAGAGTGTTATGGAAAATACTTCCGGAGAAAATAAACGTGAATTCTTGTTTACAATACATTAAAAGTGACTAGCAACAAACCTCATGCAATATGGCATATTACTATCCCAGATATTCATTTAAAAAAAAAAAAATCAGACTTAGAGATTAGCGGTACGTCAAAAACGGCGATAACCACTTCGCAGAATGTGATTTTATCTTAAAAACTAGTGAACGGAAATTCTGATTTTACATTAAAAAATTGCAGTTTTCCTGTAGGCGTTGATTGGATCATTGTTGGTAATACGACATGGTTGTTGCCTCGACCGAAACGCTATGTGTACGGAATACTCCTCAGATCACCTTACAATTGTGAACACTTTTGCTTATTACGTGCGACTCTAGTAATACAGATAGTGTTATAAAGTGGCGAGCAGGAATTCCTCTAGTAAACGCGACGTGGATCAAGCGAAGTTTAAGTTTTCCTTTGTGGTTCGCTCTGCCGGGCTCCGACGTCAATATTCATTAGGCTATGGACTGCGAAACGTACGCCTTGCAGCAAGCAGTCCCGCCGTGATTGCCTGTCACTTTGGTTGTCGTCCGCCCAAGGGACACTGCAGCGTGGCCGGCAGTCGGTCGATGGCACGTGCCCGCAGCCATCCGTCACGGCGGCACAACAAGATGCTCCCCCGTATTCGAATAAGATTCGCTTTCGACGGAAGATGACATTTCAGAGTTCTACTGGGGGTGGCGAGCAGCGGGCAAAATCACATTACCGCCACTATACATACACCCAGGTAGGTATTCGCCATTCAGAATGCTGTGTATGAAGGAGGATGTTCTCTGGAATCAGTTTAAAGAAATTGCTGCACATTAGAACCGTCCAAGCCATAGTAGGTTATGAAACATCTTGCTTCTCAAATTCTGAAGTAGTGTCCAAAATTCTGTTTTCAGAAACGCTCTTGTGATTGTTATGATAAGAACACATAATTTCGCAATTTAATCTTATTTGATCAGAGGCAGTGTATTAAAAATAAAATACTTATGACTTTTACAATCTATTAATGTCGAAACCTCTATCACGTCCTGAATCAGAGAAAGTCAGCTCATTATTTTTTCTAGATGAGGATTTTGTGTTGGAGGTCAGGGTAGAAAGATTTCATATCCCTGTCTTAGTACATGGTTAATAACAATGCGACAAGAACTGTGCTGTAGCTTTCTGGCTCTTCTGATCCGGATGCAAAGTTCGTTAGATGTTTTTGAGGATGAGTTTGCCTTACCTACCTGACAAATAAACTACTACATTTCAAGATCTTTGTGGTAGGCTTCTAGTCTTTTACCACCATGATTAAATCGAGGACTGTGTTGAAATTTGTGATAGTACGAATTATTGAAGCACTTTAATGGTTAGTAGAATGGTTAGTAGAAAATTTCCAAGGAGGCCAGATTTCAAGATAAGAGCTGAAAAGGCTGGAAGTGGTAATTACCGGATCGCGATTGTAGATGTATTTGTACGTTTGTAGTCATTATTTTTTTATAGCATTGATCAGTATAGGCTACAGATGGCCTGTAATTAAACTTTTGACAGAACATAGGTGTTGGTTTTAATTATGATTTATTTAAACAACTGGGCCTTTTTTTACCGCATAGATAAAATTATAAATTGGTTTAATTGTTATTCGAATAAAATCAGCCTCAACCGATATTGCCATTGAGAGATAATCATACATAACAAAGTTTGACCATATGACATGCACACAGATACCACAGCGGAAATGTGATACGTTCAGTCAGTAATTAACACCACAGTGGTGTAAGCGAGAGATTTTGCCTCCGCTACTGTTTTTATCTTTTGTCTGTTTTGACATACAAGCAACATAATAAAAATACGCTTAATTACAGCCATTGCTCAGCTGTCTTTCTACCTTAGTACGGACGCAGATACAATTCGACTCCGCAACTCAATTTCATAAATGGATTAAATAACGAATATTAATACGGTATTCTGTTCTGATGATAATGCGCTAAATTTTAACTATTGGAGGCATGAAAAAAACTGATGAATGGGAAGGAGAAAAAAGATCAGAACTGCCGTATATATGACAACTATCCAGATATTCGTTGGTAGTGGTATAGGATATAGGAAAAACATGTGAAACACGACTCTTCTTGGCCGGTACAGTGATCGAACCAATGTTCTCTAGAATTACAAATTACAGATAAACAGTTCGGAATATCTATGTCAAAGGTATGCTTCATATTAATTTTTGTGTATTTGTGTTTTGAGATGTTTATGGAACATGTTATTAAAACGAAAAATGCTTTAAACAAAAAGAAGATATGGCGTGAATCTTCAATACTATTTTAACAGTTACTCAATTTTCAATTAATTATCATGAATTAATTGACATTTAATTTCTTTCCCTACATACTGCTTGTAAAATATGAGGAGTATTGGTTCCAAATAGAAGGCGTATTATGTTTTTATCTTCTTAGATTGATGCGTCAGATATGGTGTGACCGCTATTCAACTGAGGTATTAAATAAAACATCAGTTTATGCGTGGGAGCTCCAAGCATTTATGTAATTTAACTGTATTTCTAAACTTCACTTACAGTACCTTTAACATTCTTCTTCTTCTTCTTTTTTTTTTTTTTTAAACAATTTATTTTGACTTTCGTCATGCGAATAAATCTGGATAAAATTGAAACTGTTTTTGTTTGTCATTGTTGGCATCGATTTGAAAAACCCTTTAAAGTGCTAACAGCAAAGAAATAGCTCACGTGAGACGTGTTAACGTGTTAACGGCGCTTAGAATTTAAAGAAGAGATTTTGTGTCGTAGTATCTTTTTCAACTATGTTTATGTGTTGTTGGATGATTACGGTTGATATCTACAGTAAAACTGATGGCGTGAATAAAATATAAACTCGTAGTTGTAACGGCGTAACAAAAAGTAGCATGACAAGTCATCGATCTAACCTGTTATGAAATCGCATTCATTTTTTCTTTCCCACTCAGGAAGATGAGTAGCTTTTTGGGACTTTCAATAAAGATAAGATAATAACCGTTCTGAAGGTGTTCCCGATACAGTCCTTGGAGGCGATTGTATTAGAAAAAACGATTTGACTTAAGTAAAAATCTGCTGCTTACCAGTTAAAATACTTCATTTAAGTCCCATTAGCTTCCAGTTTTAAACCTGATATTAAGTACTGTCTTTTGAGGTTTGTGAAATCGAAGCAGGACAGACTGAACTTGAGATTAGAATTACAGTGATTTTGTGACCTCACTTTTTTTTTTTTTTTGAATTAATGCACAATTTCATTCATTCCACCTACCTGTCTAGTGTCCATGCTGTTCTTGAAATAGTAAAATACCATGCGAGTACATAGAGAACTTCACCGGTTTTCGTGTCAGTCGCTGTCTTAATGCCCTCCTTTTTCCACAAGAAAATCGCCAGAAAAGAAACCACAGTGTTGTGTAATTTACCGTCATACATGCTGCACATGTTAATATCGGGCATTACTTGTTATCTAGAAACCTAGGTGCTTTATGAAGAAGACACTTATCACAACTGGTTATCAAGAGTCACAGTTCACACACTGCTCGTCAGTACGAGTATTATCTTATTTTTGATTCGTGTGATCGTTGGCAGAACTGTGCTGGTGGCTGCATATTTTAAATTTCCATGACTAATATTTGGTTTATTTAATATAATTAAGTACTGTGAAATATAACAAGGGTATTTTTTATTTTAATGTTGACCTTCTGAATAGTTTAAGTTCTCTTACGGCTAAGGAGTGTTGTGCTACGGTTGATCCAGGCTGTGGTGAGAAGAGAACGCCTGAGGAATGCGGAGGTCCCAACACGGCGGAGATTGGGGGAGGATTAATTTGCCTGCGAGGCCGCACCATCCCCCACATGAAACGGGTTTCGCGGCGACCGAGCCGTGCACTTCACTCTGGTTCGTTGTCGACGAAACCTGCACGATGTGGGGGCGAGCGTCCGGCGGCCAACACTGCGACAGAACAGCGTTGTTCCAAGAGATATGTGGCAAAACCAGTACTCTGGAAAAAAGCTGATCTGCAGCGAGCATCAAACCATAGTTTCTTAATCTCTGGATGTGTAAAATACTGAGAAGAATCCATCCTACAAGTATTACCAGCTATGACCATGTACGAGAGAACCCTAAGGGAAGAATGTTGTCATAGTTGTATCTCCAGGCAATGGGAAGTTGTTACTCAGTTTGCGAGAAAGGCGGTTCAGCTTGATCTCTAGATCTCCATCGCACAGTGGCAGCACTTGAAGACAACTACGCAAATGATATCAGTAATGCTAATTATTTATTAACATAAGATAGGATAGCGAAAATAATCCGTCACTTACCACAGAAGATCCAGACGAACACAACAAAACGCAAAAGTAAGTTACAATATTTGGATTAGCAACCTTCGTCATACGGCAGATGGAAAGATGTGTATACATCCAGAACTACCACATGAATCATGTCGAATGCCTTCATGGTTACGGAAAATAACTGAAATGTTGTAATCTGTATTGGTGGATTTTTTGTGTTAGTCTGGCAATCCTGACCTTATCTGTGTAAGTGAAAGGTTATTTTCCAATATCCTAATTTATTTTCATTACTTAATAAAAATTTAATTGTCACAATTATCTAATTATTTGTAAGGTATGCAAATTATTTCCTATGTTTTGTAAGGATATTTGTTTCTGTGTTATGTCTGCTATTTGAAGCTTGAACATTCATAGTTTTCAGCGCTTTATCTGAAATTTTTTCTTTGCAGTGGATCAAAAATTATATTTGTGTCTAAACTGATATTACTTACAGATTTTGCAGCTTCTCATTAGGTCTTAATAGTGAGCAATAGCTAGGCGAGAAACATGATGTTAGAGGTGTACGCAACAGCACAAACGTGTTGCAAAAGTGTTTTAGGCTTAGCAACAATTTAAAAAAAAAACTCGTTGAAACTGAAAACAGCTTTTCATGTATCGAAATAAATAAATGGAATGTCAGTTTTCCTTGTCGCGACGAAATTAGGATTCAACAAATCCAGAATCAGGTAATTAGTTAAGTGACATTTTTAGCACAATACTGAGACTGAAGGTGAAGTCCTGGTTTTAGAAATAAAAAAATGGAGACTTATTCCGAAAAATAATCATTTAGGATAGTTGTTCCTCTAGGCATATTTCTGATAATAGATATTGTGTGCCCCTTACGTTACGCTAGTTGCGGCTGTATTATCTATCTGTGTAAAACGCTGATATGGTCACTGTGTAAGTGTCAGCGTGTCCGCAACGCTGCCAGACTAGTTGCAGCCAGAGATGTCATTGCGAAATTGAAGTTATGGTTATAATTTAATAATAGTTCTATTTAGTTAAACAACAGCGAACAAATGAATGCCCAGAACACTTAAATAAAAGTATGTATTACCTTCTAATTAATATATTAGTTAATAGCTGTTTATTGTTTATATAATAAATATTTTCTTAAACTCTCTGTCCAAAGATATCACTGTCGCAGTAAACTGAGAGATATGAACCACATTACATCATTTTTAAGGTAATAACAATTCTGTTTAGTTAATCAATTTATAGGGAATAAACTGGCAGAAAACTATGTTCACCCGTTATTTTTCAGGAGCTTATAAGGTATTTGTATTCTATGTAGATATTTCCGCTATATTCTTTGTCAATGTGATAGCAAACTCGATGAAATAAATTGCGAGAACACTGAGTTTAGCCCTTCAATTTTGTCTGGATTAGAAGCTAGTCTTTTAATAATATAATTATATAAGTATTAATTTAACAGTGAAGTGGCTTATACAAGATTTCAAAAAAAAGAAAAAAAGGCACTTACAAACGTCGTTACTTGCACTTTCCTGTTACGAGATGAATTCGGAAATGTAATTAAGTCTCATACTCACCATTATGCAAAGCTCTTATTATCTCATCCTCCGTCAACTGTTTTTTTTTTCCGGACGATTACCGCATGTCTGTCAGTGTTGATGAGCCGTGGGCCTACTAATTACAAGTAAGGGCGTCAAGAGAATGTAGTCATTCACACTTACACTGCTTACTTGTATGGAAGAAAACTCATTAGTTCCTTCAGTATGTTATCGAGACAAGCAAATCAGAGTGATTCTGAACTTTCTTTCTACTAATTCAGAAGTTAGATGGTAACAAATTTCTGATTTCCAAACTAAAACAGAAACTTTTAGCCAGAGATTATCGTTTAAGTGGTTTGCCAGCAACGTCATGTATACATGCGATATCTAACCACTGGCCACTAAGTTTCTTTTTTTCATGTCAAGATAGTAGGTACCGAGCTGGGTGGGTGAGTTATAAGGCTCTGGCCTCGTATTCGGGAAGACGTAGCTTCGAATCCCAGTCTGGCCATCCAAATTTTCGTTTTTCCCTGGTTTCCCCAAATCACTCCAGGCGAATTCCTCCAAAAGGCCATGCCCGAATTCTTTCCCGTTCCTGCTCCCAGACCCTTTCCGTTTCTAATGGCTCCGAAGTCCAAGTGGCAAAAAATAAAATAAAATTAAAAAATAAACTGGAGATGTTAACGTTATGGCTTTTACAGATCGTCCAAATTAATCTAATTAAAAATAAATGTTATGAAGGTGATACTTGTATTTCATGGTATATGTTAAAGTGCCATTGCAAAATATATCAGAGATATTTTGTTTCAGTTGCTGACCTGCATAGGGTTTTGAAGACTGATTCGTGCTTCTGAAGACACTACTTACCACTGAAGCAATACGTGTGTTCTTCCTGAATATTAAAGTCTAACAAACGCGAATGCTACGTAAATATAATAAAAATGAGTTATTAAATGGTTAGAGTACTAAATATATTCTGTAATTGTCTACAACCTCCTCATATTATATTATTCTGCTATAATCATGATCCATGAAGTGGATGCATACAGACCCTTTCCATTGTATCAGACAAAAAACAAATAGGTGTTGCTAAGTGTACACGAAATCATGATTTTCGAAATTGTTTAAGATTTGCAGTGGTTTTTTACTTGTGCAATTCGTATCAGCATTCTCTGTATACACCCAGTGTATTTTCTTTACAGATTAACTGATATATTAATAAACATTTGTGGTTGCTATCGTTTATAGGAGGAATTAGTCAGCTGCTTAATCAATACAGTTGGTAAAGCTCATCAGGACGACAACAAGTATCTTACAATGTGCTGACAATTACTAACTAAGAGTGCGTCTCCTGCTCTATCTCCGTGTTTCAGACTGTTTGTACGGCTTCACAGCATTTTGATGCAGTTCCAGCGGGTCAGTTGATTCCATGACGTCCGGCCCTGAGCGCTGCTGTTGCTGTCTGGATATTTTTATTTTTTACGTGTATATAACACTATTTGCTGTTTCTTTGTTTTCTGCCGCCTCAGTTCTGTTTATGATAAGACACAAACAGAAGCAGTCATTTCAGATATACAGGAAGCCTACCACGACATACGTGATGATCAAACCAATCACAAACATACAAAGAAGATACGATGAGTCATATGCTCAATAGTTTAAATAAGATCAGTCAAGACAGAAAACTATGTATCTGAACTAAACATTAAAATTATGAGACAACTAAAACTATTATACAAATTATTCCAAATACCACCCAACCCCAACTCCAGATGACACACCACACTCAAAGCTAAATAAAAAATAAATGACGTGTAATGAAGAACAAGACACATACAAAGTGGCAGACACTGGAAAAAAGATGAGGGTTTAAACTAACATTTAGAACAGGCAACTCAATGCAGAAAAACAAGTCAATAAATTCTACAACTCTGGAATATACAGAGTAATATACAGTGACTGTCAAACTCAATACGGTGGTCAAACATTGATAAAATTCTAAACAGGCTACAAGGAGTATCCAGGAATACTAAAATAAAATAATCACCCTACATTTGCTGAATACCTACAGGGTCACAATCAGCAACTAAAAAATATTATACAGACCTGAAAATACTCACCACGAAAACAATAAATCATAAACACTATCATCACATAGATCATTGCTAAAAGGAGTTTTTTTTTGTTTGTAACGAGACATCTTTCTCCCATAACACTCATCAAAAATTTATAATTGAGGTATCATTTTAGATATTAGGTTCTCAACTTTGGTAACATCATTAATTAAGAAAGGATTTTTTTTGAAATTCAAGCGGTAAATGGCAAAATTATGAGCAATCACGGTCACGGGTATGCGATAGTTCAGAGTCAAGACGCTAGGCTGAGCTGGCGTCGATAAATACTGATTGCATTACTGCTAGATAGCAGCACCGCATATCACAGATATATTAATAAACTGAGAAAAGAGATCTCGGATATTTTTGTTTCTCTTGTGGAAACATTTCAACATTTTAAATTGTTTTGTAAGAAGTGTAAAGTATTATGGTACGCACCTGTATCATATCAGTTGCTACAGATGATTCCGTTCTCGTTTCACCCTACTACAAACAACCAAATAGGGAAGCAAGTTGATTTCGATATCGATAAATATGTCGATATTTATATCGATGTGTGGTAGCTATCGATAATATCTGCCGCATCAAGCCGATAATATCAATATTTTTCGATATTTGTATATATAATATTAGAAATCAGAAATACATATGTAAATCTAAATCAGGTAATAAATTTAAGGCAGTTTATTGAAAAAAAATTAGATCTGAAAATATTAAGCGTCAACAGATCCTGAAAACAGTAGTTCGCTTAACCTTTTCCCATGAAGTCCATTCTTAGTTTGAATGACAGTGGCTCCGGCCTTTGAAAAGAGGCGTTCAGAAGGTACTGACGAGACTACCTTGAGTAAATGACTAATTACAATTTTGAACATATCTAAACCTCTCTAGACCAGATATACGTAACAATAGAAAAATGCTTCACACTTTTCAACTTCTTCTTCATAGCTTTGGATATTTTTTTAAATTTCTTATCTATCTTTGTTTTGATGGTACCACGAAAAAGGATTTTGTATAACGGTGCTTCATTAATTACTAAAATCTTTGCCTTTGACTGCATTAAAGTGTCTCTTATCAACACTTATAAAATAAGCAGTAGCATCAGTTATGCGGTCATATTTTTTACCCCCTTTAGAATATTATAATACGTCCTAGAGAGAAACAAGAACCAACGAATGTGAGCGTAACGCAAAAAATTAAATAAGTGAACTCAGTGAATGAAGAACGAATAACTCGCTCGAAGCGAAGTGGTACCGCAAAGTAGGAAAAGACTTTATTAATTTTGTTGTCGAGCTAATCCAGGGTTTAACACAGTCAAGCTTGATCCCTGCCACACATACATTTATTTGCAGGATTTTTTTTAATGCTAAGCTGTTTGTAGCTACCGATATTTCACTGCATCATATCGATATTATTGTATATAAATATCGATATGTTAGGTACGAAATTATCTATATTATCAGTTGACCGATATATAGTTGCAACCCTACCACCAGCCTCGTTATTAATCGTATATCATCGTCGAAATGTTCGCACGTCATTCCTAGCTCTTAGGAAATACCACATTATGCACAATAAAATAAGCAATACAGCCACCGGCATTGTTAAAACAGACACATCAAACTAACATGAACAAACGCGCGTGACATTGCAAACAAACGGAGGAGAGGCATAAACAAAAGCTTCGCCGCACAGCGTTTTACATCGCTTCACTGTCAGTACAAACTCTGGAAGTGGTTTCCATGGGATTCCTTTGGCACACATCACACAGAAACTACAAAAGAGGTTATGATGTGATTTTCACCATCCGAAAGCTTAGAATCGCCCATAAAAATTGCGATATGTCTTATGACTCTGCATGATTGGTTGATGAAACAACATATGATAATCCATTCGTAAAATGAACAGACAGACCTAATATCTCACTACTTCAAATATAAACACTACACTCTTTGGACTAACACTAGTGTTGACTACATAGCTTTGGTTATTCAGCAGCATGGAACTTGTGAAGGAAATTTAAAATATTAAAACTTACACTCAGCTGCGGGCAATAGTGATGATGTCAATAACACAGGTTTCGGAAAAGCGATTTAAATCTTTGGAAACTTTGGAAACTATTTTTTTATTTTTTTTTCTGCGAATCTTCATGTGATTGCTTGCTAAAGGTAAACAGAATTACAGCGGCAAACAATATAATGCGATGCGGTACAGTGAAAGATAGTGTAATAAATAAACAAAAAGCAATAAAATACCTGCTGTACGAGAACTAAGATAAAATCACTGATGCAGGAAGTAAAGTATAGATAAAAATCAATTGAAATTAAAACTGTGAATAAATCATTCTTTATACCATAACTTCGATGTACACAACGTAATAAGAAAATCATATAGTGACGTTTACACACAATTTTCAGAAGAAAATCTGTACATACTTCATTACAGGTACCATACTTCTTGTGTCTTAGATGTGCAATACTCGACTGCTCTTAAGTATCTAACAATTCACTTTCATTACTAAGATTCAGACTTCTTGTTTTCTGGAATATTTCGACACAGCGAATGAAGTATTTTTTCTATTGGGCTGTCGGTTTGTGTATTGTGAAGTCATTGCCACCAGGTTTAAACCGTTAGCCACAACGACATGGAAAGAAGTTAATCTTGAGTACAAGAAAGATCTGTCTACGCATTGGGCTGGCTGTGAAACCAATTGTAAACGAATGTCCGGATAACCGGATGGGAAGGTACGAGTATTAGACATCTCACTTTGTCCGCCTGAAATTGGAAACTTTATATCGCTTAAGCCTTTGCATTACTAATGAAGATAATTGATAAGAGTTTTGATGAAACATTGTCTTTGTCGCTAAGTTAATCGCTTTGCTCGTTTTTATCTCCTTTGGCAATTTAGTTTTTAATTAATTAATTTTGGAACTTTAATTTTTATGCTATCGAAGCAGCCACCGCAAATTACAGAGGCAATCGATACCATATCGTAGAAACAAAGGCTTTTACGTCTATTATGTATCTCCGTATTTGAAGAAGTAGGTAATGTGCAGAAAATAAATCATCAGAAAATCTCCGCGAGAAATTAGTGGTTGTAATTTAGTTGATGAGGGAACGTTAAAAGAATAGGTCCGCTTTGTGGCACCGAGCGTGGTGGTGTAACGGATAGCGTTCTGGCCTCGCATTCGGGAGGACGGCGGTTCGAATCCCCGTCCGGGCATCCAGATTTGGGTTTTCCATGGTTTCCCCAAATCACTCCAGGTGAATGCCGGGATGCTTCCTTCAAAAGGCCATGGCCGAATTCCTTCCCATTCCTTGCCCCCATCCTTTCCCGTCTCTAAAGACCACGTTGTTAAAAAGGGACGTTAAACTGTTACAAAAAAAAAAAAAAAAAACGCTTTGTGGTGGCGAAACACTTGATTTGCAGTGGACGGGTATTTTATGTTTTAGAGAATAAACCGGTATCAGTAAATATCGTTGTGAAAACTAAATATAAGTGTGAATCTAAAAAATTAATTTAGGTGCTAGATTTCAGTTTTCATTTCTAGATAAATTAGTTTTTTTTTTTGCTCTTCCACACACATTTTTCATAGCGTCAAACG
Source organism: Vandiemenella viatica (assembly GCA_031002005.1). Lineage (NCBI taxonomy): Eukaryota > Metazoa > Arthropoda > Insecta > Orthoptera > Morabidae > Vandiemenella > Vandiemenella viatica. The sequence goes on from CM061920.1 coordinate 159,601,052, forward strand.
TTTTGCCACATTTTGTGAGAACTAAATAAACCAACAATTTCCTCCTGTCATCACGAAGTTTATGACAAGTAAATTTCTCACCTCTGAACAGTCAGTAACTTTGAGTACTCTAAATATCTGAGTTGGACGATTATGGGTGAACGGAAGTTGAGCGATCGAGCCCAGTCGTAGAGGTTCGAGGCAGGGAATTCTAGGCATTAGCGGGGCAGTCGGTTGTGTCCGAAACAGACAGTTAGCTGCCAACTCTATAACTACCGAAATTACAGCCAAACCGTGAAACAGGCCAAGTTCGGGGAACGGATTTGATGGCGTAGCCGTAATGGCGTCATTTAAATGGTAATAAATTTCTCCGTCCCCCTTGAGCCGAGCAGTACGCTTCTCGACGGTGTCTATTGCCTCTTCTGTAAGGGGACGAGAGTAACAGCTAATAAAGTCGAACAAAGAGAGAGATTACTCCACACATGCTAGAAACAAGTGCACGAAATATCACTCTCCTTCTATTATTATAACACAAAGTAATCGAGCTGACGAATGAAGAAAAGGAACTTGGAAAGTTAATATCAATTATTTGTGCATGCCTATAAAACTTATATATAGAAAAATCAATCAAATCATATAATAGAATAAATTTAAGTGGCAAAAATCAGTATTTTCATATTTATTAATGATTATGTCATATTTTCAGATAAGATTGAGGCGACTAAGAAATTAGTTAAATTCTTGAACAAAATACTGTGCGATTAATTTATATCAACTATAAACACAGAAGATAGCGTAATATCATCTCCAGAAAATTGACAGATAACATGCATTTATGGGGAAGTGTTCCATCAAATAACTAACGACTAAATGTAAAAAAAAGTAGTCATTATGTTCTGAGATGCTGCTACATATGCGTCAGATTCGCTCCGATATGAATATATTTAACACTGAGTCATTATTCTTTTTTAAATGGTGGCGTATTGTCTGCAATCAATCGAGTATATTAGTCACTACAAGTGCAAGAGGCGATTATTTGTTTGAATACACGGAACACTTGTTAAGAACATATACAATTGTTTTTATATCAGGTTTATTTCCTCACATACTAACTTTTAATCGCTTATTACTATATGATTTTTTAAAATGGTGCAGTGTTTTGTCACATGAAATCAAAATGAACTAATTTATTATTGTTAATTCGTAGGTCTTGACTTAATAATTGCTAATTTAATTCTCTTCCGGTGTATGTGACATGCAGGTCAAAGTTTTAGGAGTTTTTGATACTCCCATAGTTGAATGCTGGGAATTTAGGGAAAAATCTAAAGTTACAGAAAAGGAATTACAATAAAACACATTACGACTAGCATTAAACCGTCCGGAGACACTTAGCAACAGTCATTAATAGCCCATAAATTATGCTTAATAGCAACAATTTTTACTAAATTTGTTAAATAATTGATACAACGGCAATGAAATGAAATTTTTGTCTCTTTTTTCCGCCGTACACGTTTCAGCAAATTTTGTCGGAACCCCTTAGGCCTTAAGCGGTTATTTGTGTGATATTGTTACATTTCAGTATGAAAACAATGACAAGTACAAGACGGGATGCTTCCTTAAAAAGGCCATGGCAGAATTCCTTCCCATTCCTTGCTCCCATCCTTTCCCGTCTCTGAAGACCTCGCTGTTGAGAGACGTAAACAAGTTTAAAAATAAAAAAATAAAAAAAAAATAAAAAAATAAGGACAAGTACAATGGATATTATATTTACTTACATGTGTGTCTTTTTTTTCGCCTCAGATTTGTGTAGGTTTTGACTGGAACCTGTTTGAACCTTTTCCAAGATTCTCTTCATAGTGGAAACAAGCCTGCACATGAACGTAGGTTTTATTAATATTTTTATTTTGAAACCTATAGGTGAATACCGTAACCACACTATGTGATTCAATATTCCATGTAAGGTACGACGTTTCAGGTCACTAAGTTTTAAGCTCATTTATTTATTTATTTTTGTCTGAGCATTGTATTGTATTCTACAATTTAAAAAAAGAGACTACTATGCACATTTGATACCCGATATGCTTTGAAACAACGTAAAAGTTTAAGTTAGTATTACTATAAGTAGACTATCTCCAACTGTAAAAACATATTATCAAAATGCGGGAGATCACATAAGTTTTTGTACAGAAATAACATAGGTGTGGCTAACTTGCTATAGTCCTGAGCTCTCGAGCCCTATACTACATGTTAATTCTATTTTTAGAATGTATTCACTACCAATTGCTTTTTGTATAATTGTGTATTTTTCTAAATGATTTAACTTGCGCTCCGTCTATAGCAGGCGAGTGTCGCCACTTTGTAAACATCGCGAAATTTTGTTCTAATTTGAATTAGGCTGTTATTCTTGAACAGGAAAGTATAAAGATTAACACTCGCGCTTCCTGCCGAAATTCTGTGCCAACTTGCCACTGATGCAAATAGTAGATTTTTGCGAGGAAAAGCCTATACAGCGAGATTATGACCTTTATCCCCATTAGCAAGTCAATATCTATTTATTCTATATGTTGTTCCCTGATGTGTTACAATATATCTTAGAATAAATTTGATTTTTTTGTTATTACACATTTGAAATCTAAAAATAAATTTAAAAAAATCCATGGTCTTATGGCATATCTATATATATGGGCAGAAAAATATGATAAATTGCTAAAAACAGGAGCACGCCACTGAATTATATACTTTTTTTATTTCGGTATAAAAGAGATCAGTGCTGTAAGTATGGATTGTTTCGCAATATTTGTCGCTCTTAAAGTTAATGTCAAGCTATAAAAGTTCATTTTTCGTCAAATATAATCTGAGTCCGCTAGAAAAGATTGTGTACCACGTTTCTGAGGAAAAAGACTGATGTCACCGTAAATTCAAATTTATATCTTTTTTTCCTTTTTCACTCTCTCCATTCGTTGTAATAATGCAATGTTTTGCTGCTTGGATCCTTTATATACGGCATGCACTACTCCGTAATGTTATAGTTATTGTATACATGTTTGCTAACTTAATGAAGTAGATACTAATTATCTGGCAACAATTACAAAAGTTGTCGTGGGTTGGATATCCTCCAGTGGTAATATCTTATTTCCCTCATGAAGTTAAATTATGAAACTTAGTAGTTGTATATCTGAATTATTACCAGAATGATGTGATGAAATATCATTAAACCATGGGAACTTGTTATAGGAAGCTACAACTTTTTCGGACTTATGAGTGATGAGGATTTAGTGATAGGTATCTGCATATGAAACTATCGCACTTACCCTGTTGAGAGCAGGTCATCATCAAATACTATTCAGCACAGCACCAGACACGCCAGGGTGTCAGGAAAGTAAGGAATATTGTTGCATACGATATTTCTTCTTAGAGTTGACTATTACTATTTGATCAGTCATATAAATTTTCTAAAGGAGATTTCACATAGCTCTAGGTTCCATAATCTTGTATCTGAATTTTCTGTCGAAGTTTTAATAAATAATTTTGTTATTATTCCAGTTACATTGACTCAAAACTATTTAGCAATTGGACTGGCAAAATATTATAAAGAGTTACAGTGTCTTCAGTTCAACATGACTCTCCGTTGAACTGTCTATCGAGAACGAAACGTTGCTGAAACACAATACTTTCTCTGTTTCTTTCAGAACTGTTTACGGACAAATTAAAAGTTCAGTGGAACGTAACAATTACATAACGTCACTCCTATTTTATAATTTCATTATGGATAGATACAGTCAGATAACATGAGATAAATTCCTGAGTCTTGGCATGAATCACTACTAGTAAAGCATTGATGACAAAGGTCAATAATTTACCTACTCACTTGAGTGAATAAAAGTGAATATCAACTTTCCGACGTAATAGACCAATTCTAATCAGACAAGGAACCTTGACTCCAGGTAATAATTTGGTTCGAAATGACACATCAAATAGTAGTTAATTTTATACTAGATTTTGAGGAATATATACACAACAAAAAAGTTTCTTACACCGTAACTAAAATTCTATTCACTACGGCTGAACTCATGTCTAATACGCCCAAGGAATAATGGGTAAAAGTTCTTATGCCCAAAAATATCACAAGTTTCACGACTGGATATGGAATACATCCTGTTCAACACCTCAAAAACTTTAAACCATTTTCATTATTTCCGATATGGAAAAGCGCGAATTTATAAATAAGTATTTAGTTGGAAAAAGTTATTTAAATCAAAGTTACAGTGATATTAATAGCGAAAATGAGATTCATCGCTGTGGGATACATGCAATTTAAAATAAGCTGAAAACTTGAAAATGAAATCGTAAATATAAAACCTCAACGTTGAAAAAAGCTTATCGTCTACTGCAATTAAGCAGCAACTGGAAACGCAGTACCTGTGTTTTGAATTGTTGTGAACCGTCTGACTTTAATATCAAGATATATATTTTATCGTGAATCACAAGTAGAATTTTCGAATATATTTGTGAATTTTGAGATGACTAATTAAAATAAAGTTTTGGCATAGAAAATCATGCATAAAGGGACGTAAAAAATGTGCGGGTACATACGGTCTGCTAAAAACCTATTGAAACTTTGGAGGAGAAAAACAGGATTTGTCGTTTTGAGTTCCGAGACCTAAATTACGTTCCAAATATTCTGCGTGCTAGTGTGTAGACTCCTCCCGACAATCACGGCATAATTAACGTGAGGCACACATCACAAAGCTGCCTCCACTCAAATCCTGTTTATCACCTGGGTGTTGGCTTTGTTCAGTATTTCCCGATTTGGAAGGATCAAATTCATACAGTTAACAACAAACGGAATCCAGATGAGCATTAACTGATGGAATCAACTTCTTCGCTGACATTTTCAAATGACCTGGGTAGTTTCTTTGAGATGCGTCTATACATAACCAATCGATACTACTAGTTCCAAGGAGAAAACTATTACTTACATAAACTTGCTGTCGCCAGCAGAAATAGAAATCATAGGCACTGAAAAGCCCAAAACAGTCAAACCGAAATCAAGGCGCCTAAAACAAACGGATCCATACATACTGATTGCGGGATTGTTTATAAATACAAATCTCTGTAACTCTCGCTGTATTTCTGTATAGAAGTCCTGGCATTTGACACTGTCTTCAACTCCAAATACTCTTTGAAGTTACTCAGAAACAGAAACTACACAGGAAACTAGTAACTAATTTTGTTTTAGGCTCTCACACTTTATTTTGCGTACCAGTTTCGCCTTATACATGACAAAAAACGCAAAACTGAAATCGTCTGCAACCAAATAACGCTGCAATAACATAGAAAGAAACAGAAGGGGCAGGTTAACAACAAGTTAACGTGAGAATAAACATCTGATTATGCGTTCAGGTGGTTTGCATAATGAGATGGTCGCTCATTTTATTTTACTATCTCTTCCCCGCGGGCACCTTTGCCGCGCTATACGACCAGTTACAAGCGAACAACAACGAAACAAACAGTAGCGAATGTAAATGAAGCGGCAAGTAGACATGCGACCGTTTTCAAGGCTTCCAACTGCCACGGCCGACGATTTTGGGCCTGTTTGTTTTTTTCATTTCTGGCGCTATCCGTTTACTGCCGAACAACAAGCGAGGCGGGGGAACGAAGCCGTGATTGAAAATCGTTTAAACGGTGATTCTGGCGGGGCGCGTCACAGTTCCCATCTCGCGTAGTTTAATTTGCGGCCCCAGGCGCAAAATTGTAATGATGTGGTCGGCGGCGCTGCGGAGGGAGGGCTGATAGGGGAGGGATGGGCTGCAGCTTAACCCAGCCCCACTACCGTCAATTTCCTGAACCGAATTGCGAAATCAATTGACTTTGTGGCGCTGCAATTAAACAGCAATCCCCAAACGTCATTAGGGCTGCGGCGGCGGCCGATGTGGGGACTAGCCAGAGGACAGTGCAAGACTCTGCCGACATCCTCCTTTAAGGGATCTTACTGCCTCAGTACAACAACGTTTAAAAGAAAAAAAACTGCCTCTACCCCGAAAATTACTTTTAAATGGGGAACTATCTACACTATTTTTGCATTTTTCATTTGCTCCTCATGAAGTACTTTATGGAAAAAAGGAACATACTCCTTCCAATAGTTACATACATTTTACTCAATCAAGAGTAAGTCCAATAGTGCAAGCTTCCAAGTCGGTCAAACATGACGTGTTGAACGCAGTGGTTGGCAGCTCATTCCTTCGCAGGTGCTTGTAATTAAATAACGTTGGTAACACTGAATTTTTTTAGCTTCCATAGGAATTATAAAAAAAACTTTTAAAACTCTATGTTTGGAGCAGAGAACTTTACGGTAGCGAAACATGGACTTTAGGAATACCGGAAAGAAGGAAAATTGAAGCATTTGAAATGTAGTGCTACAGAAGAATGCTGAAAATTAAGTGGACAGACAAAGTAAGAAATGAACGAGTTTTGGAAATGATGGGTGAGAAAAGAAGTTTGTGGAAGAAGCTTACAGAAAGTAGAGACAGGCTGGTAGGTCATATGTTGAGACATGCTGGATTGATTAATTTGATAGTGGAGGGAACAGACGAAGGTAAGAACTGCAGAGGAAGACGGAGAGTAGAATATATGGAGCAGATAATTGAGGACGTGGGTTGTTAAGGATATATAGAGATGAAGAGGAAAGGATGGAAGATTGCATTAAGCCAGTCGAAAGACCGATGACAGAAAAAAAACCAGCTATATTTATGGACATAGAACATATTAAAGAATTTAGATCGAATATTAATATCTTCTAATCCAGTCAAGTATGACGGGCTTTACGCAGTGTGTGTAAAACAATTTCTCTGCAGTTTCTCAAAAAAAAAAAAAAAAAAAAAAAAAAAAAAAAAAAAAAAAAAAAAATGATTGTCACTAGATAACAAAATTGTTGGGTGTATATATAGATAAAAACTGGAACTAGAAGCAACATATTCAACAATTTAGAATATTGAAACCTGCAACATTTTAACTGAGGATAAAAGCTAGAATGGCTCATATAGAAACAACGATGTTGGTATATTTTTTATATTTTCGTTCTCTGCTCACTTATAGCATCTCACTATAGGGAACCTCTTGACAAGCACACGTAAGGTATTTACATAACAAAAACTAGTTATAAGAATTATTTGTGGAACTATCCCACGGACGTCGTGCAGTAATCTGTTTAGAAATCTTGGAGTGCTCACAGTATCAGCACGGTATAAATACTCCCTACTTTCTTTTGTATTGGAAAATACTGAACAATTCAATCTTCATGCTGAAGTACATAGCTATAATACTAGGAATAAATATAACATTCACAAAGGTTACAAGTAATTGTCAATGATATAGAATGGGATAACATTCTCTGCAGCCTCTTTGTTCAATGTCCTACCCTGAGAAATAAAATGTTATCTACGAAAGCTAAACTACTTTAAAATAAAACTGAAAGAGTTTTTGTTTTAGAACCTATTTTACTCTGTGAAAGAATTTTCTTCTTAGAATTTGGTAACTAATGATAAAATACTATATATCTGATGTATGGAAGGGCAAGGTCATAAGTTGTTCACAGTTACTAAAATAGTTTATGATTTTTTTTTTTGTATTAAAACCGTTTATAAATGATCCAATCACCTTATCTGAAAATTGCACTCATATATGGTAACAAACGTAGTCGCAGATTACTGTGGATATTGGTTATATTCAATGGATGATTAAGTAACTAACCGGTCAGTTGTTAGTAATATTATTGATACTGCTCCACATGCTAGAGACTTTTCTCGTTGGTATCAAGGTGAACATATCTATTATAATCTAATCTAACGCCCATAACTATGATTTTGTAATGCTGCAATGCTGCAATGCTGCACAAATTTGGGCTCATACTCATCCCATTGCACAATCCTCTTAATAATAAGCATGAAGATTTGAATCAAATCCGTACCTTTCTCTATGGTTGATTTCAAATTTAAAGATGAAAAATATTTAACCGCCTCAAACAGATAACAGTGCGACATAAATTCTAGAAAGAGAATGTATGGAAAACATTTACATCTATCGAATATGATTATTTAAAAGTCAACTAATAATAAGTATTTGGGTTTAAACGAAATAAATACTTTTCTTTATGGTTGTTTTACAATTTAAAACATACTGAACCATTACAGAAATATAAATTGTTAATCCACATCCTCAGTTTGCTGTGGTATTGTCACCTATAAACAAAAATTGAAAACATCTGATGCCGTTGCTAGCCCGCCGGGCGCTTAATGTCACCTCGATGCAGGCGAAATGACCAAAGTGGCCTTTTGTTGGTACTGATGATTGTTTGCTTCAGTTTTTCTAACGGCATTTATTTTTTTCAGTAACCCGAAACTTCGCACTATTTTACATTTAGATAATACTTATGAGTAATGTATTTACCGAACTTATTTGATTACAAGCGTGATTAAATTTATGTTAGGAACACCGAGCCAGGGTGTAACTGGGGAGTGTAGCTTGTTCGTGACGTGTCCGTTTGGTGCCGAGGTGACGGAAGTCGATTCCGACGTGTCGTGTCATGTGACACAGACCAGCCTGTGTTTGAGGATGCCACTTCTCCCACCAGATGATTTTCTAGATTCTTAACGAGAATAATCACCACTGCTATCCCAAAACCGAATGCCTCACTCACGTTTGTGTTCTTGGACCATTGGGAAACACGCTTGCTATGTTTACATACGGGTTCAGTAACTTATGTTCCGTTCTCTTTACTCCCAACATTTAACGTCATCTCTCAACGAACCTTATTTAAATAAACACAGTTAGCTGGTTTAATCTTACAGTCTAATGGCAAGTTCAAGTTATACCTTTTTCGTCACTGGACCAGCAGCTTAACGCGGAATCGCTACCACGGAACGTCCTAGCTTCACCAGAAGTGAAGATCGGGTTAAAGTTTCAGAAAATAATCCGGGAGCCCAAAGTTTAAGTAATGATTTACCACCGAACATTTACGCAAATGAACCCCATTTCTTAAATTACAGTAATTATTCATGCACCATAAAGTTAAGTTTGTAGGTAATAGAATAATATAAAAGACAGACGTTTTGTTCTGACCTTTGAGACCTCATATATCGCAAAATTGATAAATGAGTAAAAATGTCCTGTAACAACATTAATTGCGTTCTTAATACCTGTTCAACCAATGGACACAATATATAACTTGAAAAACAGTGATGATTCCGCTTACACATCCTCCATTATAACACATAAAAAACCACAAAGCATGAAAGGTCTAGTTTACTTTGACGACATAGGGAGGAATTTGCATTTTAAAGCTTATTTTTTAGAAAAAAATATTTCTAAACGTGCTATGAATCATTTTCCCCCAAACACTACTAGAAATGTTTACAATAGAATTTTGTTAAAAGTAAGAAGCAGTAATATTGAACTGAAGTATCCGAGCACCATTTGCCCTCAGGTATGGCGATTAATTTTTATTACTGTCCTTCAGTTTGAGATCATGTCTTTTAGGTATAAAATAATGAATGAATTAATTCCAACAAATTAGAAACTGTTCAAAATATGATCTCTGAGCAACAGGCAGATGTCAAAAATGTGGTAACACAGACAGCCTTCAATACAACTTTTCTTGAGGCGAAGTTCAGTGCATCTGGATACGGCTTACCTCAACATTTGAACTACACTACATAGAATTTCAATAATGGAAGTTCTCGGGCAGGATAAGGCCCATCGACCGGTACTGAAACTTAATGCTGCAACATGGTTGGCGGGGTACACAGAGTTCATCAAGGCAACCACTTCATACGGCCACACTAGTTTAAACGGCACTCAAACATGACGGCCATCAAACATGGTGGTAGATGGAATTTGCTTTGGAAAAGCTTCTGAGGAAAAAGGAATAACGATCTTTTTTTACTCATATTTTTCTTGTTAGATTCTTGAATTATTTGCCTAGAATGTTTTTTTATAACTCAATTTGACTTTAAATAATGGAAATTTTTATTGTTATGAAATCTTAAGCAAAGTATAATTTCAAAAACGAATAAACCTTCTTTATTTGATTGGTATATTTCACGATTAGCTACATTTCTTGTAAACTTTTTGCTGAGTTTTTAATAAACTTCACTGTGTCTTGTCATCTGTCTTAGATTATGCTGTGACCTGGTTCCAATAACTGCTACAGCGAATACAGCCCAAACATCAATTGCTTTTCTCCTTACATCAAATTCTGCGTCTAATCATAGTAAATAAATAAAATGTAACTATAAATTTAATCGAACGTCGCACTGTAAGTTTTTTAACCTCTGCCGCGGATTATAATTTTTTTATCTCTGTCGATTGTAATTTAGTGCAGTTACTTCCACAACAAATATTTGCATTTTAGCTAGCATCAGCAAATAAAATGAAATTCGATTATTTATTTGAGATTAACACTTCCTTTTAACAGTGTAAGTGCAAACAAAGTGAATGCAGCTATTCATCTTGAAATTTCATTACTAGCCAAGCAGTGCTGTGGTGGCGGAAAGTGTAACTAACACTTCGGGTATCATCGGCCTCGCCGAATGTTCCCGAGTTAGCGAGGACGCGTTCAGCCTCCAGGTTCAACGCATTTTGTTACAAAGGATAGAGATTTAGGAATCCTTTGATGAGACCCCTAAAATCTGCCTTTATTTTGACTAACCAATAAAAGGACGATTCAAGAGTACGGTAGAGGGGTATCGAGCAGCTGAAATAGGAAAATAGTTAACGACAAACAAATGAAATGTTACTGACATTATATATGCATGTCGAATCACATCGGATGATGGGGATTGTTGTGACCTGGCTGGCAACCGACTTCGTTATGAAGAGAAGTTTTTGCAGGAGAGGCTGGCATTTATGTCTCGGCTCCAGGGCTAAAGATGGCTTTTGACGTTGTCGTTGCAAAATGTTTGCACAAGCCTGTATATAGCGAGTCGTGTGTTAATGTTGCCGCTACCAGATACACTGTATGACATAACAGTATCGAGCTCATGAGTAATTAGTTATTGTTGAATGGTGCTGGAGACGGCGCGCCATCAGAACAGTGCTACATGGATGGGACTATTCGAGGGTTTTTCACCATCGCAGATTGTGGGCTGTGGATCAGTAATTTAATGAAAACTAAAACATTCACTGCAAACTCCGAATTTCCTTTTATTCTCATTTGTAAAGAAATACCTTGTTTGAGTAAAAACAACAAGATAAGAGACTCATTCTAGCCAATTTGTGAAAAGTGTTACCTTCAGTCAAAACATTATTCACTTATCCTGTTAGTTTGTTTGTTGTTTGTTGATGAAGACTTAATATCTTGCCAAAGTTAAGAAAAAAATTTCCTTGTATTACTAATATAGGATTCTACCCTCAAAATAATCTTTTAGTACTATTCTACTGGACTCTTTCCGGTCAATAAAACATACATTCCTACAAAATTCAATCTTAATCAGTGTAAAGACGGCGGAATTACGACGCTGTGGACATACGCATTGACGGACTACCGGGCTTGAGCACTGGAGAGTAGGGATTCGAATTTCTCTGCGGCCATGCTGACTTCAGTTTTACCATAGGTTTTGCGAAATAACTCCAGAAGAATGTCGGAACGGCGTCTTCAGATGGCCATGGCCGAAGGCTTCCCAGTTTCTTGCTATAAAATCTCACCCAACTTTAATCATCGAGCCGTAAATCCATAACAGTAAAAGATGACAGGAAGAAATTATCAGGGCCCCGTTTCAAAATTTTTGTTACCGAATCCTTAAAACAGGTAACAGAAATTTGCAGAAACCCTAAAAGACCTTCATTCGCCTCCGATCTTCGAGTAACTGCCAAACTACTGTATTATCCTCATCTGCCATAACTCCTACAAACAAATCTAGCTGTTCTGTTTCGTACCCCTATCGAGTCCTGTATTTGGTACCCAAAATGTGGGTTTCACATTACACCATCGTATTCAAGCAGTGGCCTTACCAAGGCTCTGTAACTCAAATACCTTACTTCCCTTAACAATACACTCGTCAGCCTCTCAAATAAATGAAGGATGCCTATTGTGTCGTAACCAGATGGGTTTATTGGAATGTAGTGCCAATATATTTACGCTTAAGATCCGGAGAAATATGCAAGTGGATCGCCGTCTTTCTGAAAGATAGAACATGGTGTGTAGTTCTCGACTGAAGTGAGGTCTTGAATCCTATAGGGAAGTGTGATAGGGCATCTGCTGTTTCACCTCTACATCAACAAATTGTCTAATCGAGGGGAAAATAATGCTATTTAGCGCGAAATCAAGAACTCTGCCGGCCTCGGTAGCGTAGGGGCTAGAGTACTGGCCCCACGTACCGAAGGTCGCCGGTTCGAGTCCGGCCGGGGGCATGGGTGTTTAAGTGTTGTGTGTTAGTGTTATTGTCGTGTCCGTCCTGTGGTGTGTCTAGAATTACTTGAAAGATATATATACACGTAGAGAAACTGAAAAACACTGGATGAAATAAACACATACTTGAGCTGGCTGTATAGCCTAACGAAGCCAAATGCCATTAAAAAAAATAAAAATCAAGAACTCGGGAAGACTGTGCGTAGTTCAATCCGACACTGTGTAATAATATCCTGGTGCTAAAAATGGCGGTTGGAACTAGAAAGTGCCAAGTAATGCAAATAACTTAAAATCTGATACCATTCAGATCTGAATATGCAGTTAACGACGCTATCCTTAGTACTGTAGATACCATTAAATATTCAAGATCAGAAATTCATAATTATCTGTTGAGGAATGGTTATATTGGGAAGGTGATTGGTAAAGCAAACCATATCCTCCCTTTCCTTGGTAGTAATTTAAAACAGTGTACGCTAGAAGTAGAATCGATTTCATGCAAAGCACTAGTGTCACCTTACTTGGAACATTATTCTTCCGTATGGGTACCCCATCAGAAATAGTTAATAGAGGCATTGAGAAGATCTACATAAGAACTATCTAATTCGTTTCACGGATACATAGCTCAAAGAAAAGCGTAAGTGTCATATTGAAGAAATTGGGTAGGTTGAACCTGTAACGTCGTAGGCGTTGGTCTTGTTAGAAGCTAATTAGGAGATTCATCACAGATTTATTTCAGGATGATAACAAACATATTTTACTACCAAACAACATTAGTATCCATGAATGACAGACAGAATAAGATAAAAGAAATCAATGCCAGAACCAATTCTTTTCTCATTTTTTCACACGAACGATAAGGAAATGGCATATCAAGGATTTACCGAGAGATAAGACTCAGAATCCTTGATGACTTGGTCTCGAGGAGCCTCTGCGGTCATCATGATCTGAATTTCCCATGGTTTTCCGAGGTCACTCCAGGTGTTCCTTAAGATGATGTCCCATGGAAGTCTCCGGTCATATTCTATACATCAGTTCTCATGCACATATGTTTACACATTACGATAGGTGCAACGCATCATCCGATACCGAAACAGTGAATCGCCTTTAACAGCATTATATGCCCTCACTTGATACGCACTGTGAACATGCTCGTGGCTTAAGCCAGTTCACTGGTGCTCTACCATCCCTGCTGGGTAAGTCCAAACCAAGGAACCTTTCTTCCACTACCGGGGCTAGAGTCATGACCCGGACACAATCACGGTGCCGCAACAACCGGAACTACAGAGGAGGGTGAATGAAGTAGTAATTTTTTTTTTTTTTTTTTTTTTTTTGCTGTCGTCAGTCTTTAGACTGGTATGATGCAATTATCCATCCCTTCCTATCATGTGCTAACCTTTTCGTTTCTACATACCCCTTACAGCCCACGTCCTCAATTATCTGCTTCATATATTCTAATCTCTGTCTACCTCTACAGTTCTTACCTTCGACTGTTCCCTCCACTAACAAATTAACCAATCCAGCATGTCTCAAAATATGACCTAAAAGCCTGTCTCTTCTACCTGTAAGCTTCTTCCATAAACTTCTTTTCTCACCCATCATTTCCAAAACTCGTTCATTTCTTACTTTGTCTGTCCACCTAATTTTTAGCATTCTTCTGTAGCACTACATTTCAAATGCGTCAAGTTTCTTTCTTTCCGGTATTCCTAAAGTCCATGTTTCGCTACCGTAAAGTGCTGTGCTCCACACATAGAGTTTTAAAAAGTTCTTTCTAATTCCTAGATCAATATTTGAAACTAAAAGGTTTCTCTTTTTCATGAAGGCTCTTTTTGCTAGTGCTATTCTGCTTTTAACATCATTCCTGCTTCGGCCATCGGTTGTAATTTTGCTTCCCAAGTAACAGAACTCACTCACTTCTTCTATAGAATCCGATCCTATTTTTATATTTAATCTGCTGCTATTGGTATCATTTCTGCTACATTTCATCACTTTTGTCTTACTTTCATTTATATTCAGTCCAAAATCTTCCTTCAGTATTTTGTTCATAGTAAATTATAGTGACATTGAACTCTAAATGTTTTGAGTTACCGGAACTTTAGTTCAAGACTTGCCAAAATACCTGAAACTTAAATGTTTTAGGTTTTTGTTGTACGTGAATACTGTTTTAATAATACGGCATTAAGATTATTTTTGTTTCAGAACGTCAGCAAGATATATTAGAAATGATGTGGCCTAAAATATTGCCTTCAAAAATGACCCCCATCTCACTGATTAAATACGATACAATTACGATAAGCGCTCAAAAATTATTAAACGCCGCAGGGGTGATAGACTTTTACACTTAACTTTTTTCGTTACTCTTAAACGGTATTTTAAAAATAAATAAAACCGAGACAGTTTAGGAAGAAAAATAATGTGAAATTCTGTTCGACTGTGAATGGCGGTAACTGTTTTGTTCGCTAAATGTTTCGATAGACGTAACGAGTAAGTTTTTCTGTTACTGTGTTTTCAATATTTCAGCCTTTCGCTTAAGCGTTTCCCCTCATCACCTTTTACGGTATGATGTTTCATGTATTATTGTTTAATAAAATTTCTCATCAAAAATCAAAATCTTCAAACACATTGTGCGTAATGTTTAGACTTTCATATAGAAAATATGCTGCATTTTATGTCAACTGCTTCCCTTAGGAAAAATATCATCGTTATTGCGATACTCCCATTTATTCAATTAAGAAGTTTTTTTAGTAATTCTTCGTACACAGGAAAGCAAGTTCGCATTACAAGCAGTGATTTAGTTTCTTAAAGAAAACCTACGAGGAATAAGCAGACTACAGTCAAATATTGACAGCAGCTTATTATTAGAAAAACTCTGTGTAATACACTGAAAGAATTATTTTTTTTTTTGGATATCAATTTCTTTGCACCGGAAAATGGTAAGAAAATATTGAATGTTATACAGAAGTGCCCGCCCCGTTTGGATCAATTTATTTGCGGCACCGTGATGGTGTCCGGCGCTAACACGTATTATTTGGTTCCAGTCTGAAATGTCTAGGTTCTTTTGACCTTAAACATTCGCATTCTCTGTGCATGAGATGGAAGATTCATTTGTAAAAATTTGTATTTTTGATATTTTTGGTTTGCATTAAGAGGATGTAAATTGAGCTTACACACGCTAATTACAAAAAGGAAACTCGAATGCAGAAATCTAAAGAAATAATTAAATCAGAAATATTATCACTGAGAAACACAAACATGTTTATTTAACATTACATTAAAAATGAACTACCAGCAAAGAAAAATGAACGGAATCAAACAAAAAAATAAACGCAATGTTCCCGGCTAGGGAGAGCAAGAAACTCCTTCAGTTTGGGCGATACTGAGTCAAAATTGTTTATATGAAATCTGCCACTTATCGTAACTGCAAGTGGCTGTCGGCGACCTTGATGTTTCCCTCGCGATGAAGAAACACTTAACACCCTCCACCAACTGAAATGAGTTCACTCGTGGAAGCACATCAAGAAAAACAGCACGACAAATGATGTCGTGGCAAAAACTCGACCTCCACGTTGCTTTGAAAAATCCGCGTACACACTGTATGGGGTCTCCTCCCCAAGTGCCTCTCCCTACCACATGTCCACTAGCACCCCTCCAGTCATCGGGGGCTCCATCTGTACCTGCGTCAAACAAAGCAATCCAGCCGACAACATGACGCCAGACAGGAATTCCACCCTCCGTCGTCTCACAAAAGGCTGGGCGAAATGTCTCACAAAAATACATGGAGAGGCGACAAAAAATTAATAACTACAGAGGCTGGACATTACAATTCCTGGAGATGAATGATAATTTTCATCATCAGGACTTGGCCGGCAGGGTAGGAGAGGTGATGGTGCACACTTTATAACCACTGTAGCTGCTGTGTTAAATACCAGGGCGTATGGAGCAAGAACACACGACAATGATGGAGATTAGTCCATCGGGCGGGGACTATAAATCTGGCGGCTCCATATGTATTTTTCAGAAGAGTAGGTCTGAATGGGCGGACATCTGGATTCACCGTCACCTTTCTTTCATCTCTCAGTTTATACAATACGAACAACACTACACTAAACACAGATATTAGCGCAGTCACCCACAGTTAAGAAGGCAACTGGAAAGCACTACAGTTCATCTTCCCAGGGATATTGCCATGGTAACCGCCAGCACTCCGACACGAGTATGGCACTCAAACAAGAAGGAGTCCTCATGAAGAGGATACCCTGGCAAGGACTCGACAGAATGCGGAGAACGAAGTCCTCATTAAAACCCAGATTGAAGGCAGTTTACCGCTTGTAATAACCCCGGACGGCTTTTTCTGCAGGTATGTCTTACCATGTCATGTTGGGTTAGCTATAACCTCATACTCACCATGACAGCTGCCAGAATGACGTAATGAGACAAAATTTAGCATGTGTATACTCAAACACGATGACTAAATTAAAACACGCTTTTAACATCTATTGCGTTGTTTTAATTTATATATACCTAAACACAAACATAGCAAAATAGAAAACTGAAAGCATAGTGTTACGAAGAAAATTCTGTGCAATACATTGAAAGGATTCTATTGTTTTCAAATAATTCAGACTCTCACTTAAATGTTTCCACTCATTCTAATTGACGGTATGACCTGCAGCGTGCTTTAACTGCTTGATAATGTTTCTCGTCAAAAGCTTCAAACGACAAGTGTCTACAATTAATCTTCCAGCACGACTCGCTAGCCTCTCTCCTCGACCACAGCTTCCACATTCGGTAACTAATGTTCCTCCGACTCGACAGACCTTCAAACAACGTTACCCTTCTGTCTTCACTGTGTTACTCCTACAACATTTTTTTTACTGGTTGACATTATGCCATCAAAGTTGAACCAGTGACTGTTGGCCCAGCTAGACATAGAAGGAAAGGAAATTCCGTGTTAAACCAAATCCCACATCATCGTGTCCTACGATTATTATTTCTCGGAGGCTATTTGTGATGCGGCCATCCAAGTACTCGTCAAATTAGTTACGGCTCGCAGACACTCCCAGACTTCCGTCCTCACATGGTTTGTAGTGTTCACAGTACACCCTTGGAATTGTATTTCATTAATTTATGTTGCGGCTTTCTATTTCGTAAGGTTACTACTACACTTGTGCTCCATTAGGGATTTCCGAAATTATTTGCTACTGAGCGACTCACGCTATGTCGCATTATGTATGAAGTAACCATTTTCCTCAAAGTAACTGCAAATGAATTCAGTCTCTCTTACGCCGAACATCATATGCCAGATTGTCGTCATCATCTCTACACTCCATATACAATTTCTGTCACTCATAAAAATAACATCCAAATTTCATAACCAATACACGCCTTATACACTCCCTGCACTTTCCTCACATACCTTATGTGTACCAATCACACCCCAACACACCTCCTTATCATATCAGTTTATGATTGGTTACAGCTGCCCTGTTATAGCTGACATTTATTTTTGCTGGTGGAAAAATTATCACGTTCGAGGTAATATAGCAAAATTGATGTTGCTTGGAAATACTACGTTTTAAAAGTAAATAACTGACAACATGATTGCGCCGAAACCACTCTGGCGACTGAATTTGTTCCTGTTTCTTGACCCCATTCTTCCTCCACGTGTAATAGTGTCGACATCGACAAGGTGTAAACCAATAAAAAATCAGGAGATACAGAATTATTGAATTTCAATATCTAAGTTACGGAACTGGTGATTCGAAGTCACTTGATGCAAAACCTTCATTGAACCTGCGTATGCTCGAAGTGGCTGGGTGGGTGGGTGAGCGGTAACGCACTGACCTCGTATTTGGGAGGACGTAAGTTCGAATTCTCATCCGACCATCCAGATTTAGTTTTTCCACGATATACCCAAATCACTCCAGGCGAATGCCGGTATGGTTGCTACAAAAGGTCCCCATTCGTTGCGACCAGTCCTTTCCCCCCTCTAATTACATCGACGTTGAAAAGGATCGAGCTTGCAGAAAAAAAATTGAAGTCGGCTATCTGCGGTCCTCCTCCACACAGTAGTGATACTAATCGTAAGAGGTTTACTACCTTTAATCTATTCCGAAACGGCTACAATTCGTGAATATGAAATACCTGAACCTTTCTCGTTGGATCTTGAATCAGATTGGCATTAATGGTTGAATATTAGTGTTGCTAAATAAGTTCTCTACTAACACTTTTCCGTGAAATGCGAAATCATACCAGCACTGATGGTTTCAGGAAAATTCCTAAAAGCCGTTATCAGGCTGGAGCCTGTTCGTTCACAGCTTGTTGAAATTGGTGTGTGATATATCGTTCGCAGAAAAATATGGAAGATATCTTCTCACCATTGTGCAAATAGTAAAATAAACTAAGTTAGCATGCGGAAAGGAGTGTTGTGCTTCTCTTTGGAGGGTTTAGAAACTAGAATAAAATTATTTATTGTTGAATTTAATTTTCAATTTATCCTTAAGTGAGATTGATTGAAATAAAGCAAACGGTAAAATTTTTCTACCTCGCTAATGCGGCCTCATATCATTCTGTGCTAGGGTGAGATTTCTTGGAGACACGTCTTCGGAGCGGACTTGTGGTCGTTTAGGTCTGAGAGGGAACAGAGGCGTAGTTAATTGGCCTGTCGATAGGAAATTCACGGTGGATGCAGGCAGGGCGGCGCGAGTTAATTGGACGGTGTCAAGCGGCCATTCTTGGTGCGGATGGCGCAGGTGGTCGGGGCGCCGGATTACTGCCTGAATGGGGCGCGGCAGAATGGGCTCGCGGAATGGGTCGACGTCCGTAAACGGCAGCACGAGATGAGGCTTATAGAAATTTTAGATGCCTTAAAATTCCTGCCTAAGAAGCTGTAACCGGATAGGCGCCGCCCAAGGGAAGATACGGCACCGCCCGTCCTGCACAGTACAGTCCCTTGCTAATTAGCCTCGCACTAGGCGGCAGCGGCAATAGCTACGTCTCAACTGGTAAAACATTCAGAGTAGAACTGCCCTCGAAGTTCGACAATAGTATCCAATCAGCAACGTGAAATGTAATGACGCCGATAAATCACTGCAGGATATTTACCGATAGCTCCAATCCTCCTGAATCCACTTTAATGAAATAAGTCAAACCTGGAGGCTGGACATCAACTAGATAGCTCGGAAAACTTCGGCGAATCCGATGATACACGATCTGTTGGTGACATTGGCCGCTGTTTGACTGACCAGGAAATATCAAATAAATAACTGCATTGCGCTTATTCTGTTAAACGATTTTTTTTAAATTTATGCTTTTACGCATCAACGTCGAGGTCATTAGAGGCGGGATGGGACTGGGGACAAGGAACGGGAAGAAATTCGGCCATGACATTTTGAAGGAAGCATATTGGCATTCACCTGTACTGATTTGGGGTAACCATGGAAAACCCAATCTGGCAAACCACCGTCCTTCCCGAATGCGAGGCCAGAACGTTAACTGCTCACTCACCGTGCTCGGTAAAAACGGAATTGTAACTCCAACAGCAGACGAAAGGAAATTGTCTGTTGCAGATGTAACTGCACAAAAATACAAAGAAGAGAGATAAAAAAGTTTCCAATGTTAGCAGAAATTTAAAAAGTTACATTGCGACGTTCGTTTTAAATTTATAGTTGCTTTTTATTTATTTGCAGCAAGTAGATACAGAAATTCACATTTATGTTGTGTTTTCTGTAGTATTTATTAAAACCAAGTAACAACATAACCTAATAATTATTTTTGACAGAATATAAGAAACAGGGAAGTTTATGTAAATCTCAGAGAAACTTTACACGAAACGTAGGTAGCCGCGAAATATATCAATAAAATAATAATAGTGATTCTTTTTTGACATTGTATTTCATTTAGAAACTTTTCCATAATAATGAAAATTTCAGTCATTTAAAGTCAAATACACTTATTTAAAACATCGTAGCTAAATACTCCGAGAATCTAATCAGAGAAAGTTTAACCATATCGCGAAAAAGATCAACAAAAATGATCGTTTTTCGTTTTGCCTTAGAATATTTTCCAGAAAAAATTCGAACTACCGGCATAGGTATTTTTCGACATCTGTGACGGGCGTTTGAAGTACTGTAGTTGGTAAATAAATAAATGCTTTCCTGTTCTAACAAATATAAGATAGGTTCCAATTCTGAGGCAACGTAAATGTTTAAACTATTGGCTGAGGCTGCTCTTAACTCTCAATCTCCTGAAGATTAATGGATTTATTTCAGATATCCTTGCGCTTTAAGATTGATGGAATAATGACTCTCCAAAATCTTCAACACAGGAACAGGTATTGATATTTACATAAATAAATTATAAATGACAACGTAGGTCTTAATGGGACACAAATCGTTTATTAAAAATGATGGGAGGCAGAGGAAGGTCATGTTACAGTTTTGATATTACGGATTCAACTATTTCTTAATAAACTGTTCAAACTGAATTTGTAAAGAGAGAAACAATAGGATTTATTGAGGAAGGTAATTTCTTGGAATGGTTGAAATCTAAAATCTGACATGACTGGGGACTTCCGTCGGCTATTGACTCTTGGTCAGAACATAAGCAAGTACTTTCGTTGTCTAAGGGTTGCGGTTTCGTCCTATTTTCTTATGGCTAGTTTCAGACGCAATATAGGCTTGTATTTCTACAGCGAATCTATCGGTAGCTTAAGTGCTACATCGAAGGACACACAATCATCTTAACAATGATCAACATCATCTATGACGGCATCTCTAAGCGAATCAACTGATTTTTAATTTGAAACTGAATTTGCGCTTTCCTCTACAATTATTTTTATACTACTGAAAAGCCCTGACAGTGTTTAGGGTATGGTCACGAATCAAGATTATTTTCACATTTATCGCGATGAATGCGACCTAGACCACCATTAAAACTAATATTACAAACAATTTAATAAGAAAACGTAGTATATAAAAATTACGGCAACGACGAGAAAAACTTCATTGAATCGTGAGTTACAATTTTATTCTAATTTTTATCAGCATAAATTTTTGCCATATGTTCTTATGTTCAAGTGTTGTTAAAGTGACGTATTTATGAGAATAAACAAACAAACAAATAATAATTTGGTTTGGACGGAGCGCATACTTTTGTTTCTGACAATTCATTTCTTTGCTGGATGTTGATTGTTATGTAACACTTATAAAGGAGCGTGCATAAACCACGTAGCTCCGTTTAGGCTTCCCGTGAACCCCCCCCCCCCCACATAGCACTACGTGGTCTTTGCCTCCACCCCCTCTCCAATGCAGCATTTAGCTTTTTTTCCTTTTGATTCCAGAAGACATTTTGTATTGTTTTCTGTCGTCAGACTAACGTAAATTACATACTAGGATAATTAACTGAGGGAAATAAATATTCACACGGTGTTGTGTGGTCTGTTCCTCATTTTAACTGTGAATAATGTTATGAAAGGAAAGCTACGTGGCCTGGCTCAGAACCCCCCTCCCCCCACGTAGCACAGCGTAGTCTTCCAGTCAACCCTCCGCCCCCTGGACCAAGCCACGTAGTTTGTACATGCTCCCTAACCTGAATTTGTAATAACATCTGTGGCCGTTGTTAGCCGGGTACGTGACGTCATAATTTTATCCAGCCAATAGCCGTCTTGGTGATCACTCCGGCAAACCGACTGAGCCAACGAAATTATATAAATTAGCATAATTATAATTTATTTTTCACACCAGGAAGGTTTGATGAAAGAATATTACATTTACAAACTTCGTTTTTTTTCATACTTAATTTCGTACCATACCAGACATATTTTAAATTTGTATACACATCGCAAAATCAGACCAATGTATAACCACACTACATCGCTTAACACCAGAGCAGGAAATAAAAATCTCAGGTGAATATCAAATTCTTGAGATCAATCACGTTGCAGATACTCGTATCTGATCAAAACTGTAACAAACATGTATAATGCTATCTGAATTCTGTTTATCTATTATTTACATAAGTGTTGGGTTTTCATTCTTTAAAACAGTTAAATATCTATCGTGTGGTGAAATAGACGTTCTAGTTAGATTGATAACGAATTTATCAATTCTCAGGAATGGAGGATAATGTGAATATAGAATGCAAATTTTTGTTTGGGCACAGCTTTTTTCGTAAGAACAGTGCTCTAAAGAGAAAACTAGTTGAAAAAATCTACTTACATTGTTGATTTTTCACAGAACTCGTGCCACATGTTACTAAACTGAGGATGAGAATTTCAAAGCCACCTAGAACTTCTCTGATCTACGTGAAAGAACTCACGTGAATAACCCGGTTGTTTACAAAACCGTCACCCAGTGACAACAGATTGCCTCTTCATTCGAATATTTTAAACATCGCGTATATATATGTACTTTTATTTTATTTTAACATCTCGTCAAAGTCAAGGTATTTAGAGCGGGTTTAGGTTCGAGGAACTGGAAGGAATTTGGCATCTCGGCATTCGACTGGATTGATTTGGAGAAATCGTAGAAAACCGAAATCTGTATGACCGAAGAGGAATTTGAACCAGCGTCCTCCCGAATGCTAGACCCTGCGTTACCGCTCACTAACCATGATAGCGGCTGGGTAGCATTCTTGTATTTTCGGAGTTATCGGTGATTCGAACCACCACATTTTCGTTTGTTGGGAAACTTCCGGATTGTACAGGCGTGGGCAATACTCTGGTATGTACGCACAAGAAATAAATGTTTGTGGCGCGCGGAGGCATGGTGTAGTGTCCAAGAGTCTCGTGTTGCCGCGTCGGTTGAATACCTTCAACGATTTTTTTTTTTTTTTCAAGTCATTGCGATTAGACTGCAGTCACGATACATTAACCAAAGCCTCAGTCAGTTTTTGAGGTGGGATTATTGTGGGGTCACCATTTATTATCGCCTAAGTGGGTAACCAGGCTTTTAAATGCACTTAAGTTCTTACTTGGAAAATATCCTCGAACATCGTTATTTTTAACTTTTCTCCACCATATACCCCGCTGCACTATATATTTTTGCCATCTTTCGGTTCCTATGTGCCGACAGTAGAAAAGTGCTTATGTAGATCTTGTGTCGTCCCAATCTGGATGATAAACTTTTATGTTTGGTTTAATTCTGCTTGTTTGATGGGTATAACATATGTCGTGACGTGTGATTTTAGTTCTATGGTATGGATTTAGAATGAGTTGGCGCAATTTTTTCTGTAACAATTGTAACTGTGCGATGATCAAGTTCGATGTAAAGCTCCGAAATTCAAGAGCGTAGATGAAGCTTATCTATTCTGAGTTTCCGTTTCTTGGTGAGATCGATACCGGCAGAGTGCACTGGCTACAGAGCGCTGCGCAGCGCATTTCACTCACCAATAGTTTATAGCGTCGTACACCACTCAGTGATCTGAAATAGACTTGATTATAGACAAAGAAGTATTGGCTTATGACTGTGTGAGACATTTACCAATTACAGATATAATCACATACAAGAAGAAAACTAAAAAATATTCACATAGAATGTCTTATTAACGATCAGAGTCTATATAAAATGGTTGATATCGATTTATACATCGTTCTTCAGACATTATGAATGTTAATAGAAATTCTATATTGTCTCACAAATCTTTAAATTGGAAATTTTCTTGGTAAATGCATTGAAAGGTAAATCAAATCAATAAAAATATCTACAACTTAAAAAATTATAGACAATTTTGGATCCTTTAACTGACTCAACATTTTTCTCCTTAAAATATAATAATTAATTTTAGGGAAATCCATCCCTTAATGGCTTGAAATAGTTTGTATGTGACAAAGCAGTTTGCGGCCTCTGGCCTACTTGAATTGTCTATCTAAAGGATTTCAGTTTTATTATGTGTTCCTTTAATTCTACCATTTATTCGATATATTCTGTGATACTACAGATGGCTGTACATAAACGCGGTCCTTATCACTGGAGGCGTCTTAACGAGTAAAACAGGTTTATACTCTACAATGGTCTGAGCCCTATATACTGTGATTTTGGCAAATGTAAAGCCTTTATGCTTACAGTATCTCCTGAATAAAGAGATGCTTACTAGCTGGAAACTTTACCAAGTCAGCAGCTATTCTCGACGGTATTCATTAAGCCTTATTAACAAATAACTATTCGCGAAAAGACATGGAATATTGTGTTGAGGTCATCTGTACTATTTCTAATATGATTTGAACAATTCCTTATATTTATCAGGTAGCACATTCAAGTCAAAAACTGTTGCAAGCAATTGTCTGAAAGGTCAGCAGATAAAAGGCTACGAAGTCATCGACCGTATTCCATAATGGCAATCTGGACTATACTACTCCAAAGTTGGTAAAATGTAATCTCATTTTTTCCTTTCCCTCTCTTCTCACAGCTTCTCCACACTAATGTCCATCGAACATATATTTGTTACACGAAAGAATTATATCCTGCCTTCGATTGGATGGTATGTGGAATTTATGAATTTTCGAAAAAAGTATTTCGTCATTTGAAGGTAACAAGGAATACAATTACACCATCATTTTTTAAAACTGATCTTTCTGTTGTTAATTTTCTTGTACCGTAATACTAGATACTATGAAGAGAATACTTTCTCAGCTTGGAGTGTACATTTATACTTTACTCCCGTCACTTTATAGACTTAACGTTCTTACTTATTTTTTTTTTTTAGATTGAAGAACAATACGCCAACACCGTTTAAATACTAGTACTGTTGTAAATACGCTGTCCTGCGTTTTGATGATTTTTAGTGAAAACATGTTACAGAGAATCTGAGATAAGGAAATTATATTGAATTTACAAATAATTATTACGTATAATCTTTTTAAATCACTTAAGCTCCATACGATCAAACATGAAAACAAATAAAAATAGATTTACAGAAAAATATACGAATTACACATTGAGTATAGCGTTGCAACACTGCACTGGGAAATTAAAGGTTGCCGCTAGTAACAAACTTTTGGCGGTATTTCATAGGTTACTGCACCGATTTCTTGTTATGAGTGTCCGTGGTTTGCAGAGCGCTGTACTCTGTGGTTGGTTAAGACGTTGCTCAGTGCCTCTGCTTTGTGGCTGAGCTGCGCGTGGTTGGCCGTGCACTAGCAAAGGCCGTCACACGCCGCCGACGCGTCGGAGCGCACAGCGTGAAAAATGCGCCCGGGCGGCCGGCCCATCGGCGGCGGACACTCTTCTAGGTCGGCGGACAAAGCCGGCCTCGCCGCACCGCCCTCAAAGTTACGCAATAAAACCCAGTAGAGAGGCGCCTCGTTAGCTTTTAACGAACACGTTACGATTCAGATCTGCCTATTACGGCGAACTCACATAAGTAAACGTTATCAGCTAAAGGTACTTCGTTTCAAACGACTCCCTAATGCGAAGCAAATACCTCACCAGGCTTCAACGAGGCTCACGTGTGAAAGGTCGAAGACTGCCAATGTGATATGATACTGCATACTGCAAGAAAAAAAAAGGGGGGGGTTATAACACTTCTGTTAGTATGCAGGATGTAAATTTGAGATAATGCAAATACTCTAAGTAGATTCACACAGTAATACACTCAAAGAAGGTGTTTTGAAATTTGTTATCTGTAGTTAAGATTCACACTGAGGTCAGGTATTGTGGAAGAAAGAAGGGTTAAGACACTTAAACTCGCACTCCTGAATTTAAATGACTATGAATACTCAAAAATATAGTCATGAAAGAAAGAATCGTCATTCTGCTCCACCACTGCAGTCAAAATGACTAGTATCCTAGGGTAATAGTGTCCAATCTGCCACAGCACTAAAATTAAGACTATCAACTTAACTGACGTTACTGAAATAAAAATTATCGGTGTTGTCTGACAAATAGAAGACGAATCAGGTACAACATTGTCTAGGTATAAAAACGACAGGAGAGTTCAATTTCTTGATGAAACCTCTGCTACTACAAACAAGAAATCTGAATGATTGTAGTTATCTAGTACCCTGCGTTCGTTAATACGAGGCGATAGCACACATCAGTTTCTTATTTGGATGCTTGTTTCAGTTTAAAACTTTATGCTGTGTACCATCTTCATCCAACAAAGAGACCTCTAATGTAGTTGTTCATTTTTACAGACACACACTCGCTTATTCATTGGACTGTACGTATTTTTAGTAAAATTGTTTAAAAATCATGGTGTTACTACTTGTTTTCACTACAGAACAAATTCCTGGGCCTTTTCTTTACGCTTGGCATAGGATAATATACTCACCACTGTAATACATAAAAAATATCTACCAATGATATCGATTGCTACTGAAGGGACTATTCAACGTCCTAGCTCAGTTATACACTCCTGGAAATTGAAATAAGAACACCGTGAATTCATTGTCCCAGGAATGGCAAACTTTATATAGCACATTC
Organism: Vandiemenella viatica; assembly: GCA_031002005.1. NCBI lineage: Eukaryota > Metazoa > Arthropoda > Insecta > Orthoptera > Morabidae > Vandiemenella > Vandiemenella viatica. The sequence continues at coordinate 159,627,851 of CM061920.1, forward strand.
CTGGGGTCAGATACAACACATGATCACACAGACAGAACCATAGGCACATAGACACAGGCAACAGAGCATGCACAATGTCGGCACTAGTACCGTGTATATCCTCCTTTCGGCAGCAAATGCAGACTGCAATTCTCCCATGGAGACGATCGTAGAGGTGCTGGATGTAGTCCTGTGGAACGGCATGCCAAGCCATTTTCCACCTGGCGCCTCAGCTGGACCAGCGTTCGTGCTGGACGTGCATACCGCGTGAGACGACGTTTCATCAAGTCCCCAAACATGCTCAATGGGGTACAGATCCGGAGATCTCGCTGGCCAGGGTAGTTGACTTACACCTTCTAGAGCACGTTGGGTGGCACGGGATACATGTGGACGTGTATTGTCCTGTTGGAACAGCATGTTCCCTTGCCGGTCTAGGAATGGTAGAACGATGGGTTCGATGACGGTTTGAATGTACCGTGCACTGTTCAGTGTCCCCTCGACGATCACCAGAGGTGTAGGAGATCGCTGCCCCACACCATGATGCCGGGTGTTGGCCCTGTGTGCCTCGGTCATATGCAGTCCTGATTGTGGCGCTCACCTGCACGGCACCAAACACGCATACGACCATCATTGGCACCAAGGCAGTAAGCGACTCTCATCAATGAAGACGACACGTCTCCATTAGTCCCTCCATACACGCCTGTCGCGACACCACTGGAGGCGGGCTGCACGATGTTGGGGCGTGAGCGGAAGACGACCTAACGGTGCGCGGGACCGTATCCCAGTTTCATGGAGACGGTTGCGAATGGTCCTCTCTGATACCCCAGGAGCAACAGTGTCCCTAATTTGCCGGGAAGTGGCGGTGCGGTCCCCTACGGCACTGCGTAGGATGCGACGGTCTTGGAGTGCGTCCGTGCGTCGCTTGCTGTCCGGACCCAGGTCGACGGGCACGTGCACCTTCCGCCGACCACTGGCGACAACATCGATGTACTGTGGAGACCTCGCGCCCCACATGTTGAGCAATTCGGCGGTACTGTCCACCCGGCCTCCCGCATGCCCACTATACGCTCTCGCTCAAAGTCCGTCAACTGCACATACGGTTCACGTACACGCTGTCGCGGCATGCTACCAGTGTTAAAGACTGAGATGGAGCTTGTAACGGGTACTCGCGCTATTCGTGTTTGTATAGTTAAAAGTTCGTTGAAGCAATTGAGCAGCTACACTTCCTAACACGATATTTCTTAAACTTTCTTCCACCACTAATTACTCTTTTAATTAAAGGTTCGTTTTGCCGTGCGGTCGCCAGTCTTTCGGCTATGCTAATTGGTTAATTAAAGTCACAGAAGGAAAACACATATGCGAACTAGTTTTCGTAAATTTATTCCTCTGAGACTACACAGTCCACAAGCATGCCACCAGACAATAATACTAATGTTTCTTCGTCACCGAAGATAGCAGATTCAAGTACAGTCAAAACAACTAAATAAGCAGTGAGCACAATTCTCGAAACTAATTAACAAACAATCGCCATAGTCCGATTCTGCAGTAGTTTACTAAACACAGTCTATATTGAATCAGGTCACTCGGAAGAACCTTCATAGTCCAACATATACTTTAGCACACATCCACAGTGTTCTTTAGTACGGAACACACGCCAAGCGGCCGTACGATGTATTCACGGGATAAACACACTGCCGTAAACCTTCCGCTCCCGCCGGCTGTTCCGTACGTTACCCCTGACAATCACTGACTCCTCGACTCACCGCGCTCGGCGCTCGCTCACCGCCAAAGACCTTACATACCTCTCAGATTACACTATCCACTCCAAATATAACCGTAACGTTCATGGTTACGTTACACCCCCACCGTTACAATGTGGCAAAAGTCGGCATTGACAAAGCACCGACTTTTGTCATCACAAACCACACTTGTTCACATATACATAGAAACATTTACAAAAAAATACAAGATTAAATGTTTACCAAACATAAAGGGAAGTCTGGGTGGCTGCTTGCTTATCCTTAAACTAACATAATTACATACACATTAAGAATAACACACACAGTCTGAAACTGCATGAAACAAATCATCAAACCTTTCAATGTCCATATGTCCTTGCTTAGATCCATGACATATAACCAAGAAATTACAAATTGAGTTACAATATATTTTGACAACAATTTTTCCTCTCTTTTTTCTGATGTATGACACATGCACTGAATCGTGCCTTGTTTACTTCGACAGTGCACTGACAGTGTGCCCTGCTCAGGCAGGTGCCTCATTCACTGACTGTTGTACACCAACACCCGATCACTCCACACGCGGAAAGACGCAAACTGACATTACGCTGCGCCACACTTAAATCATCTTAACACTTTAATGAAAGGGAAAACCGCACTTCTAAGTACATTGTCCGGCCTCGGGGCTAAAATTACTGGGAAACACAAACCAGCAAGAATGCCTTCCGCAACTGTGTATTAATACTACGTGGGTCACCAATCTGTACCCAACTACCAAAAGTCCTTACCCCACTAACTTATTGACACAGCCTCTTACACATTCTAATTGTGACTGCGATTGATTGTTACAAGAAACTACTGAAAACTTACTTAAATCATGGCAACACTTAAAGCTTGGAGGTGCGGTAGATGCGACAGTGCTGCGAGGTGGGCCCCTCTATCCGGTGCCTGCACCAAAACAAACAGTGTGCGGGTCGCTAATCTGCGCACAACCGCAAAAGACATTTGATACAACAACTGTACAGTACCATAGAAGAAATAATTGTGATGACCAAACAACCTGAAAACCTAAACCTACCATAACGATAAGGCATTTATGCATGGATGTTTCCATCATGCGCAGTGAGGCAACTGAAGACTGTACCTCACCCCTTCCACCTAAAGTACCTACTTCTTTTTCTTTACAATATTCCTTCCTTCACCAAACAGCATTAAACCCCGCTTCTTCTTACGCTTCTTCCAACTCTCTTCTCTTCCTTCCTCCTTTCTTCTTATTTACATTCTTTGCTTCATCATATAACCGTAACTTCTTCCTGTGCCTCTTCCAACTTTCTTCTCTCATTGCTCTTCCTCCCCTTATTTCCAAATCTTTTCTCAGCAAATACCATCCATCTGGCTTCACATAGTATCCTCTATTCTGCATAGTCTCTTTCTTCCCATTAATTACCTTCTGTTTAGTGTCTTTACATAATTGATAGTGCTCATTTACCATCATACAATGTTTCACTTCGAGGTTCCCTTCCGGCAAAGTTTCAGGTTTCTCCTGAACTGTTTCTTTCACCTCAAGGACTGCTTCTTGCTGTCTTCTATCTTCTTCTACTGACCTCATTTCTTCTTTTACTACAGTATCTTTCTTAACAATTTTGCCATCAGTTACACAAGTCTTCTCCTGCTCTTCTGGCTCACAAACATCATTTTTATTCCCAGTTTCTCTTCCATTTGATCTATAAGTTAGTTCTGAAATTATCTTTGCCTTTTCTTGTCCGAACCACCTTATCTCCTTCCAACTTGACCACTCTTCTGACGAGTCATCACTCTCCTCCTCATGAATGCGCGCTTTAGCGATGAACAGTTTAGCATAATCTCCGACATTCGTCCAGATCACTCTTTCCTCTCCTTGACCGTTTGTACTTGGTTCATTAGAAATCTCATCTTCATCTCGCCCCTTCGTATTGTCTTCTGGTTCTTCTTTTGATAGCCTCGTATCGTCTCCTGTCCCCGCCGAGGCTGTAGCAGTGACAGACACTAGTTTAACTGTGGCTCACTCTCCACAATGGTCACCTGCACCTGATTTACAGACTCTTCTCGGGACCGATCATCTCCAGTTGGTCCTTGATATCCACCTCTAAATCCTCCTCCCCCTGTTCCACGACCACGTCCAAATCCTCCTCTCTGCCCGCGGTTACTGTAGCCGCCTCGATTCCTGTTATCAAAATGATTGTAGCTCTCCTGCTGCTGATGTGAACTACTTCTATCGCCTTCCGATTGCGATTTCTCCGTGTAATGTGTGGGTGTCCTCACCCCATATTCTTTTGCTCTTATACTTTTCTCTTGTTCGTCCAGCCGACCCAACATCTTTACCGCCTCGTCAATGGTACATATATTGTGACTGACAAATACAAGCTGTGTCGACTCGGGCAAACGCGCACTAATCATCCGCACATATTCCCCTTCACTAAATGGTGAACTTAAATGTTTACAAGAATTAACACACTTCAAGAAAAAATTTTGCTGAGTGCCCCCACCCGGCGAGTATGGTTTTCCCATCATTAAATTCCGCCGAACAGCAATTTGCCGGTCGATGGACCAGAAATGTTCCAAAAAAAGCTGACTTAAACTCCTCAAACGTCTCGCAATTATCTGCAGCCCGTTCTCCCCACATTCGGGCATTCCCCTTGATATGTTTACTGAACATTTCTATCTTCTTTCTTTCTACGGCCCTACAGAACGGCCCAAAATTTTCAAACTTCTTCACAAAATCAACTGGGTGTATCCCCCCATTATCACAAAAGTCCTCCCAGTCTACTTTCTCTTCTACCATGCACGCAGTGAGCGCATTCACATTTGGCAAGATTTGACATTTGACAACCTCTTCTCGCACAACTTGTGGAACCCGTAACTTTAGACTTTTTTCAATTTGCTTCTCTTGTAACTGTAACTTTTCATTCACCCACACTGCAGTAGACGCCTTAACATTTTCCACCTGACACGACAATTTCTCTACGCCGACTGTTAAATGGTCAACTTCTTCTTTTACTACCGTGTATTTTTCGGTAAGGGTTTCTCCTAAAGTCTCCACCTTCGACAGTCTTTCATCATGGTTATCTTCTATAAGCTCGACTGTTTTCTTTAGGGATTCCATATTTTGGTGCAAAACACTAGTTACTTGTTCGCAGTCTGAACGATACTGAGTCAATTTACAAGATATTTCAGCAGTTTGTTGTGCACAATGTTCCCTATATTGTGTCAATTCTTCCCTAAACTGCCCTAGTCGCGATTCAAAAGCATCCCGAAGACATTCGATACTCTCCTTATTTTCATTTAATTTAGATTCAAGCAAAATACTATTTTCATTTAATTTGGATGCAAGTGATTCATTTAATTTGGATTCAAGTGAAATACTATTTTCATTTAATTTGGATTCAAGTGAAATACTATTTTCATTTAATTTGGATTCAAGTGAAATACTATTTTCATTTAATTTGGATTCAAGTGAAATCTTGTTTTCATTGAATTTAGCTTCCAGAAAGGACTGAATTGACATGACAAATTGTCCTGGAAAGCACAAAACATTTCCGACATGGACGCCTCATTACTTTCCCTAACCACTTCTCTTGACTTGTCAACTTCTGATTCACTAGCAAAACTCGTCATCGACTGTAAATGATTAGACACAGTAAGGGAGGAATGATTAATGCCTACACTGGGTGCGTCACCAAGGGACTCACCTCCCCCGCACCATCTCTCCATTCACACCACCCTCTACCTCAGATGCCATATTACGAAATTATTTCACACAATAAATTCAATCTTCCGTTGTAGAAAAGACAAGAAGTAACCAACGCCGTCAATCCAGCAAACAGAATACACCAGTATACATTAGCACAAAAAAAGGTAAAATTCTGTTTCCAGATCTCTTAACTACCAAACAAGATATACACCATGTCATAAAATACACTTTCAATTGAATACATACACTACTATCAATGACCAAAAAAATTACGGAAACTCTACAGAAATCTCTATCTATGAAATCAACCTCTTGAAGCAAACCCGTTCAACTACAGCTGGCGTATATCTGGTTTGTTATTACTTCCACATTAAATATCCTTTTTTTTTCCGATTCCAATTAACAGCAAAATAAAATAATTTTTTTTTTTTTTCCCTTGAAAAATAATTTGCTAAGCAAATCTACCACAGTTCTCCGGCATTTCAACTTTAATAAGTTAACGAAAGAAAAGGTAAAAAAAACCTCTGTTACTCAATATGCAAAATAATAATTAATTATTTTTTTCTTAAAAAAATCGGGAATTATTCGTGCCGGTTTGTGCTTTTACAAAGACTGAAAAATAAATCTTGCACTTCTTTGGAAAATCAACAAAAAAATCTACAAATTAATTCGTTAACAGAAACTGACATAACTTGCCCCAAATCAGAATAACATTAAGCTTGCATGCATAAAATTTGCAATCCGCATAGTCAGTAGCTCATTTGAAGATTCATTAATGCAAAAGAAATAATTACTACCGCGGAAATGTGATTCCAATCGAAACCGAAGATTGCAGGTTCGAGTCCTGTCACGGTCAGCCATGTAACGGGTACTCGCGCTATTCGTGTTTGTATAGTTAAAAGTTCGTTGAAGCAATTGAGCAGCTACACTTCCTAACACGATATTTCTTAAACTTTCTTCCACCACTAATTACTCTTTTAATTAAAGGTTCGTTTTGCCGTGCGGTCGCCAGTCTTTCGGCTATGCTAATTGGTTAATTAAAGTCACAGAAGGAAAACACATATGCGAACTAGTTTTCGTAAATTTATTCCTCTGAGACTACACAGTCCACAAGCATGCCACCAGACAATAATACTAATGTTTCTTCGTCACCGAAGATAGCAGATTCAAGTACAGTCAAAACAACTAAATAAGCAGTGAGCACAATTCTCGAAACTAATTAACAAACAATCGCCATAGTCCGATTCTGCAGTAGTTTACTAAACACAGTCTATATTGAATCAGGCACTCGGAAGAACCTTCATAGTCCAACATATACTTTAGCACACATCCCACAGTGTTCTTTAGTACGGAACACACGCCAAGCGGCCGTACGATGTATTCACGGGATAAACACACTGCCGTAAACCTTCCGCTCCCGCCGGCTGTTCCGTACGTTACCCCTGACAATCACTGACTCCTCGACTCACCGCGCTCGGCGCTCGCCCACCGCCAAAGACCTTACATACCTCTCAGATTACACTATCCACTCCAAATATAACCGTAACGTTCATGGTTACGTTACAAGCTCCGTATGCCACGGCAAATTGGCTGACACTAACTGCGGCGGTGCCCAACCGCTGCGCAGCTAGCGCCCTTCGACGGCCAACACTGCTGTTCCTGGTGTGTCCGCTGTGCCGTGCGTTTGATCATTGCTTGTACAGCCCTCTCGTAGTGTCCGGAGCAAGTAATGGTGGGTCTTACACACCGGCGTCAATGTGTTCTTATTTCAATTTCCAGGAGTGTATATCTCTCTTTCTTTGGTCTCTTTTCTGCATGGCATCTGTCATCTGCATCGCTGGGATCAACATCTCAAATTGTATATCTGGACAGCACCTGAGCGCAAGAGATTAAGTAACAAAACATACTATGAACCGTCGATTATTACGACAGTATTGATGAGTTAATCATACGATCTCTGAAGGAATGTAACGTAATTGATGTGACATCGATGGTCACTATTCGTTTACGCTGACGTTTAGTTTTCTTTGTTATAATTGAGAAGTTTATAATACAGAGCTCCATCTGTTGCAGAGTTTTGATTAGTTTATACATTTATTACAGATTATGACGGTCGCTAAGTGATTTATTCTTTGGCTAAAGTATTCTTCCTGATTTTAGAAAAAAATTAGTGGTGACAGGAACGCAAAATCAACGCAAACAACAAGATAAAATACATAAGTTTTTACTATCACTAGATTTTCTAATTTGCTTTTTGCATTAAATTCCAATCACGAAGGAATTGTCAAAACACAGTGATATAATAGCTTTAAAATAGAAGTAGGAACAACACCAACGTACTGACTTCATACGCCCATCGTTGACGATAGTTCGTTTTTAATCGAACAATCTTAAATTCGGTCGGGAACGCAACGACGAATTTTATAGAAATGGATAGGACATCGACAATGGTTAAGTAAGACATGTTAGTTCATTTCTGAACAATAATTAAAACATATGAAATAATTCTATTTAATTATATACAAAATCCTATGCATCAGTAACCCGCATCATTGCCGATAAACCACTGGACCTATTGAGCTCTTATTTTCGCCATACTGTTACTATGGTGACAAGTAACGTTTTCAGTTATGTTTCATCCCGACAGGTGGCGCTTGAATGTAGCTTCTACATTCGACTGCGAGATGCAATTTAGGTCAGGTCAGTTCAGCTAACGATCCAGGATTTCTCCAATAGCATTCACACTGCCGGTGGAATGGAGCGCACGCTCCGGTGGCAATCTCCCTACACACCCCATCTTCCTCCTTTCCTGCACCCACCTACATTTGCCCTCTACAAATTTTAAGTTTAAATTCTTTCAACGTTTTTGGTAAGTTATTCATTCATTTCCTTGTTAACTTATTCCAATCCCGACACCCTTACCTAAAATAGATAATCTCCCTACACCCTTGTGCCTGAAATCGAGTGCCAACTTGTGGTCATGGTCATCCTTTCCCTTCCATGGAATACTTTTAATTCTTATTCCAATATCTTTCCATGCCTCATCACCAATACACGACTTGTTCACTCCCATAACCCTTTTCACCCTCTTCCTGTCTCGCAATAAATTCCATTCCAGCTCTTTTATCATATCTGTTACTGATTGCGTTCTGCGATAATTTCCAGAAAGAAATCTCAGCATCCCTTCTTTGCACCTTCTCCAACTCCTGTATTTGATATTCAAAATTTGGGTCCCGTACTACACTACCATATTCAAGCAATGGTCTGACCAAAGTTATGTAACTCAAATCCTTTACTACTCTCGTACAACCCCTCATCACTCTCTCCAACAAGTACAGAATTTTGAAACCTTTTCCTACTACCTGTCCAATGTGTCCGACCCGGTTAAGAAAAGATATTTACAATTCGAATCTTCAACGAGCAGTTGTTTCCCCACCTTATAATCATAATCAACCTTTAGTTTTTTATTTGTGTACCCTAATAAGCTGAGTCTTCTTTCCATTTATCTTCATCCCATGTTTACCAACCCAACTAGATATCCTGTTCAGATCTCCCTCCAGCTGTTTACATTACTCTTCCGTTTTGATCCTTTTATACAGCATTATGTCATCTGTAAACAATCTAATTTCTGATAGTAAACAATGAACTCAATTCTTCATTAGAATAATAAATAGCAATGGTCCCAATACGCTACCCTTTGCTACTTCCATTTTTACTTCCTGTTCTTTTGTTATTGCATTTCCTACCCTAATTTTCCGTTTTCTACCTTTTAAAAATTCTTCTTCCCAGCAAATTACTTTCTCATCCACTCTAATAGTTTTTATCTTATTTACTACCATTTTATGCTCACTCTGTCAAAGCCTTTGAAACAATCTAGTGTTACACTATCAGTTTGGCCTCCCTTGTCCATTTCATCCGAAATATCTTGCATATATCCCACCAACTGAGATTCACATGAAGCTAAGCAACGTTGCTTTCTTGACCAACTGTTTAAACCATACATGTTTACGTTCAGTTTAACAAACAAGTTGTTTCTTAACAAATAAAAGAGATCAATGAATAAAATTCTCAATATACAAAAGTATCAATTCTCGCAATAATCCTACTTGTTTCTACTTGTTACACAATATTGTGCTCCTTTATAACTGTTATTAACTTACGTTGTAGGTTTTTTTTTTTTACGACCTCTGACTATAGTAAGTAGGATCTTATTATTTTTATGAGTAAAGTCATTCAGCCCTGAAAGCTCTTAGGCGTTCGTATCCCATGTTTCTCTGATTCGACCTGACTGCTGCACGTTCACGTTAGCAGTTCGAGCGACTCAAGTCAGGAGCGCTCCGGTCTTGGTCGCAGTTGATCGGTGGCGCCGCGGCCTTCCAGTCGCACTGCTTTGACTTGATGTGACCTGACGTGACCTGACCGGACCAAGCAGTGAGAATGCCCTCATCGGATCACGTGTATAACGATTTTGGTCTTTGATTTGACCTGTCATGATCGCTAATGTGATCTGGCCTTAAGAAGCAAAGATAAGAACGTAAGATGGAAGCGCGGAAACATTTCATTTAAGGATGTTTAATTTCATATTGTTGAGTTGAACTAATGTTAAGTGTTGTTTTCTGCCTGACACAAGAAAATAAGAATTTTCAATTAACAAAGTGCCTAACCTAATATCCTCGGGTTAGATATGGTTATGGTTATTGGACCAGAGATTGCCTGGCACGCAACTCGCTGTTTTGAGCATATGGCATTTATACTGATCGATGTTATCGGTTTTTAAGTATCACGGATGCTAAATAAAGACACAAGTCTGTTAGTTTCTATTTCAGTTGGGTTGTAGTTTATTAAATACGAGTATTAAGAATAGTATAATGGTAAAAGGGTGTGTGATTGCATTTTTTTTTGATGGTTTGTTGCTGTCGGGTACCAGCTAATATTTTGGTGTGATTTGTATTCGGTGTGTAAACGCTACGGTCACATTGTAAGTTTTAATAAACTATTAAATCTGTGGATTTCGTTGTAATTAGCAAATAATAATAATTTAATCTGAATTCAAGTCAATTTAATATTTTTTACATACAATATTGCTTTATTTTATAATATAAACATAAATTACATATATTATAAACTGTAAATAGAATTAAGGTCTGCGATGCGGCGGTCTTACAACGGTCGATGTACTCGACGTAATATAGGACTTATTGCGGCTGCAAAATAGAACAACTGGAGATGTATCTTAAAATTAGTATGTGATAAGAACTCCGAATTAAAAGTGGCACAATTCTAAAGCTATCTGTCGGCTCTTTCTGTAAGTATCTCTATACTCGATAGAGAGCCATAGTATATCGAAGTGTACGAGATAGAATGCAAACGAATTTATCGTTGGGCAAGAAAAATTTAACATAATGCGAATTGTTGATTAAATTGCAATTGGGCACAATATTTTTCTTGTGATCAATAACGATTTCTGCAATGATGACTTTACGTGTAAAGAATTAGATAATACTTGCAATGTTGATTCATTACATAATTCTAAACAAATGTTTGTAAATTAATAATAATAATTTACAGAATTTATTAGATTCTCGAGGAGACGAGGGGCAAAAGTTTCAACTGTTGGATAGTAAGATTCTATTTTCTTTTTTTTTTAAATAGAGCTTAATTGTAACATTCAACTACGCGGAATTATAATATTTACTTCACCGTAAATATTACTTAATCTCAAATATGTTCCGGTAAGTTCTTTCATTACTATTATTTTTTTATATATATTTGAAAACGTGAATATTTTTACTTTCATCAACTTTTACTAAAATATTACATCTCCACACATAAAAATACCTGATTGATATGGATGTGATTTTAACGGTTTCAGAACTTGTGGTTTTAGCTTACTCGTATAATGGATTAACAATATTGGCTGTACAATAATTACCTGTTCACATTTATATGCGTAATATTTCACACTTGTTTTATGAACAACTAGTAACCTAATTTCTTATATTTCGTAATTAAATTACGTAAAAATATAAATAATACAAAACTTTGAGACATCATTATGGAAATTGGACCTAAGGTAATTTCTAAAACAAAATTATTAGATGACGTTTCCTTTTTTTAAATTTTATTTTGCATCTTTAAGATACTAATAAAATACGTATAAAGCATTTCTACCTACACCAAGGCTCGAGCGCTCTAATTAGCGGCTAAAGTTAGTAGTACATATCATAAATTACGTGAAAAACTTCCAAAGTAATTTGAATATTAACAGTCTATACAAGTTTAAAATCAAGTAAAACATGTTTTTACTATATTGGCGTCCGTTTCTAGTAAATTAAATACTTTAAATAAGTTTTAGGAAGGCAGAAAGTTTTTACTTTAAAGGCAGTGTTATTATTTCAGAGTACAACAGTAGTGTGCTGGATCCACTAGGTCTACCTGATGGAGGAACTGTTGCCTTTGTAATGTATAATCTTGGCGAAACAAAGTCAGTATACCCACCGGTGGAGCAGGTCTTCAGAATGCATCGTATGAATTTTTACCGCATGATTCATCATGCGGTGAAGATAACGGAGAGATGAAAGACATGCAAACGGGGCGTCGGAATGACGTGCTATTGTCCAGGAGGCCTGAGATCTTTTCATACTTGTCTTGTGACCAGCTGTAACAATGATCAGTGGAATATCGTTATAAAAGGGACTATCTGTACATCAGTCTGTTACCTACTTTTGTCGCTCTTTATGTTAAGGGAAATAACAACTCAACAAAAACCCTTTTATGTAATTGTTTCTTTCCGTACCTTGAAGGGATTTGATTGTCTCTAATATCTCAAGGTGCCACAAACATAGTAGTAGCAAACTGCCGACTAGAATTTGTCAAACAACTGTCGGAACTTATATATACTGTTTATAGCATGTTTGACTTGATAGTTTTTTTTGGTTCGATATTTCACTATGAAAATTGTTATTTACCTAAGGAAAGGTGTAATCGGACTTCGTTTTAATGTACTTTGGTCGCCACCATTGGATGGTTCGGGAATATTACGTGCACTTCGTAGAAAATAAAATAAACACTCCGTTTTCATAAATACATGAACACATTTATTCTGCTAACTAATTTCCGACCACCAATGGAAAATAAAATGTTAACACTATTATACACTTCACAATAACATTTATCCGAAGATTGCAATTCGTTAGAGTGGCAAGTGACTTGCAAGCACTAAATGTAATATAACTTCCAACTGTTCGTCATTCACCGTCTGTTCTTAATGCTCGTAACGGCTAAATAAAAGTCTTTACTACGTGGAAAGTCACTCCTTGAGTTCAATAATCTCCTTGAGTAACGAATATTGCCAAATTGATGTCACATTAGCAGCCACGGGCAATTATAAACACGGAATAATCACGCCGAAATCCGTCGTACACCTATGCAGTACCGCGTACACTTACTCACAAACCAAAACCTCATATGTTTGGTCTCCGACAACTAACACAGGCGTAAAATATGCATTACGTAGTTAAATCGGGTTAAACACTCAACACTGATTTTATATATATACCCATTAAACCACTAAGAGCACACTTAAAACACATTTTTTTTTTTTGTTACGCCATGTGTCTACTTCAACACTCGCTGGAAAAAACCAAAACAAACTATCTGTATTGTTCAGAGATAACTATATCATCGACTACATTAAAACACTTTCAATTAATTTCTAAAATTTAAAGGAGGACGGTTTTGTACACTGTATTGTGACAAATTCTAGCATCATGCTTAAATCCTGAAAACCCCACTTTACGTCTGTTGATGCCTAGCCACAGCTAGAAGATCGCACTTATAAAATTTACTCAATATATAATATTCTGTCTTGTCACCCAAATGGTCTTTCTACTGCGTAGCTTGTATGTAAACATTTTCCAGTTGATGTGAGGCAGAATATTATTAGCATCCAAGCACAATAATTTAGAATTAATACCCTGTGCCTCTATATTTTCTAGATACCACACATGCTGACTGTAGGAATAGTGCAACTGGATTACAGAAACATTGGTTTTAAATTAATGAAACACCTTGGCTTCAGTAATGTTTTAATAACAACCGTTGTTTAAGCTCTGTTATACCGTATTTTGTATTGTTTCATGCGCATTACGAGTAGCTTTAAGGCAGAAAGTGCGAACGATCTCAGGATTAACCTAAGCGATTAATGAGAAATATCTAGAAAGGCTGGTATGCCAGCGCAGAGAAATGGGCTCGCCACTATCGTGCTGTTGACTTGTTAATACGCTGTCGGTTGCTTCATAACTGTAATGGAACTGAGAACCAAAAGCGCTGTAACATTGACCTAAAATACTCTGAGACTTTATTATCAGCATGTGGCCTGTCCGCTGCGGTAGTGATGCCGGCGAGTCTCCTCTTGCGGTGGCCGGCGGCGGTTGCCCCTGCCAGCTGCGCGGCTGCAGCCCGCGTCACACGCACACAGCTGAGCTGCTTCTCGCTGAGGCACAGCCCCCGGCGCGGCGCTGCCCACCTAACACACCTCGGGCCCTCTGCTCGGCTGGAAAACACTTTGCTCCTAGTTTTAAATCGTTCGTAATCTTATATCCATTAATATTCAGGTTACAATCTGAAAGCTCATTGGAATGTATAAATAGACAATGACGGCCGATTGCGTCGCTGTTTTATTTACCATTGTCGATTGGGGTGGTACATACACAGTGAAAGGGAGGGGGATAATAAGGTGATCAATTAAGCTGTAGAATATTGTCTATCATTTTTTCTAGCTGAAACGCACAACTTTAACATTCAATTCTTCTTTGAAGAATGTAGGATCCAAGAAACGAGAATGAATGACTTTACAAATTCTCTATAATGACTGATCAGATCTAATACCAGTAATTTCATCCCTTACATTGTTGAGGCCATTAAGAAATATTTATATACAACTGTTCACCGCTAAACTCTCTCAAGTTTCTCAGTTACCGGACTCGATCAAGGATAGAACTTTACTGGTTCGAAGCTAAGTGTGGCTGAAGACCTTTGCAACTGAAACGGACGCTAAACGAATTTTAACCAGGGCTAGGCAAAAGACATACTAGACAAACTGACATTGTAAATAAAAGTAGATAGTCACAACAAAAGTTCTCTAAACATGCCTTGAATGAAAGGACTATAGTAATGATTTTACTTATTAATTTTCAGAATTTTAGTCCTGATCTCAGTAGCTAAAAATACGGTTCTGAGTTTTATGGGGGTCTGAAAAGAGATAACTCGCTGCTATCATCTGTGATTGCCTTACACCTACTGTCAATGAATAGGTTATAAACCACGCTTAAGTTAAAAGACTGATATTTCAAAACAAATACAAAAAAATACTATTCTTTGCATGTAACTAAAAGTCAAATAAATGGTTTAATAAAGGGAAATTTAGAACATATAGTTACAAATCGTACTGTATAATTATTATTATTTTGCTTGACGACTTATTGATCCCTGTGACATTAGAGGCAGAAAAGGACACATTGGCAAGGAATGGGAAGAATATCGGTAATGTCCTTTCGAAGGAAACATTTCTTCATTGATCTGGAGTGATTTCAGAAAACCTTGGCAAACCGAAATCTGCACAGCCGGACGTGGATTAAAGTCCGCATCCTGATGTAGGGAAGGCCCGAACGTTAACCTCTCAACCACGGTATTGTGATTCAGAAATCAGTTACTTAGAAAATCTAAGAAACACACACGTGTTTTTGAATTTATTTATTAGTTTATCGTATAGCAGACATCCGGAAAAATATTTAAAGAGACACAATATATGTGTAACCACCAAACATTAAATTAAGAGCTTTAGGTTTACAAGCGTTTCATATTTTTTTACCATTAACATAGACACCTATAACCTATCAGTATATTACCGTAATTCTTTAGTTTCTTCCCAGAACTTATTAATGCGTGTACTGGTTGCCTGACACCACTCTGGTGGGTTGTGCTTGTGGTTGAAGGACCGGAACGTTTTGAGCGTGAAGCCTTCTTTGATGTTTACGACCTATTACTCCTTCATACGTCTTCACAAGTACCTACTTGTCAGTCTGCGACACGGGAGACAGGGGCCATATGGAGTGCATTTGAGGTTATTGTCCCCTTAGGGAGGAAGAAATGTTAAAAGGAATACGGTCACGGGAAACCAAACAAATTCATTAAGGCGTTTAAGTAATAAATCGAGGTAATATCACCGCTTAATAGTTCTAATTAATCTTCGAAGTCTTTGTAACAAGTAGCTGAAACTAGAAAGCATTATTACTGCTACAAAACCAATATTGTAAATGGTAATGAAATTTTTATCATAATCGATACAGATTTTATATATAGGCTATATCTATAATAGCACGTAACCGAGCATGCTGGGTGAGCGGTAAGGCTTTGGTTTCGCATTGTGGGGGACATAGTTTCCAATTCGCGTCCGGCAATCCAGATTTCAGTTTTCCATGATTTCACGAAATCACTCCCGCGAAAGCCTATTCGGTTGCTTCAAAAGGTCATGGCTGAACTCCTTCCCATTCCTTGCTACCATTGCTTTCCAGCCTCGAATGACCTCGTCAATGAGGAAGTGTAACGCCATTAAAAACAGCGTAAAGCACAAAATCGCCAAGGTGGGAAATTCAAGATATATTTTTTAATAGAAATACTACTAGACTTTAATCTCAAAAAGTGGTTCAGATAATTACTTTTTTTGCTAATGACTTAATACTTCATCAAGATCATTAGAAGTGGGAAAGGATGGGGGCAAGGAACGGGAAGGATTTAGGCTATGGCCTTTTGAAGGAAGCATCCCAGCATTCGCCTGGAGTGATGTGGGAAAACCATGGAAAATCCAAATTGGATTCCCAGATAGGGATTCGAAACCACACCCTCCAGAATGCAAGGCCTTAGACTTACTACTCAGTGCTCACCTACCACGCTCAGTGGGTAATTACTAGATTAGTAATTAAACGTTATTCATAAGTGGCACGCACAACCTTTTGAATTGCTTGAATTAAAGTAATTTTATCTAACATGTGATATATATCATAAATTCGGGAACATTATCAAAAACCGTATAAAAAATAATTTATGAACGAAATTGCTGTTAGTTTCGATAAATATATATTTTAAGTATAAGGTAAACTAAAATTATCGAAAATATCTAAAAGATTTGCCGATAAAATTAGTCATATCTTGCGAGCTGCTATCTACGATTCTGGCAGACTCACGGCATGTAATCTTGAGGTCGCCCCACATTCTCCTCATTTTTACACTCGCAAGCCGCCAGGTCGGAAATTAGAAGTATATATAAAAAATGTTCTACTTTAGATATTATTGTTTTTAATTAATTTTACTCGCTGACACAACTATTACATTTACGTAAAAACTTTTTCGGCTTGTGTACAAAGAGGTTGCGCTGGCAGCATACAGCCGTCTCGTAGCGACAACACAAGCCGACCCAGACTGCCTCACCCCACGCCTCTACAAAAAACAACCGCCCAAATCAACAATCCCTACCTACCAGCTGGCCTGGTCAAGATCAAATATTACTACGTAAATACAACAACACTATGATACCCTGGTTAAACAATCTATGTATATTGTTCAGTCTGCCAGTAAAGGCCCCTGCCAGGCAGACCTCACACACAACGCGCCTGCACGCCGGGACACATATACGACTCCAAACAGGCGCAGAGGCATCAAAACAAACCAGGAAAATAAATAGAATCATCTAGAGGCTAAGTGGGACCTTTTCTTACAGAGGTCGCCGTACTACCACACAACTGTATTCCTGCGCCAGGCCGCCTATATAAGCGTAGCCGGCAGCTCCACCGACAGTTCCGGCCTAACCGCGGAACCAGCGTCAACTACAGAAGATCACCGGAAGTTCGCGAGAAGTAGAAGCCATCTCTCTCTACCCCGGATCAGGACCAGGCTAAATTTCTCGACGGTCATCCGATAACTGTAACCACATTTGTTTATTGTTTACCAGTTGTTTTGTGTACATTGTAATAAACCTCAAGAAACCATTAACTGTAGTTCACTTCATATATCTATATATATACTCTGCAATTCACAAAATTTTGGGTGGCAGAGGGTGCTCAGCACCAAAACTAATCTAATTGTTGTGCATGGTACGAGGAAAAAAACAATCTGTGGAACTCTTATTACAATTATTTATGTTAATTTTAATCAGAAAATTATTAAACACACATTATAAAACAGATTTAATTATTTATTAAGCAAAGAGTAGGAGAATAAAATAAACTGCTGTACAAAAAGGTCAGGCACAAATGTCACAATCTATGGAAAAATTACACATTTATGACATAAAAATTTCTCTCAGGTAAAATATTTATTTTGTTTTGTGTTGAGTTATCTTCACATAGAATGAAATTAGAATGTATTTTAATACTTTAAATTGATTTACAAGAACGTCATCCATTTATATTGTTTTCCGCACCTTTCGGGGATGTTCTCGTAAACACTCTGCGTTCGCGGAAATACAATCACGTTTCCGAAATGATGAAATAAATGCAGAATAGGTTTTTAATCAAATAATTCGTGCATCATTATGGTTTTGAAATATTTGTTGTACTCAGTTATCTACATATCAAATAAAATGATATATGGCCTTATAACACAAAATAGACTTTTCCGAAAGTAGCGATAATATTCTCTCAGTACTACCATAATACTGACAGGTTTCTCTTTTTTATTAAAGATCTGGGTATAATTTGAATTATATTTTCAAATATAACGTAATTGAAACTACTCTACTATGCAAGTTCCGTCTAATCCTCTGATAAACAAAAATAGTTAAGTCACCTGTAGGTATGGAACCCTAATTGCCTTGGCGGTACTATTAATGGGATTGCATACACTATTACAGGCGTTTCACGCAGGAATGTTTAATGATAGTGTACAAAAAGGTGTTCCAACAATCACCAACAATTGGCAGAATTTCGAGTTGGGGAAGAATGGAGTCACAAGAAGTCGTGTACTAATAGTAATTGGACTGAGAAATAAAAGAAATTTTACGATTTTCCAGAAAAGGTGAATCAGATGCTATTAATCATCAGAAAACAGTTGCATCGACCTTCATATCGATAGGAAGAGATAATCTGGTGAATAAGCAAATAAGTATCCTGAAGTTTTTTTCATCTGTACATATAGAGAACTCAGAATACCTCTCACTCGTGTCCGTAATTAGTATGCGTAAGGTTCCTAATCATATGATAGTGTACATCCCTTAATACTCTGGCAACTCAGGGCTAACAATTATATTTAGAGCTACTTTCACAGGTTCTTAAAGGGACCAAGACCTCTGGAACAGTAGAGCCACCCCGGAACGCCGATGGTATTCAAACTGGCCGAGCTGATAAGCTACGGTGACGTCTCGCAGGTTGTTTATTAGGTGGATGCGAGAGGCAGGGAGGTCGGTGATTGTGCTGCCCCGGCAGACTCTCCGATAGGCCACCCGCCTCGCTCGCCTTGATTAGCGGAGACCCCGCCAGGAGGCGCGCGCGCCATTCACGCGAGGAAATTGCTTTCGTATTTTGTGCCTC
The DNA here is from genome assembly GCA_031002005.1 of Vandiemenella viatica. NCBI lineage: Eukaryota > Metazoa > Arthropoda > Insecta > Orthoptera > Morabidae > Vandiemenella > Vandiemenella viatica. Next base: position 159,646,882 of record CM061920.1, read on the forward strand.
GTCTTGTCCGTAGACTTCCCTGCCCCATTACCCCAGACAATCTGGTGTCCCATGTATGCCTCCCACCTAATGAAAAGCGTGGCTCCAGGTAAAAGAACTAAATCCCGACACTTAACATGAACTCTGCATATGCCCTACTGTCGTCATCTATTTGAGCAAAAATTTTTGATATCAGCTATTATATGAAATAAACAAAACCATGATTAAAAATTTGTTTTTGAATTTATTGTTGTAATATGACGCATGTTTATCACATCACTATCTGCGTGTGAGAGAGATGGCACAACATATACTATTAATTACAACAATCCGTTACCGTATTACAACTCAAACAGGTGCCTACCTGAACGCCTGGGCATGTATGTAGTCATTACGTCATTATAATGTGTCCAATAGTTCCTCCTGATGAATGTTGAAAATATGTTGGGACTGGAGAAATAAACTAAACGTCTAACTTATCTTTTTGATACTGTTGAACCCTAATACACTTGCAGTGAATAGAAACATATTATTTTATCGATAAAATCCAATTAAGGTACCGTACTAGTTGTTTGACCAGAAAACCTGGAAGGTCCAGCGCACTATTGACAGACTTCGACACGCCTTCCCATCTATTCCATTCTTGCCTACTGAGGATGTAATGGAATATAATAGAAATAAAACTGTAGACTACTGTGAGCAACTACAGGAGGATCTGCTGAAGATGTCTAGCAGGGCAGTTAAATATGGAATGAAATTAAATGTCAAGAAGATTCAGCTTACGAAGTATAGAGATAAAAAGGTAAATGTTTTCCATGAATATGTGGTAGGAAAGGAATTGCTTGTTGAAGATATTAGCTGAAGATATGTTGGTATAACATTTGGTAGTAAACTGAATTGTGCAGGACACACAGCAGGTTACAAACTGTTTCGTTCACTGTAGAGTGTGGTGCTGTGCCAGAGAACTGAGAGATCTGGGTTACAAAACCTTTGTCAGAACACTGCTTCAATATGGTGGCATGTGGTGAGAACTACATTTTATCTATCAAATTCAAAAGTTGGAGGGTATACAAAGGAGAGCAGCCAGATTTGGTTGTGGAAGTTACTTCATAACGTAATCTGAACCAGGAAAACAAAAGGTGGTTGCCGAAAGTATTTGAATTTCACAAGACTTACGATTGCAATGATGCATGGATGATTATTCTTAGAAGTATTGGGAGTAGTACTTTGGTGTGAAAAGATATACGTGATGAATTAAATGGCACTTGATATCAGCCGAAATGGATTTAGAATTTTTTATTCAAGGTTAGATTGTTGGAGGATGGAAAAATTTACCATGGAACACGAAAAGCACTAGAGGGTTTAAAGTTGGAATTCTTAAAGGGAAAAAGTAGATGGGTGGTGAAAAATCATTACAAGGGAAGGCGATGGTACATGGCCATCGGAGCGTGTGTGCTCCATACGAAATTAAACGTTCTGCTACCTGTCATTGAACTGCAATTTTTTTTTCGGGTGATAAAACGGAAACTAATCTCGAAATTTTGGTTGCATAAAAATATAAATCCTTCACGAGACAGGTACCCGTGATGCTTTGCGTGTTCCTAACAGGTTACCGTCTTTGCAATACAAATCAATCAGTGAACGACCTACAGGTATGTCCCGTGTTTTTCGCTGGTAACCTGTAACGATATAGCATATTAGATATAGAATATTCAGTACAGGGTTATCTTATCGCAGAGAAGTTTTGGAAGATATTTTGTGGATTTAATAGCAATTTTGAGATGATAAATATCAGTTTTAATTATATTAAGTTGTAATTTGATCAACGTATACAAACATAAAAAAGGCGTCATGTTTGTTAGAAGACTGGATTTAATTGGTCCAACTGGTTTTACTTATACAATTAAAGATCGAATAAATAGGCTGATTTTAGTAGCAAGCAGTCAAAAAGAACTGGAAGTTCGGTGCGGTAGAATTAACATCGTAACCGCGGTTAGTTAAAAAAGGAGCCTAACTTTAATAGTCTTCACGAAGTATTTAGAAATGTTTGCAGATGGTTATGAACTATTTTTATGCAAGAAAGAAGATGGGAAACGTTTCATGAAGCGGTTATCGATGTGTGGAATCAGCGTCGTGCCCGAGCTAAGTATTATTATATGACCAGCTTAGGTAGCAATGATTATTTTCTTTGGACTAATTACGGTGATGAAATGTACGGAAGTCTGCAATCTTATGACAAGAATTGTCACTTAAACGTTTTATATAGTAGTGTAGATTGTAGTTTGGTGACGTCAGAACATTCGTAGAAGGAACAATTAATCTGTATCTATAAAACGAAACCCTTGTATATCTGTACTAGAAAAACTACTCATAAAATTTCGATGTGGATTTCACCTATTTAAAGCTTAGAATCAGACTTGAATTGTTTGTTACGTCTTACACTTCAACGTTACATAACCCTCGATCAGTAACTGAAAATTCAAACTCATAGCGTGAAACATGAAAGATGAAATAGCAACTAAATGTTGATACTCCATACTTCGTTAAAAAAAAATAATAGCCATATTACCGCCGTATTATCGCATATGCCGGATTCTGCCTTCAATTTCAGGTTTTCAGTCTTTAAAGCCCATAAATGGCTGTATTGAACGCGAATGGCGTGCGAGGAAACTAAGGGAATAATAGAAAAAAATTAACGAGAACTTCTTTTCTTCTTGAAGCTACGATATCAAGCCGCACAGCTACAATCTCTGACGTTTTCAAGTGAAATCATGTCACTGTTGATATTGTGTAACGCATATATGATTTTTTTTAAAAATGAAATTGAACGGTTTAAAGCCTTTCGTGTTGGCACTAAAAACAGTTTAGGAAAATAATTGTGAATACTTATTATTCAATTGAAGCTTTTACGGTAGTCATGCATATCGCCACACATTATCCATTATAAACGTCTCCTATAATATAGCATTTATTCATTTTGCAATTAATGATGTCATTTAATTAACCATTTCTTATAACCTTCTATTTAAGCCTACGCTGACATTAATTTTTCGTCGCTTATCTACCTATTTCTAAGACATTTCATCCAGCCGTTTTGTGAGACAGGGGAAGGTGGCGAATTCCTGTCTGGCGGTTGCGGTTACGGTTGCGGTGTGGTTGTGTCTTTTGTTTATTTGACGCAGGTAGGATGGCGCCCCGAAGGGTGGAGGGGTGTCAGTGGTCAAGCGGTAGCGAGCACTTGTGGGTGACATTCCACACCGTACGCACGTGTGGTGTATACTGGATTACAGGGTGGAACCCGGGAGAGCACACACGTCTGGTGGGTGCGTGTCGACAACAGTGTGGACGCCACGTTATGTCACGGCATCTTTTTGTGGTGATTATTTTCTCCGTGAGGTGAACGTTGTGAGAAGTGTCTGTTTCGAAGGAAACAGATGGTCAAGAGGAGACCGCTCCAGTGTGTAGCCTGCAGCCACCGTCTCGACGAAACTGATTAGTGACTATTTAATTTGAGCCTATTTTAGCCCAGTTTTCTTGGCCCTGAAACAAATTGAATTTATCGACGCTAACCGGGAACAATTTAAGCATTAAAAGTATTGCATTTACTGCCAGAGTCCATTTTTGATGTACTGTTAAAATAAAAGTGTATTTCTTTCAGTGATATATTTTATAAATCAATTTATTTTAAATTCTGCTTTCGAGTACCTTTATGTAATTAGAGTGTGTAAGCTCAATTTGCATCCAAAATATTAAAAATACATTTTTAACAAATGAATTTTCCATCTCATGCACAGAGAATGTGAATGTTTAAGGTCTTACAGAACCGAGACATTTCACCTCCTATATAATGACTTACGAAATTTGTAAGCTTAAGATCTGACTTAGAATCTGATACATGTCTCTTGATGTTACGTGATCTGCCGCCGGAGCAGGAAACGATAATGCGTATGCGTTTTTTTAGCGTCATATTTCAGTCCTTTCTGTAAGACCACAATGAGATTTGCGTACCTGGAAACCGCATGACACCTTACGTTTCTCTTCCTAATGGTCTTCGTCACCGCAGAGTTTTATTCCTAAAAAATGAGGGTCAAAAATTGTAAAATCTTTTCTAATCTAATCTCCCAATCTCACCCTTTTCCCAGGTCGGTTTGAATATATCTGTGGAACTTTTTAAAAAGTTTTGTTATTTTTCAATAAACGTCTCTACCATTATTGATAGCTTTCACAGCGAATGTTACATAAGCAAAATTCCGTTACCAAATGATGACATATGACACTTTCTCTATATTTTGAGGTAACCGCAGTTGAGGGTGCTAAGAAAACTAACACACAAATTAGAGGAATAATGCAGGAACAGATATTTATCTCGAACACAATCTGCCTACAATCTTCCACAGCACCATCAGTATAAGTACAGTTACACAGTCCTTACGTTAGAGGAAATAATATGAGTAGCGTCTTATAAAAGGTGCGCCTTTTGGGACTGGCATACTGAAATATTTGCGAATAGCCTATCACTCATTAACAGAAAGACATGAATGTCAAATCACTAAACATTCCTCATCGATATACGAATCAGTTATTACTTTAAACTGAGATAAGGAATTCATGCAGTAGTAAAATAAAAAAAGCCGTATAATACTTGAGGCTTGTGGTTAGGAAAAAACTATATTGTGTCAGAGGATGCAGAAATGGGTAAGGCTTAGCCATCTGTTTGCACATTCAAAAATGCCTGATACAGCAGTACAGCAGTACTTTTAACCTGGCCTCCGCATCAAGTACAACCAATATACAGTGTATGAATTGGCAAACTGATTTTCTCTTAACTTGATATTCACAACGAATACAGTTATCTATATCCATAATACGAAAACCGGGTATTCCAGAAAAACTCAAAAACTACGGCGCAGGTTTCGATGGGGTTTTCACCGTTTCAATTTGAATTGAATCGTTTGGTACGTATTATGCTTTAACGTAACAGAACGCCGGAGTAATAAGTGAAAATCTGAACATATAGCGTAAAACACCAAAGATGAAATACCAACCACATGCATACGTATACTTAGTAAAAAAATTACTGCATGTAATATTTTCTTCCTTATATATTGGTTTTTAGTCTTTAAACCCCATAGATGGCCGTGCTGCAAGCGAAAAGGAAACTACATAAAGAGGAAAATATGTAAATTAATTTTAATACTATAACGGAAAAAAACCTTCCGGGAGCTTCTTTGCTTCTTGAAACTACAATCTCAGGCCACACAGCTACAATCTCTGATGTTTGGAAGTGAAATTATATTTGCTGTTAATAGTAAACAGTGCATATCTGGTGGGTTTGAACATGAAAATTAACTGTTTAAAATCTTTATTGTTGGCATTTCCGGTATTTTTATAATTTATTGTTGAACAATTCTGTCTTTTCCACATATCCTGAAAACAAAATTATTGTTTCTAATGCTGCATGAATGGCTGTGGCTATTTTTATGAAACGCGGTTTCCATTTTCCAGATACGGCGTCTAAAAATATTGCAGGAATAAATGAACTCCAACCCTCTCTTTTCTGCTGCACCGGTGGTTAGTCGTTCAAATACGTACAGAAAATGGTGGGATTGACACGAAATTTGTTTCACAAGTGCAGAAATCTGACCTCTGGTATGAACTTTAACATCTTTAATGTGTGTGCAACGCCGAGAACTCTAATATATATATATATATATATATATATATATATATATATATATATATATATATATATGTGTGTGTGTGTGTGTGTGTGTGTGTGTGTGTGTAGTTAACAATCGGACTGGAAATTGGGACTACGCGTGTTCGATACCCGTCCAATCCTCCAGATTTCGGTCGTTCAAATCGTTTTCTGAATCAATCCTGCCGAATGGCAGGATGGTTCCTATAAAAGTCAATTGCCGAATTGCTTCCTTTTCCTTGCCGCACACATCCGCTTTCGCCTCTAACTACAACAATGTCGACGAGTCCTGAAGTCCTATACCTTGTATCAATATCTCACTTCTACTGACAAATAAATAAAAAAATGTCTTCCTGCTCTCATAAAAATAGCAGTTTACAGGGCGTCATTGGGCATCCATTCCTCAACATCTTTACGTAACTGGTGACAATATAACTATAAGGCATTCGCAGGTGCTGGCAAGAAACAATGATTTTTGAAGATACCTGATATCGATAGAAGCTTTATTATTTGGTCCATTGCGAAATGTGGAAATGTACTGCGAACCTTGCGAAATTCTGCGTTCATCTGTCCCTAGGATCGTCTGTGCATACTTGCTGGAAACATTATGAATACATCTGTCCAGTGAAATATATAAAAACGATTGAGAGTGATGGAACATAGCTGTATCTACGATACTTCTTCTTTTTACATCTTGATTTCCTCCGCATTTCAAAACTGAAAAATTTCCGTAGTTTTATAAACGTCAGTTCTATCTACTTATTATCTATGCCTGATGAAAGTTTTCAGCAATGAATTTGGGAATTTCTGTGAAATAATGTGCCTTACACATGAATGTTTTCTTGAATGGAATGACGAGAACATGTAAAAGCCATAAGCGGACTATTCCACTGTGTTCACAATTTGAATGTACGCTGGCCACAAGTACACGTTGCTCTAAGCCGAGCCACTTGCTGGAACAATTTTTCCATTACTCATAAATTGTTACAGCGCTCAGTTTTTATTTTTGTCCAGTATGTGATTTGGCATTAACAAAGGATTTATTCCATTTAGCATGTTATTATTCTTCCTATATAGCACACTTGTTTTAATTGTTGACTAGCTTTCACGAAGTCTCATATCCCTGACCTCGTTTTGGTCATGCGGTGGCTTACGTACATACGGTGATGCACACTTATTCACGCCTAATATAGTCTCACTTGAGAAGCTGTATCGACTGATTTTAATTTTATAAGGAACTATTTATGAGTCCGTAGCTCCTATTCGTTAATACAATCACACAGAGAAACATTACGATTATTTTCATTCTCCTAAAGAGGAAATAATATTTGTGCATTTGAATCGTAATATTGCAGTATTTAAATTTAACTTAGACTCCAACGTTTGGTAGATAAGGTTCAAGCAGTTCAAACACCGCTGATTGAGGTATCCACTTCTTGAGGCATATTAGGTTAATCTGACGTTAACTCAAACTCAGGTCAATATTGGTTTAAGAGACTCATACTGAGATTATTTAAAACGTACCGTTTCCTAGCTCTGTTTAGAGCCATCAGATTATTTTAAACCCACTGTTTCCTTGTGTATGCCCTCGTTGCAACATCCTGTTACAATGAATAGAGGAAAGAAAAGCATATTAATCCCACAATATATTTTTTCTCTTTCAACTAGTAGTTCATTAACTTGCTCTTTTACTCAATACACGATTCTATTAATTTTTCTGGTGAACACCAATTTAGGCCTATACTGTCTTTACAATTCACCGAAGATCAAATGCAGATAAAAAAGTAACTTAAAAGCATTGCGCAAGTTTAATTGTTCTTAAAATAGATTGTTCAGCTAAAGTCCTGTTCCTGAAGTTGTTCTTGAGTTGCCTGATATATTAAAATTTTCAACTTCCAGACATTGTTGACAAAAGGTGCGTAGTATCCAGAATTTTTTTCAGCTTCACATTTTGATTCTTCAGTCAACTGTCTTAACTGGTTTCTTGAAGCTATTCAGAATATTCTTTGAACATGTGGTTTCATGCTTCAATCTTGGACTTTTCGTTAGTAACTGAAGCACGTTAAGTCGTCAAAAAGAAACTGAATTTGACAACCTAACTTTGTTGTAACATTTAATTAGTCAAGTTTCTCAAAGGTTAGAAACTTCCTAAGATTCCTGTCATCTGCAGTTTTGAAGAAATGAGGTGCGAGTAACGAAAAATTGATCACAGTATGACATACTAGAGGTTTTTCGAATAATGATAGGTTTTGTTATTAGTTGGAATGATTTCCATGGAAAACCGAAATCTTCCCTTGACTGTCAAGTCGTCGTTACCACTCACCTATCGGTCTCGGTAAGGAACGGGTTCAAATGAACGGAACGTTATGGAATTGTGGTTACTACAAGACAGAAAAGTTTCTCTAATCTTAGAGGAACCTCTAATGGAAAGAGAACAGGACATGTATGCCAATTCAAGCGAGCCACACAAAGAAATATTCATGGCTCATACTGGAAAACCACTGTACGCGGTATTTAATTATGCCCACTAGGGTGGTCCTTATGTTTTAACCTCATCATTTTTAAGGTCTCACCCTCTCAGTTTTATCTTAATTATCCTAAAACTACACCAGAAAAAATGGGTATTTAGCAAATTTCTAGGAGGCGGCTTGGGGGAAAGGAGGGGGAAATTACTTTATTCCTCTAATTGGTGGAAAAAATTAAATATTATGTTATGTGCAGTATAAATATAACCAAATCATATTAAGTATACAATAAATCAAAGTTCTTAAATAAATAACCAAACACTTAGAATACCAACATTTGGATACACGAGATTCCTAGTGCTGTGACACCACTCCTGCAAATATAGGAAAAATAAAAGGTGCTTGCGTTTTGATGGAACAAAAACTGGAAATAGATGTCTTGAAGATGCCATATACAGATCTAAAATCTACTTTTGAAATGTGCATTGCTACATCATTTGCATCCTACGCAGAAATACTGTAACATTTTCAAAAAGCTTGGGCCATGCCAGAAATTTGTAAATATGCTATAGGAAATGATGATTAGTTTGTTGTGAACAGTATTTGAAAGGACTTAAAGGTTACACATAATGTTTCCAAAACTCATATTGTAAGACAACAGATAAGAGACACCTATAAAGTGCTCCTGCAATCTTTTTTTTAGTTTTTAAGTGAATAGTGATTTTCACTAAGCTATATTGATGGCAAAACCTTTACAATGCTTGAAAATATTTATTTTTTGAAACGAATTTACCTTGATTAGGCAGGAATTGCAAGGACTGAGAGATATTCGTGATTTCGTATATTGTAAAAATATACCTGAATGCTTGGTACAGTGCTCCTTTAGCCAACAAAGCTGCATCCATTTTTAAAACACCTCTACATTTTTAATGAAATTAATGGAAAAGTTTCTCAAGTAACCAAAAAATTAATTTTGTGGTCGTTTCTTGTATCTTACTGAGGATACTGTGGCTTTGGCATTTTCCAGTCGTACAGTTCCTGTCGAAGAAAAAGTGAAAATGACCAAAGCATTTTATGAAAAAGAATCTATTAATTTTTTCTCAATAACTTTGACCGTTATGAAGCAACTGGATTTTCAAACAAGAAGTTACATAATTTTGTTGCTAAAAAGAAAATCAAAACAATTTTTTAAGCGATTTAAAATCTCATTACTAATGATCCGAATTCTCTTCGTGATTATCAACTAGACCTCATTGTAGAAACCTCATAGTAGTCAATGATGCAGCAGAGAAAGGTGTGAAACTTATGAAGGAATAAACAATTTCATAACGCAAGGTGAAGAGCGAAAACAATACCAGTTGCAAGTAGTAAAAGACTATCGCTGCCCTTTTACACCTGGCTCAAAGCAACCGTTATAAAAAAAAAAGTATTAAACCTTTTTTGTAATGTAATTTAGTGTAGGTAATAGAAACTTGTTACTCCACCCAAAGTACTTATGATGTTATAGGCCTTATTTCAACTGTTCCCGTTAAAAAAAATATTTAAAATAAAAACTGAACAAACAATTGGGAAACTTTTTAATAACCACATTTATTATGATTTACTCTCCTTGTAGGCACATGTTAGGGTCAAGCAATTTTTATGAAATTTTCACCAGTTACTTACTAATAAAAAAGAAAAGAAATAGGCATGGGACATATAATTTGTATTTTTTTGAGTATCTGTTAAGGAGCACTGTAATATATACTGCTGGCGCGTAGCGAGAGGCGGTGTTAGGAGTCGCTTCGTGCTCCGCTGTTTCTGTCGTCAATTAGACGGCATTAACACAAGGCTGCTGCCGACATGTTCCGAACACAAGAGAGGGTCTTATCTCTTCCCGACTCTCGAGTATACTTTACAGCAACAATAATTATTTACAGCAGTTCTCCAGAAGGGCAAGTTGAAGACAGCAACACCCACACGTTCAGTTCCCGAGACGCCTCTAGACATACTGAAATATAAACTGTGGTAGGAGCTGACAAGTACTAATGTGCTCTACATTTGTATACTTTATCTGTGATTACCAGCGACTGAACAATTAATTAATCATAACCACACTGCATGAAACACTTGTAAACAAATTTCGCTGTAGCCGAACAACTGTGTTAATGCAAGTCTTGTCAGAGATACGCTAAAACTGGACCAATGAGTGTACTGCACGGCTGGCCGATGACAGTAAACAAAAAAATAAATTGAATGATACAAAAATTATATCTAAGGAATGCTTCCAGGAGCACTGTATGTGGCGGATACATTGTCTTCAACCGTTTATGTCAAAGGGATCTAAAAAAATTGAAAGACAGAAGAAAGGTACTGAGAAAAATGTTAGGTCAAAAAATCCATTATAGTATCTGGATGCGTAAATGCTCGGAAGAACTGTATTCACTGACCGAAGGGCTCATCTCACTCACACAGAGAAGGTGTATGAAATTCCACGGAGATTTAACATGAATGGATGATTCACCACCGACCAAGAAAACGCGGAGAAGGCGTATGAAATTCTACGGACATTTGACACGAATGGATGATCCACGACCAACCAAAAAGATCTTCCACAGCATCAGCGCACACCGACAAACCAATGCACGCTGGCTTTTAAAATCCAAGAGGACATTAAAGAAGTTAAGATCCACTAAAATCTACACAGAGTTATATATGCACAGATAATCACTTCACATAAGTTTGTACCTAAGATCCCAATAGCAGGAAATTTGAAACTTAGAAATTCACTGACTCAAGAAAGAAGTCAAGCCCAGTCCGAAAGGATGAAGAGGTTTTTGGAAGAAAGAAGAATAAGGACAATGCAAATTAATGGTTCCACGTCCTCATTAGTGGGCTAAATGATAAAATTAGCAAAGAAAATATTGGTACATCATAAATAGAAGTATTAACATCGAAACCTTAGTTGACAGGTAATGTTACTTTCAATCAAAACATTTCGTGAGTTTCATCTCAGTCTCTTATCGCCATCTTGACTTCTAGAAATTAAAGTGGGCATATCGTCAAACAATAAATTAAATATTACATAAAAATTATATAATATATGTTTAAAATGGAAAAGCATCATAGTTACAGCAAAAAATTCATAAATATTTTTGGTTTAGGAAAATTTCAACTGGTTCGTTACTAGATGTACTGCCGGCATCTGCTTATACTTGCAACTCATGGATTCTGTTCACAAATTTGGCTTGTTACAAACAGTTTTTGCTGCTGATATTAACCGTCACTTAAGTCCTTCATTTTCAAATAATCTGATACTATATTTTACTTATGCAAGTTTCATCAGAAAGTATAATACACTGAACAAATATGTCTAGCACCTTTAATGTTGGTTTTGCTGTTTTATGACTTTTCTGTATGATCGGTGACACTTGTATGCCTCAACGTAGACTGAATGTGAGGTGCAGGTCGGAGAAGCTGCCGGGTAATGTCTGTCTGTTCTAAATACTGAACCATGCACAGTTTTTGATTCACAGGAATCAGAATCATTTTTAGTCTCGTTTTACTAGATCAGTTGTACTTATGAGAGGGTGGCCTCCGTTCTAGGCCGCCAGCCCCTGAGAAAACTGGAAACAGCACCGGGGGAGCGCTTGTTTTGAGGGCACAAAGCGGCGGCGCGCCTGGTGGTGATTGATTCCGCGGGTTGGCTGGCCGCACTCAATGGCAGGCTCTATCACGCGGCCAGCACGCGGCTGCCAGGTGTGTTTTAAACCGCAGTAATGACCACCTATTCACTGCCCCTCCTGCGGGATCGAAAATAAAGTCACGAGAACAAAATAAACAAGCAAACCCAAAAATAAAAGAAATCCCCAGCAGCCGCCCTGCAGTATGGTCCAGTCCTACCTGCAGGCGCATCCGCCTGTCAGAGAGCCAGCAGTGCCCAATATGGACGGTAGTTGTGAAATCGCCACAAGTTTGGCTTGACGTATTCAAATGAAGTTTAATTCAGCTGCAATTGTCCAAAATGACTACAGACTACAGATCCCCCGTTCATCCCATACATGCAATTGTTTGCCAATAAGATAGTACCGCATATAGAAGAATCCCGACCACCCCGTTGGCTCAGCTGGCTGGTTCTAAACTAACGTATCAAATATCTTTCGATTCCAGTTTAAGAGGGTAGGTACATGTTTAAATTTTTTTTTTTTTTTCGATTCACAAAAATAGTTTTTACTTTTGACTTCATGTTGTTGAAAAAATTATTAAATATCTTGTGTGTGAATTATGCGTGGTTAAACACAGTCCGGCACGATTGAAAACCATTTAAATCTTACTGCACTAGAAGGTAAACCAAATCTTTATCCTTAAATATCTCAAAACAGCAATTCATCAATTGACTTTACTCCACATGAATAGATCTTTTTCAAATTACTAATTACTACAGTCCTTGCCATTATTGTTTATTCAGCTTTTCACAAATGTAAATATGCCTATATTTTTACGCAAAATAAGGAAGAATTTTAATTTCTTGAAATATTTTTTTATTAACAACAAATATAAAGTTAAATGCGTTATATTATTGGTTTAACTAATTATTTCGATATTTTTTTACAAGACGTTTAAAATGATTTCTGAAAAATTTCAAATATTATTCTTTCTATCATAAAAGACCTTAATGACGATATATTTGTAACTGTCAATTTGGATGGTAAATTAACAAATTGTTAAATAATATTTTTATTTTAAAAATCAATTTTTATATATAACTGTCAAAGTTCTATGGAGCTACGAAATTTGAAACCTCAAACTTAAACAGATTTGGAGAAAATCAAATTTCAATTTCTACAAATATTTGTATGTTTTCACTGTACCTACCCCCTTACAACTACTCACAATTTTCGGAAGAGCCAATATGTTTCAAAAATTCATTTTTTTAAAAACTTCCATTAAGACTTCTGGTTTCTTAATAGTAGCAGCAGATACCATATAGGTTTTTTTCCATTACTGGAATTTCTTTTGACACTATTTTCTTAATCCTCAAACTGTAATCTAGATCGACACTTCTTTTTGTAATTTACAGCATTTATTTCCTTCCCTCCATAATATTTTCCTAGAGAAGTGACTTCATTTCTGAAATGCCACGATCATTTCTGGAACACGCATCATGTCCGGTAACGTTCCAGGAATGACCATTCCTGAAATGACGTTTAAAATAAACGCCAGCTTGATATAAATATCAGCTATCTTCAACGCGTCTTCTCAATATCAACAAGAAGTGGATTGAAATACTTATATATAAATGTTGTTTAAATCGTAATTTCTTATCAACATAAATCTTTAGATGCGTTCCGGTAATGACGTTCTATTGATGTAAGACAATTACATATCCTACCTGTGAAATTGCAGTTAATTTGCTGGTGACAAAATAGCTGACCATGAACCTGATCAAATTCAATGACAGGAGTGCTCCCTATCTTCGCCTGCGGTTCTTCCTGAGAACTATTTTCTTTAACTTTGGATGTGTCCACTGAAATGACGCGTTTGTTATGGGTCAAAAATTCAAGCTATTATTTTTAGGTAATTTTGTAAAAAACTATAAACATGATTTTTAAGGGGTGAAATCTTACCGACGGTTTGCGATGTTAATTATTTATTTTTCGATGTTTCAGTTTCTTTCTTCTGTAGGACTAGTACTCAGGGACGCGTTCCCGAAATAACTTTTTGTGTTTATTTTAAATTTTAATAAATGAGACAACTAAATTTCTTAATGGACTGACAAATATGATATTATAATTAACTAATAAAGACAATCTGCAATGTTTATTTTGTAACAAAATAAAGTAATTTTGTCACTTTAAAACCTTCCAATGCAAACTTCCCACCTGCTTCATTTTGAACCAAATGTGCTTTAAGGTTTAATTAAACTTGAAATTTTGCAGTTGCCAAGTGAGTATTCATTTGTTTATTACTCTTGTTCCATAGAAGCCAGCTGAGAAATGCTCTCTGAGATGTGGAACATGTCATGGTTATTGTATATATATATATTACACAAATAATAATTGAAATAAAAATGTAATGTTACAAACAAATACATGAAATAAAAGAAAATATAAACATTAATGTTAAAATTGAATTTTGCAAAAGGCGTATTAGGTACAATTTCTTCTTTCATAAAAATTCTTGAAAGAGTACGAGCTGCCGTTAAAATAATCCCCAACTTTTCTTTAAATACATCTTTACTATCCACAAGCTGTTGTATTCTTTTAGAAAGTGTATTATACATATGTGTCTCATTATAAGTAAAACCTCTTTGAACTAAAGACAGCGATATTCTGTGTCTTATACAAGTTATTTTTGTTTTTCTTATTGAAATTGTATGCATGCGAATTTGACGTAAACAAGTTAAAATGTTCTATCATAAGGCTCATGGAGGAATCTATAAACAGGGATATCATTGTAAGAAAAATGAGTTTTTTTTAAAAAAAAAGAGTTGTGTGTAAGTAAATCTCGGTTTACCCTACACCGAATCTTAATAAATATTTCCTGTTCTATGTAAACTTTTTTACTTTTTGAATTTCTCCAAAAAAATTTCGCATGACGTACTGAAAGTTATCGATGCAGGATTACAAGTTGATGCAATTTTCTTGAATTTTCAGAAAGTTTTTGAGTCTGTACCACACAACAGACTTTTAGCGAAGATTCGAGCATACGGTATATCGGATCAAATTTGCGAATGGATACGCGATTTTCTAACTGGTCGGTCACAGTATGACAGGAGGGATAAGATTCGAGAAATAAGATGCCGTACAGATACTTTTATGTATTCTTTCTTTCCTCGTTCTGTTCGGAATTGGAATGCACAGAATTATGATTGGTGCTTTGCGCTCTCTGCCCCCCACAATATTTGTGAATTGCAGAGTATGGGTGTAGATGTAGATGTAGAAATTACTCCATATGACATGACTGAATGAAAATAAGAGGAGTACATTTATTTCGTTAATTCTAGATCTGCTATTAGATACGATGTTCTTAGTGTAAACTTCTTCAGCTGTAATGTGACATGTTCTTGACAGTGAGTTTCTCCTCTAGGTGAATTCCAAGAAATTGTATACGTTTTGTTTCCAAGATTGTGTTTTTTTTTATAGTTGATATGAAAATCCTGCTGCTCAAATTTTGTTATCTTATCTAATATAATGTGTATTACAAAAATTAATTTTAATGAGTTTGCCTTAAACCAGTTTCCTACTGCACGAAGTACTTCATTTGTATTAAATAATTCTAGATTACTGATAAAACTTTTTATTTTTATTTATTTTTCACAGTCAGGTTAGTGTTTTAATAAAACGCTCTTAGCCTTGTTGGATACTTTTTCAGAAAAACAGAAGGAGTTCTAGGACAGATCCTTGTGGAATGGCATGTTTTATTTTCACCCAGGCTGATGAAGCAACTTTACTAATTTTAGAATCAAAAATGGTATCTTTTGCTTTGGTTTTTCATGTATTAATTAAACTATTTACCTGCGATTCCATATACACTATAGTATTCCATTTTTTCCAAATTAATTCATGATTAACACAAACAAATACTTTTACAAGATTACAAAAATTCCTACAGGACCATTTTATGATTCAGTTCCACAAATGTACTTTTTATTACGAATATATAGCCATTTTATGGATGACCACTTTTTGAATCCAAAGTTTGAAATAGTCAAAATATTATAGTCCGTAATATGTTTTATACTTAAATGAGGGGTTATTTCTAAAAAACAAATGTTTGAGAATCCTGATAGTAAAGAAATGGGATGGTAGTATACTATACATATCACTTCTCCTTTTCCAAATTATGGTTTTATACCGTCACATTTTAGTTTATTTGAAAATACATTTTGCATTAAGGATTCATTACAGATGTGGGCAAGTCCATGACTGATACAATACGAACATCTTTTCAGTAATTTACTTGAAATGATGTCATAGCTAGAGTAATTTTTACGTTTTAATTGCTTCATGAGTTTATTTATTCTAGTCTGTTACTGGTGGCAATTGTATCCCATCAAATATATTTGGAAAGGAATCGAAAGGACCCTTAATTGCCTGTAACTACGCTCATCGAGGCATTAGGAGGTGGTTCGGTACTTTAAGTGGTATACTTATCAGATATCGCCAATATCTTTCCATACAAGAGAACTTTACACTTTTAATTCACTGTAAAATTTGGTATTCTTAGCAAAAGGTGACCGGAATTTTACTGCTAGAACAATTCCGCTTCTTAAACTTTTGGAGGGACGGTCACAAACGATTTCGCAGACACTTTTAATGTTTCCCCTGGTCAAATATTTCCTGCTAAGTAAGGAAAACAGATTTCATTGATTTAGAAGACAGATATAACACAGGCATGCATTTTTCGGTTGTTTCATGTTTTTCAAGTTATGGTGTTGTATTCATTTGTATTTTTGTGCGCTGAATCCAAAAATGACCTTATGTTTTATCCATCACGTCAGAATTTTTTTACCAATCGCAATCTGCCAAAAGTGTCATATATCGAAAGAAATCAAAAATATAAAACGTACTGTCAGATTTAAAGAAATATTAAATGCTGCCATCTGTCGGTTTACTATGAAAACAAGTCAATTTACAATTTATTCCCCACAAAATTAAGTACGACGATCATAAGTGGCTCATGAGTCATTATCCCAAAGTAATATCGAAGATCCTTGGACAACAAGGCAGGTACACAAAGATTCCATGTTTTTTTATGAAAGTGGGATAGCAGAGACAATGAAAATCATTGAAAAAAGAAAGAATGGCCACAACGACTCTCATTGGAACCTGGAGTTAAAAATGTGCACCAAAAACTCTCATCGAGTCGACGAAAGTTCTCCTTTCACCCTTACACATCAAATTAGGCTTGATGAAGCAAAAGATGGTAAATGTTGGCAGTACATTTGTAGCAAATTTCCAGCCTTGTCAACCGCAAAACTAAAAGAGGGTCCAAACATTAAAAAACTTTGTAAAGATGGAAATTTTGAAAATGAAATGGAAGTGGTTGTAAAAGAAGCCTTTAAAGACGTAGTAACCAAGTTTCTGAGCTACAAGAAGGATCCTTATTTCAAGTCTGTCGTTGAGACAATGCTACAGAAATACCAAAATTTAGGCTGATCCGCGAGTTTGAAGGTTCATTTCCTGAAAATGTGGGTGCGGTTAGTGAAGAAATGTGTGCGAGATTTCATCAACACATGAAAGACATGGAAGTGTTACCAAGGCAGATGGAATAATAATGACGGCGGACTGTTGTTGGATATTGCATCGAGATGATCCCAGTAGAGCATATGCACGGAAAAGCCTGATACAAAGCATGGCTGGTCCCAAGAGACGCCGACACAACGACTAAAATGGCGAATGTTCTATTTTCTAATTTCTATTAAATATTCTATTTCTATATTATATTACGTTATATTGTTTATTATAAGCCAAAAAATAATACGTGTTATGCGAATGAATCTGTAATTCAGTCTCATATTTGTAATATTTTTCGTCATATACCAAATGTGGCTCAATGGGAACTACGAAAAATTCTGACGTGATGAAACTGAACTAAGTTTATTTTCAGGTTCAGCACATCAAGAAACACGGGAATCAATCATCAAAAGTTAAGAAACAGAACCATCGCAGGTTAGTGTAATTGAACTTACAGAGAGTGTATTGGCTGGCTAGGTCCCTCAGTGAAATCCAGACACAACCTGACGAAGCAAATACACACATTGTGTTACAATACAATTTCTAAAAAAATTCCCTTTCCATCATAATCAACATCTCTGCTACAGATGTTCTTTGAAAGGTGCAGCACGATATTAAAATCATCATTTTGGCCTCTCTAACCACAATTTCATCTCACACCAAATATCTGATAACTTGGTGGAAATTTCTCCCTCTTGTGTAGCTTGGTGGCTGTCTCACTCGCTATTTTTACCTCAGTAGTAAAACAAAAACAGAAATATTTAAATCTCTGCACAACTTTCGGTGGCACGTCATCCACAAAAATATTCGTTTGTAGCTTCCTTTCGCTTACAACCAACCACAGCAAAAGTTATTGCATGTTATTCCGACGCTCACTGAAAACTGTTGCTGATTTTACAAAACGTCAAATCTGTGTGTTGTCAGGTTTTATGGTTGTGACAAATGCACACAAGCATTTTCTAGAATGTCCACTTAGTATTGCACATCTGGTACTTAAAGGAAAGTGTGATTATAAACGTGCCTTTCTCTTTCTCCACGTCGTAGGTACTGGAGAGGTCGGGTCACGACCAAGAGATCATTGGTTCGAGTCCGGCTTAGGGGTTGGGTGTTTGAATTGTTATATTTGTTTCGTATTATTCTTAGTCTTATACACACTGATCACAATTGAGAAGTTTAATACCTTTCACACAACAATTAAACCGCTTACAGTTATTTCTGCTTAATTGGCTCTAATCCAGCGTTACAAATTTACATTAACATTTCCTCTTAAACACTGAAATCATTTGTGGTCAGAAGCTTCCTGTATCGTAATCACAAAATTTATTCACATGTCTTATTTAGAAATATGCTATTAATGCAATCAGTGACGCATATGATAAAGGAGCTGTAATGGGATTCATTCAAATTAATGTTCCACGTTATACATACAAATCATCAGGTAAACTATGAAGGTCGTGAAGGAAATGTTGCTTACACTTGAGCGTCCTTCAGGTCTATTCTTACTCACGTTACAAGCCCTTACCTCGAATTTTTTATGGTAAGTATCATTAAGGAGCATCTCACAAAATACATGCGTTCTTAGTTCTCTAAAAGCCGCTTACGGCTTCAACACCTGCAGATACGCCCTCCAGTTGCACTGCTCCTCAAATTCTACACAGTTCCTGATTTAATACTGCCCTTGTAATAAAATTCGACATTTTTAGCGTCGTGGAATTTTCTCCCTCTTCCTTTGAGCCTGCCAGTCTCGAGGCAGAAGAGGAAGCAATATCCAGATGTCAACGAGTTTTTTAAAATAAAGTTACTAATAATATCGTAATGCGAGGTTTTTTTAGTTTTTTTCCCCGCTGCCGCCGACGGAGTGTTCGCGGGTGGGCGCGCAGGTTTATGAGCGGAGCGAGGCTGCAAATCTAAATAGCAATTACTGGCAGCGCCGCTGCAAACTCAATTTGTGGCTCCGCTCGCAATATCCAGACAGCCGCCGCGTCTCAAGAACCTCGCTCAACCTGGAAGCCGCCTTTCCGAAACACTGCCCATACCTGCGCTGCACACGTAGTATCACTACTCACTGTGCTCCTGCTGGAACGATTGACAGCGTCAAAGGCCTACTCACTCTACCGATCAAGTCAAATCAGGTCGGATCAACTAACGATCCAGGATTTAGTCAGTATTATTCACACACGCGGTTAGGTCAGTTAGGTTAAATTATATTATCGACTATTATAAATTTTAAAATTTACAGTTTCTACTTTAAATTTAATAAAATACGTGATTCCTCTTTAGCAAGCAAGCAAAGGAGAACAATCAATCGAATTCTCAATTGTGCCATTTTATATTTTTTTAGTTGCTTTAATTGCGTGGAATTTTGCGATCTCAATGGATAAGGCAGTTTTGTGTACAGTTTTTATGTTCAACTTAACAAAATACTTGATTGCACTTTAACAAACAAAAGAAAACAATCAATCGAATTCTCAATATTTTCGACATGAATAATACAGATAATCAACTTTTCCTGATAATTCTACTTGTTGCGCAATATTGTGCAATTTTATACTTTTTTATTTTCTTAAATTGTATGGGATTTTGCGATCTTAATCCATAACGTAGTTTTGTGAGATCGATCGCTATATTTTTATCTGACCCGAGTGTTGCCTGTTCACACTAACGATGAATTCAGGTCAGGTGTTGTCCGTTGTTGATTGGTGGCGACGCGATCTTCAAGTTGACCTGCCTTGCCCTGACATGGCCGGACCAAGCAGTGAAAATGCTCTCATTGGATTACGTGTCACTTGAAATGACCAAACCTGATCTCTAATGTGTACCGGCCTTAAATCCAACTCGTTTAAAATTCCATTATTGGATATCCTTCACAACGTTTTGTGCAACACATTGCCGCGGCTATGCTGCATATCGGAGAAAAAAACCATAATTAATCGACAATGATTATTCACAGATGATTCAAACATCAAAATAATATAGGTCATTATAAATCTGATCATTCTCTTGAGGGAAGAATTTGCTGAAAAATTGTGATAGCACAATTTCACAGGTAGTTTATGGGCAGATATCTAGTCTTTGTTTCAACTTTGACACAGTATCTGTTCAGTAGTAGTTTAATCATGGTCGTCATGTACTGGTTGCATGAATAGGAATCATTAACGCAATCCAAATGACGACCCTCGATTATGAGAGCCTGCAGCTCAATCGAAGAAGTAGATCCACTGTGCCACCATACTGCGTCGCGGTGGTTACCCCCGCGTATAGACAGTCTTGAGTATGGTTTTTAGGCAGATCAAGGTGAATGCCGGATCGATACCCAATTTACGCCTTATAAATTACACATTACATAAACAAATAGTACACACGGAACCCACAGAATACGATCAGAAAATAGAAGAACTGAATTGATTTAAACTCTTTTATTGAACTAATCCGTACAAATCCTTAATAGTCCTCGAATTAACACCCTGATATTTTTGGACGCTACCGTACGAAATCCTTAACTCATCAACAATCAGACGAATGTTTGTGCACCGGTAGGAGTCGATCGTCTTCACATTGGCCACATTTTCATCCTTGAAGTTGACAGGCGACCGGCGCTCTGGTCGTCTTCAGGCGCGTTCCCAGGATCCCTTGTAACGAAGGCGGGACGGGACGAATACTCAGCCTCACGCCATGGGAACAGGGCCGCCTCTGCTAGGGGAGACGAGACGCAGCTACCCTCTCTGTGTCGGCAAACATCTCAGACGTGTGTAGCGGTGCGCTGTTGCCATCGGTTTGCAGCAGCGGCGCGCACCCCTTCTGTTGCTGTAAAGTGCTCTGTGCCAAATGACACTAGGCAACGTGATGCGGAGGTGGCGGCGAGGTAAGCGAGGACTAACCTGCGGCGCGCGCTCGTCCCTACACTTCTGCTAATGAGGTCCCGTCCCGTCCCGCCTTCGTTACGAGAGATCGTGGGAACGCGACTTTAGACGAGCTCCCACCACTCCCGGAACAGCTTTTGCCTCTCGAACACTGTTGAGCGGCTCGTAGCAGCGTCTCCGTAGGCGCCCTTAATCATTCTGAGGGTCTCCGTCGTGGAATTTGATGGTGTAGCACCACTCGATATTTTTCTCCATCTTGATTCCGACACTTCTTAACGCAGGTTCACGGAAATCGATGTGCTTACTCTCCGCTTGCCCGCAGGAGACTGGAAAAATATCGGTCTCTCCAGAAGGCTTCCAACTACCACTTCTAGATGGTCCGACCCCCCCAGCGCTTCGTTCACACTACAGGAACTCAGTCCAACTAACCTGTAGGCTGGCCCTGGCAGTATAGGGGCTATCACGCTGGCCTCGCATTGTAAGGGCCGCCGGTTCGAGTCCGGCCGCGGGCATGGGTGGTTTTAATTAAGTGTTGTGTTTTTCTTGTGCTGTCCTTACTGTAGTGTCTACAATATCATGATTAATGCCTAATATAACAGTTGGTACAAAAACAAAAAATTCGAGCTGGCTAAATGGTCACAAAGACCGAAGGCCATACCTGTAGTTATTGATTTCGCAGACAGATGGCAAAACATACGCCTCCCCATAAAACTACGACAGCATAAGCCTCTGAAATGAGGATGTCATGGCTGCCCAGCGAAAGTGGAAGAAGTGCGTAAAAAAGATTAAAAGTTGTGAAAGTGTGCTGCCCTTTACCGTTGGTTCTCTTCATCAGCCATCTGCCTAACAGTTAGCCAAATTAGATTTCAGTTTTCTATCTGTATATATTATCGAGACACAGAAAATGTAATGTAACAGCTAATGACGAAATTGATTCGGATCAGACGACAGTGGCAAGAATTCTGCATTTGCTCATCTAAGTGCGTTAGAAATGGTTAATGACGGAATGTACAAAAGATAATCGGAATACAGTCTCGAACCGAAACATTGTGTATGTTAACAGGTAACAAATGGCGAAATTTGAAACTAAACACTGTCAAAAATCTTTAAAACGATATGTGAGTATACCTGAATCATTAATAGAAGTTAATAGACTCAGGTAAATTATTCTCTAAATGCATTAACCAGTCTTTGAAGCTGCAAAGTACCTTGAAACACCTGCGTCTAAAACTTAATTTCTACTGCATAACCTATTTCGAAATCATATAAAATTAATAAGTGACTATCATTACAGTCTGTTCTATCCAGTCCTAAAAACGGATACTACAAGTATCAGATAAATGTAATCTCAGTTGCTCAAAAATCATAGTCTAAGAGGAATAAGGTAAAAACTGGGCTTGGGTGAACTAATTGATATTTTTTGTTTTGGTTTTTATATGCCTTTACTCCTCGCTGACGTCGAGGTTATTTAAGGCGGGAAAGGACTGCGGGAAAGGGACCGGGGGGGGGGGAATTTGGCCATGGACTTTTTGGAGAAACCATCTAGAGAATAACCTGTAATTTTTTTTTGCACAACCATGAAAAACCCTAATTTACCTGGCCGTGCGGGGATTCGAACCCGCCTCCTCCGAAATATGAGGCGAGAGCGTTACCACTCATCCACCACGCTTGCCGACTAACATGCCATCGAGGTTGGTGAATGAGCAGTTAACATTCGAGACTGGATTTCATGAAGACGACGTGGATTCGCTCTTCCGTCCAGGCATCCAAATTTAGATTTTCTCTGGTTTTACGAAGTAGCTTGAGGCGAATGTCTGGGTGGTTTCTTCAAAGGATCTTGGCTAAATTTCTCCCCGTTTCCTGACATCTCTCGTCGTTAATAGCGTAGAATCCGACCAACAATAAAGCCCAAAACGAAACAATACTGATGATTTTATGCTTCAACTAAGCTTTATCGATTTTCATTGTAAATGTTTGATTACAAAAACGTTTGTTTAGGCACTGATTTTGGATTGCGGTTCATTCATGAAAATTTTAGCTTACATAGTTTTCAGAAATAAGTCCTCCTGAATGCTGGAGAGCTCCTTTAATACAGTGCTCAATAATTGCCTTTATTTTCGTTAAATATGATTACGGATATTGATGATCGTTTACTCCCAAGAAAGGGTAAAAGAAAGCGATGTAAACATGTCTGGGTATGATGTCGCAGTGTATTGCTAACATGAAGTGTGGAGCCAGTGGTGGCCGCACGCTTGCACAGTGGGTCGGTTCATTCGATTTGAGCGCAGAGAGCGACGGAAGCTCATTTCCTGTCGGTGGCGGGCAGGCGGGGGACCTGAGACATACCTGTGTTCTCCCCTCAACTCACGGCGCTTTGTTTACCCTCCTGTAGCAACAGGCGCCGTGTACTTCCAGACACTAACAGGCACATTACCTGACGTAGCTGCAAAATTCTGTAAGGGTACTGTACATCTCTGTTTGCTTGCCTTCACACAAAATGTTTATTCGAATCAGTTTGGAGAATCTTTTACAGATATCAGCTGGTTCGTTCGCTACAGCTCTGATTATATTTATCAAGATACAATTCACATTAAGAAATAAAACTGCTATATAGGAGATTAATTTGTTTGATACATCTCCACTAAGAACACTGCCAAAATTTTGGCTCTAGTTACGGGATAGTGTTCACAAATCCTTATGTAATTAAGGACACCTGATTTATTTACAGCTAAAGAAATTTTTCGCAGACTCCTGTTGCACTCCGGTATCGAAAAGCAAGATACGTATTACAGGTAAAAGTTATCGTATATGTTTCGCACGCCATGTGAGTTAAATGTTACTTAAGAAAGAGTTAAATAATTTTTGTAATTTTCATATGCTTTTCACTAACTGTTAGTGTGAGTATAAAGAGCTTTCTTGGGCAGTACAATATTCATAAAATAAACATGTAGGCTACAATATTTTATCGGCTCTAAGGATTTTGTTCAGTTCACTACCGTCCCTCATTTCTTGTATACTATCATTACTATCATTATTATCATTACTATCATTAGATGGGAGTGTAGTCCTCTATTGGTGCTATTTGAAACTTTATATATCTACTCTTTCATGTAATGAACGTCTGTGTTGTCTCCATAATCAATAAATATAAATAGTTCATATGATTTTTTAATAAAATATTCCTGTAATTTGTCAGTTCAAAGAGCAATTTTAGAAAGCCGCTATTTCTGTAAATCTACTAGTGACGAAAATCCACCAAATGGCTTCCCTATTATTGGGTTATGCGATAGAAGTTTGTATTTTATCAAAAGCTACAAATAGATAGGGGTACATGTTTTTCTTTAATCGTGGCTTTACGCCTCGTCAACGTTGAGATCATTAGATGCTGGATGGGACTGGGGACAAGGAATGGGAAGGAATTCGACCATGGCCTTTTGAAGGAAGCATCCCAGCATTTGCCTGGAGCGATTTGGCGAAACCATGGAAAACCCAAATCTGAGTGCCCGGACGGTGACTCGAACCTGCGTCCTCCCGAATGCGAGGCCAGAGCGTCAACCACTCGCCCACCACGCTCGGTGGATGCGTGTTAACTGGATCTTGTATGATAGCAATCAGCTGCATCAGCTTCTTATTGTGTATGACGTCCAGATGGAGACCACCGCTCCACTTCTTGCAGACCACAGCATTTTCTTTCGTTTGTGTTCTGTCCTCATGAGGAGGTGGATTATCGAAGCAAGATTGCTACAGCAACCACCCTGACCAATTGGAATTGAAAAAATGTTTTCATTTACGAATTTTTTTAAAAATGTTCAGTAGGATAGCGAAGTTCTTTAAAACCTACTCGCCCCTTTCATCCATTGTGACTATCTGGTCATCTTAATTAAGTACCTTTACCAAGAAGCAGCATACATAAATTTCGAAAGCAAAAAAAATGTGTTATAGACCTCAAATCAGATCCCACAACTGCACTTCAAGCACTGGCGTGCGTCTTTTCAAGCAATCATACCTTCCTGTATAAATTTTTAGCTTGATTTGCATGTAGTCTGTTTCTTCAACATTTTTCTTATCTCGATCATTTGTCTTCATAATTCTCTAGTATTTTCTGCCAATGTTACAATTTAATCGTTAGAAAATTTTAGTTATGTGATCACCTCTAGGTTAGCTACCAGTAATACCACACACCATCGATCTGCAGCCTATCTCGATGCATAAATCGTGAAATCGTTCATAGTTACACAAACTTTTTATTACTATTTCATGTAGTAGGACAAATGATGGTAATAATTTTAAACGAAATGATTTCATTAGAAATTACGTAGAAAATCGTATAAAGTGTTGTTGTGCTATTAGTAACATAGTGAGGCTACAAATAATAAGGAAGAGATTGTGTAATACTTCAAAAAAGTAATTATGTAAATGCCAGGTCCCCGTGCCACATTTTGTTTTTCTCGTTTCAAATCAGTTAAACCTCCACGAAATTATTCGTCAGCATTCATTGGAAGTTATTTCATTTTACTGAAAAATGATCCTTGGATTGTTTTATCGTCCGTTTGTTGTTGAGGCTAGATAAGGGATGCTATTCTACATCCATACTCTGCAAATCACAAACATTGTGGGTGGCAGAGAGTGCTAAGCATCAAATCCTAAACCCGTGTATTCCAATCTCAAATAGCACGAGGAAAGAAGGAATACATAAAAGCATCAGTACGGCATGTTATTTCTCGAATCTTATCCCTCCGTTCATTGCGACCTAAATAGATTGGCGGAAGAAGTATTTCATTGCACTCGTAATTTAAAGATTTTCGCATATTCTCCAATAAATTCAGACGCAAACTACGTCGTTTGTCTTCCAAACTATCCCAGCCCAATCTATGTATCAATTCTGTGACGCTTTGATTAGGGCTGTAGCAACCAGTCACGAATCGAGCGGCTCTCCTCTGCACTTTCTCCACTGAGTCAATCAGAACCTTGCGATACGGATCCCAAACCCCACAACAGTAATCCAGATGCGGATGAACTAGTGTTATATACGCTATCTCCTGTGTATGAGCATTACAGTTCGTCAAAATACGACCTATGAATCGCAATTTAGAATTAGCGTTGCCTACGACGGAAGTTATGTGCAAGTCCCATTTCATGTTGCTTTGTACTATCACCCCCAGATACTTCAGGGCATCAACCGTGTCAACAGCTGAATTGTTTATTTTGTACTCGTGAGCAATATGATTTTTTTTGTTACTTATTCGCTTTGCCTTGCACTTTTTGCAATTAAGTGTAAGCTGCCATTTACGGCACCAATCGGAAATAGCATCTAAATCGCGCTGAACTTGTAAGCAATTGTCGGAGCACCTTATTTCCCTATAGGATAACTGCATCGTCGGCAAACAATCGCAACCAGCATCTGACATGGTCACCGAGATTGTTTTTAAATATTAAGAAAAGATGTGGTCCTATTACACTTCCTTGAGGAACCCCCGAAGTAACCTCTATGTTAGAACGACATACTGAGATCGACGAGTTAGAAAATCACGTATTCATTCGCAAATCTGATCCGGTATACCGTATGCTCGAATCTTCTCTAAAAGTCGGTTGTGTGGTACAGAATCAAAAGCTTTCTAAAAATCCAAGAATATTGCATCAACTTGTAAACCTGCATCGATAACTTTCATTACGTCATGAGAAAATAGAGCCAAGTGAGTTTCACACGATCTCGCCTTCCGAAATCCGTGTTGACATGGTGTAAGTAACTCGTTCTCATCTAGAAACTTCATAATGTTAGAGCATATAACATGCTCCAGAATTCTACTGCAGACAGATGTTAGAGATATGGGTCGATAGTTCCTAGGATCACTCCGATCTCCTTTCTTGAAAACTGGAATTATCTGGGCTATTTTCCAGCTAGAAGATACTTTTTTCTCTTCTAAAGATTTCCGGAATATATCTGTCAGAGATGGTTCAATTTCCTCTGCGTATTCAGAAAATACTCTAACCGGTATACCATCGGGACCCGGCGCTTTACCCCACTTCAGGAGCTTTAATTGCTTTGCAATACCTACGCTATCAATCTCTATCGGACCCATCTATAATACCAAGCTATTAAAGCAAATAATAATAAGTTTACCTGCTTCTTCTAGCCATAAATGTAATAACAAGAAACTAAATTTCCTTTTATATTTTTAAATTCCTTGAATGTACTCATTTCTATTTATAAATAGTTTTGGTCGTGTATTTGATTATAAATTGCCAAATCATACAAAAACGGTAGAATAGGTTATATTGATAGCAAGGAGAAGAGTTAACATTTTATGAAGCATTGTATTCGAGAAATGACTGGATAAAGCACTGATATCGTCAATAAAAGAATACCTTATTGGTTGTAACCCCGCGACCCCTTTAGGGGTATGGCTACAGGGCCTGAATAGATCCCAGCTGGTAGACAGTACAGTTAGTTGGTCCAGGGTCTTCCCCTGAGATTTATTTATTGTCAAGGCAAATGTGGCAACATGACAGGAAACTATTGCCTTTTCAGATAAGGTCACCATTCTTTCGGTTGTTCAGAGGATTGTGCGTGGAATGAACACAACCTCGCCGTTGACGGAGCCATTCTACATCTTTTTTTGCAATAATTATGTATTTTCTGAAAAAAAGTATTTTTAAGTTCAAAGGTCATAATTTGATCTGGATGAAATAAAACTTCACATGTATTCGACAGTTCCCTCTGCCAAATTTCAATTATTTCTGTTGAGTCTGAACGGAGTTGGAAGTACGTATATAGAGTACAGAGGAACAGAGATGATATTGCTATATAGATTCTAGGGTCAAAGGTCATGATTGCGTGATTTGATCGAGTTGAAAGACGAGCTGGATTTTTATTTGACTCTAGGAGTTTACTCCGTAAAATTTGAAGTGTTTCTGTTTAGTTGAATGGATTTAGAAACATTAAGATGTACACATACGATTTTAGTACTTAGTAGACTACAACAATATGTTATTCTACAATAAATTAATTTAAATTAAAAAATGAGAAACTATATCTGTTAGAGACATAAAGCTTTTAAAACCTGAATAATAGGTTCCTGAAATAAAATTATAACTAACAGACGGTTTAATAAAAAATAAATATCCAAGGCCCACAATTCTATTAAAGCAACACTTGTGAGACAGCCGTCCCAAAATCCTATTAATTTCAGTGTTATTAATTAACTAAATTGGTATGGGAGACAGAAAAACAGTAAGTAATTGTAAATTTGTGTATTTTTCTTATGAATCAGTGTTGCTTCGATGGATGAGACCAGCATAGATGAGGCGTAATATAATTAAAAGTAGTATAATGTTTGAAATGTTAGTTAAAGGAATGTAATTGTGATTTTTGTGTAGGGGAGATCGGGGCAAGTTGACGAGCGGGGCAAGATGAAGAATGATTTAATTTAAATTCCCTCTTCTATGTAGCAGCACTGCATTCATACTACTAGTTCTCTATACGACTAGGAACTAAAATATAGAGCACTGGCGTCGCTCGTGCCGTATTGTTCCTCGCTATATTCTGATCGAGAATTCTGCGTGACGTGCTGTAATTTTCGACATCTCTGAATTAAGACTTCGCAGACTAACTGGTAAGATATTGTTTTATACTTTGTCATAAATGAGTAGCTTAAACAATGTGCTTTTCATAAAGGCCGTGTATCTCATTCTTTTTTAAACTGCCGAAATAATTCAATGTTTCTAAAATTGTCGTTCGGGGCAAGTTGGATGGGTTAAGTTGACGACCTCGTCACCTTGCCCCAGATGACTTTCGCTGTGTCTGTTTCAGTCTTTGAGTGCCTTTTTTTGTGTTTCGTGTAAGAGTCTTGACTTGCATGACTCACATAGTTTCTCTTAAAATTCGGAAGTCAGCTACTTTACTTATTCATGACACTTTATGATCCAGATATGGTGAGAACTTATAAAAAAAAGTCTTGCAGAGGCAAGTGGGACCGAAATGGTTTGGCTGCTGCAATAATTGATGTCAAAGGAGTAAGAAAGTCCTGCTTGGGTGCAGCGAACGTTTACAATATCCCTGAAGCAACACTACCTCGGCATTTGAAGAAAAGAGATGACGTAAGAATTGAATGTTTGTTTGATACGCACAGGCTCGGGATGTAAGAAATTTAAGTTTTACTTAGAAACTGATGTTTACTTCTTCTGAATTAAAGAAAAAACCCCGAGTTGCGACAACATCAAGAAATGCTTCCGAAGAAAGTTTAGTTCAGTGTTCCGGATGTGATGAGATCTATGAAGACCCTCCATCAGAACACTGAATACAGTTGCCTGTACTTTAAATGGTGGCACGAAGACTGTTCAAACTGTGAAGGAGGGAAATTTGTATGTGACTTCTGTTAATGCATATACAACAATGTATAACTATTGATGCATAACAATAAAAATGTATTACAGTTTCATTAAATGTCATCTTGCCCCGTGGTCAAAGTCATCTTGCCCCAGTCCTGGGGCAAGATGACAGATTTGCAATACTTTCTAAAATTAATAAAAAAGCTTTAATAATATGAAAATAAAGTTATATATAATTACGAACATTTCAATAAAAGCCCAGACTAATAATATTTGCAATAAAAAATATTTTCTTCAAAAAATTAATTTATTGTCATTTTTATATTTAAATGTATGTAAATATGCTCTAGTTTCATTTTAAAATGTTTTTTCATGTTTATATGTAATTCTGTATACGTTCTAATATGTTCGAACTATTTGGATTTTTGGAGCAATTATTAGCGCTCGAGAAGGTACGGGAGGTTCCTTTAATGTTCTCTCTAAAATTCTGTACTGCCTATTGAAGCTCTGAAGATTGCCAGCAGCCGAGTTTGTTTATAGCGTTGCTTGCAGGACTCTGTGTCTGTTATATTCGTAGTGTGTTTTAGAATCTTTGGAAGAAGGTTATACTTTGTTTGTAGGTGTTTGTGAGGATTTCGGCGGAATAAAAAGTTCAATAAAACGTTTATTGTTGATGTTGTGATTCCAGTACCTATCTTATCACAGAGAAGTTACAGAAGTTAAGCGTCATATTTTAGTGAAAGTTACAAATCATCTGGCGACTTGACAAGAACCTCAAAATCTACGAACGTACTAAATAAATTAACAGCGATCTTCTACAACAACTAAAAATCGAATTTCATTTATCTTCCGCGACGGGACTAATTTATTAGTTACAAAGGTGTTTCGTATTAAATAACCTTTGATGGACCTATAATTATTTACTTGTTTCTGAGGAAGAAACTAGTGATGACTTCGTCTCATATTCTCATTCCACGGCAGGGACCAGGCAATTTTTGAAGGTAGTTCCCGGCACATACGAGATGGAAGCAGCAGGAAGATTGGCATATTTACTTCTGCTGGCGCAATTACGAAGCATTCGAGACACGATGTCCCTGTTTTTGGGGACGCTGCTCACGAGATAGATGGACATTTGGGAGCAAGTGCCGGCCATAAATAGCGACGAGTCCGGACGTACGGTGACGGGGTCGGGGAAAACCGGCGCCAGATTCGCAACCTAATTACCATCCTCGTTACGCAAGAAATTACTACAGTAACTAACAGTAGGGAAAACAGTTTCATCCAATAAAAACATCGATTAAACAAGTTGCAAAAGTGGACGCGAAAATTGTGTGGGGGATGGGATGCGCGTAGCAATCACGTTATCGCACCTGGCGGAAGCCGGCTGCCGATTGGCCGGTAACGCGGCCTTCCTGCCCGTAACGAGCTCTCCAGAGGGCAGCAGCGGCGGGGAGCACCCAACGTCTAGTAACCGTTCGCTACTAGTATAAGTCGGCGACGTTATTTACGGTATGGTCACGGGTCTAGAATAGTTCCGTTTTTAAGGGTCAAAGGTCAAGAGAGGGTTTCCTGATGTGGCTAAAATACGAAAGTGACCCTAAGGATCATCTCTGCAAAATTTAAATAAAATCTCTTTTAGTTTGAAGGTACTTGTAAATAATAATAGAAGTATTAATAAATGGAGAGACACGATCCCACTAAATACCTAG
This sequence comes from Vandiemenella viatica, assembly GCA_031002005.1. NCBI lineage: Eukaryota > Metazoa > Arthropoda > Insecta > Orthoptera > Morabidae > Vandiemenella > Vandiemenella viatica. The sequence goes on from CM061920.1 coordinate 159,678,139, forward strand.
AGATTACTAAGCAATAGTAAACACGCGTCCAATGTTAAAATAAAAAATAGAGCAATTAAAAATACACTGACGTTTTAAGCCATGACATCAAGTCTCAAGTGTCATGTCTGATATAAAAACGTAAATACCTCTAATGAAGGTCGAGAAGCTTGACTGTAGTGATTGAAAAATGGAAACGACGCAAAGGTTTCCACTGAATCGTAAAGCACAATTTTATTCGACTTTTTTCAGACGTAAAGTTCTACTATACTTTTATTTATTTTTTTTCTGAATGAAATGCTACAAGAAGCAAACTTAACGAATGTATTATCTCAATTCATTTCATTGTGGTTGCTTAGCTATCAAAATGTGCACATATTTTCGATTATTCTGGTCGTTGTTGATTTGCGAGCGAAGGCCGGCGCGTAGCTTCATTCTCCAAACAATACTTATCGAGGTGAGTGAGCTTAGGAAATTATAATATAGACAATGACATATTGTACTGGCATCACAGATTTTCAGCCACTTGTTATTACACCTATGTTTTAGAAACAGAAACTTATGACGTTGATGATGCTATTCCCAACCAATACTGTAATCGTAATCGTTGTATACACCGTTTACCCTTCACCAGCCAAATTTTTAGTTTTGAGATTCTGCGTCACCTTCCTAGTTGATGCAGAAATATAGCTTCACCAAAAAAGAGTTGTTGTCAAATACACTGCATTTTGTCCTTTATTTGTCAGGGAATACGTTGACTAGTTAACATGCGGTTATTATAAAACTGATGAAGATCGACTTAACATCCTACATCCACGACCATTGCTGCCCAAATAAAGCTTTTTTTATGTGGGCTGTTTGCATGTAACTGAATCTGTCTGATTTCAATACTCCGTTCTGTTATGACTTCAAATTCTAACAGCCATTCGAGCTTTTTGACTACCACGGTGCGAGCAACTGCCTGCCCCTTCTTCATGTTTCTGCTACCCACTTTACTGTCACTGCCCGCACCCTCGCAGCACTGTATATCCTTTCGTCCACACCAGCGATTCAACCCGAGAATTAGTAAAAAGTAAATAATAATTCTGCTGACCACTAACTTCCAAGGAAATAATTCCTTACTTATGTGTATACTATTAACAACTAGAATATGGTGTATTGAGTCATGTGAAAAACTTCGGCGTGTGCACACCTCACGAGCCATTCCCTATCACATGAATAAGGTGTTAAACCGAAATATTGTATATGTTTTGCTTCATCTCACATATTTTTAACTCGTCGCAACCCTCAAGTTTACTGAATGATGAATTTGTTTCCAAATCCTTTTTTAATTGTTTTGTATCATCGTAAGATAAAAGCATGTTTTGAATTCCAACTCAAACTCTGTTATGAAATAGTAATGGAACTATTAAACGTGATTTAAATATCAAACATGATTAATATTTAGTAACCAAATGAAATACAAAATCATTAGAACATAAGCTACCATCCTTCTTGACCTACTTCCTCTCTTCCGAAAAAAATTATTCACTGCTCTATTTCTTTTAAAATGCACTGCAGTACTTGTAATCAATGCTATACTATAATCCATAGTGCTGCCATTTTTCTTGTGTTGTGCCCAGTTTTTCAAACAGTGATTCGATGGGGCCCTCATGGGTCAGGTACAATATATCTCTTCAACGCCCATCTGTGGGTGTTACCAACCACACATAATGATTGAATATTTTAACTGCAACTAATGATGTGAGATCTATCATAAAATCTTACAATGAGTGACATACATAATGAAATTAACCTTTATAATTATGATTAATGTACTGCAAAGTAATAAGGTAACTCATTTTCTCCAACCTGTTCAAGAAACGTGCAGAATTGACGATAATTAGGCGCATTTGATCTGATATGATTAACAGCTGACATGACTGGCTTTAAACGTCCTGACATATCCAAGCATTTCCCGGAAAAAGACTGTTGATGAAAGATGCAAAGTACGGTTAATGGTTTTGAACTATCCTCACTTTCTATGACCTTTGATGCAAGAGCAATGTCACCTTTATTTTCTCCACAGGTCTTTTTGCCTACGTCAGTAGTGATGCACTTCAAGTTTTTCCATTGAAAATTATTTTTCTGAACTTCATACACTTCTTTTTATTTTTTATCTATTCCTTGAATAAATAATAAAACCTGAGTCGTATCTGAAACATCTGTTGACTCATCCAGGGCCAAGGAGAACAACTATAAGTGCCGATTTTCGCTAGAAAGTTGAGTTAGTGTATTTTTCGCAGTATCGTCTACTCTTTAAGCCACAGTGTTTGCTTTTGATAAATAAGCTTTTTAAGGACACATTTCTTCTGCTGCTTGAACATGCAATCTTTAATTAATTCGCCGTCAGTATAAGGTGTCTCATGTTTCGCTATCCATTGAGAGACGCGGAAACTAGCATGAGTTGCTGCTTCTTATTCAGCATTACTTTTCATAAACTGCTGAAATTTCAACCATCTTCTCAAAAATTTATAGCCGGCAGCGATCCAAGTTTCAAAAAATTGAAGCGGCTCCATCCGGACAACCAATATATCATAACTGACGTTTTTGCGTAATTCCGTCGCTCCTTACAATATGGGGCAATAATGGTATAGGTTTACCATATTCCGCAATTAACGACCCTACTCTACTAAACATGTAACTACTTTACAGCAAATGGAAACAACGTGAGAAAATAGAATATATTGCCATTCATCTTTGAGATCATAGCAAAACATAAATATGAATCAAAGTGAGGGCAGTATGCATTCACCCAGATATTGCACTGGAATACGTTTTGTAATTAATAAGCTCAGAAGTATGGATTAGAACTAATCGTTAGATACTACAGACTGAAGAGGACGTTAGATGTAAAACCAAAATATGTGTGAATTAATAATATAGAAGGAAGAAGACATGTGTAGTTTGCATTACGTTTACCCTATATTATGTTACAAATACTTCTAATATCGGTTGTTTGTAGACTCAATAATGTTTTGTAAACTCGGGAATGTTTCAATTGGAGCAGACAGCTTGGGACCACAGTACATTGTGATATGTGAACAGCTCATATGTATGGTTTCATCTATGATGGATGTGTTTGCCGTGAGAAAAACACATTCAGATGCTTACATGGATTCCGTTTATCCTTAACTACTTGGGAACTAAAGAGCTGCTTAATGTTTGCCAAATTAACATATCTTCTAAGAGAAGAATCTAAAATACAAAATGAACTTTACTACTAAACTGCTCTAACACATCATATTTCTTAAGTCACTGGTCAGAAAGCACTATTTGAGGTTAATTCTATAAGTAATTAGAAGAATGTCCAGTGTTGTCCCGTGTGTTTAAGGCTGATTTGCCCGTACAGTATTTTTCGTTGCACAGTTTGAAACATGTGTATCAGCATCTGCCCAGTCTTTTAGAAAGTTCGACATACATACTGTAACAGCCCTCATACCTGAACTTTAAATAGCCCTAAGGAGAGGGGCTGAAGTTGATTTATTCCTACAATATTTTTAGTCACCTAAATGGGAACCACGGCTGTCAAATTTCATCAAAATAACTCCTGCCATTCGTGCAACAAAAGAAACAATGATTTTTACGGAAATTTTAACAAAATCTTTTAACACTAAACTATAAAATATTGGAAATTAAGTACACAATAACATAATTAATTGTAAATACTACGTATGTAGTACAAAATGGGTCGTGATCTGCAGTAATACCAAAAAAAGCTTCAGTTGTATAACAACTATTTTCTTTAACTACAAAATCAAAGGTTTTAAGCAGTTCACCTTCATATTAAAACCAGTCAGATACGCTCTAATCACTCACAGTGAATGTAATTTCAGTTCTAGTTCAGCCTGAGATTGTAGCTTCAAGAACCATTTCAATAATATTATTAATTTATGTACGTGTGGTGTTCACGGCTATCTATGAGGCATAAACACTGAATAACCGAAATTTAATTTCCTGTATAATTTTTAAGAAGAATAACGCAAGCACCGTCTAGTTGGTACTACATTTTTGGTGTTTCTCGCATTACTTTAAGAATTTCATTTATTGCTCGGACCTCGTGTTACGTTGAATCATGAGATATGACAAACAATTCACAAGCGATCCTCAGCTTTAACATGGTGCATCCGCGATAGAAATCTGCGCAGTAGTTTTTGAGTTTTTCTGGAACAGATACTCGCGGTTTCTGTTTTATCCAGATTCCGGATTTTCGTGGCTTACCGAAACCACTCCAGGCTAACGCCGGAATGTTTTCCGCAACAGGCCAAGGCAGAATTCCTTCCCGTTCATTGCCTCATGTTGCTCTCCTGTTCGGCGTGAAATCTGTGTTTTTGTCTACACAACCTCCTTTTCAGAATTGAGTTACCGACAGATCCAGTCCCACCTGAGCTACCTTTATGACGACACATCCACAAACTGATTGGAACTACGTAAATAACGGTGGAATCGAAAATCTGGTTGTTCCAGTAAGTTGACATGTTTCTCTCCGTTTGAGAGGATGTTCAGATGGAATGTTCGAGTTATCTTATGGACAGTAAATACAGCAGATATTACGTGAGTGTAACGATAAAAGCACAAACGAAAGGTTTTCAGTGACGCTTTATCTTCCACCTACGGTCGTAAGGTGTACGGTATGTGACCAGGTGAGTACTCTCAGCGAGATTTATGCACAGTAGTGTTCCCGTTTGGAGCGGAGGCACAGTCGCAATGAAACCCGTTAACGACCACAGAGCTCTAAGACGCTATCTACAATACTAACAACTGTCTTAATGTGATTTAAACAAAGAGATGACTGTAGTTACTAGCTGTTTGAAGGCTATATAATGATGGCGTTTGTGTAATAGAATCTGATTAGAAATGGGTGAAGGCTGGTTTGTGCTGCTGCTTCTACTGGTGGCCAACATCACCAATGGCTCTCCAGCTCAAGGTAAAATGTCACGCACTGACCTAGTTCTGTGACTTGATACCTCCTTACAGTACAGTTAATGGTTAGCATCTATTTACTTATTTACGAAGACAACAACAACATAGGTAGGCATTTTGTGTATACAACTAATAAAAATTTATTAAAGTATCTGCATGTTTTCTCATAAATCCTGCACATCAGAAGACAAAAATAATTTAAGCACTCTTGACTATATGGAAACTTTATCTTTCAGTTTTATTTTTCGATATTTCTAAAAAAATTGTCCGGGAATTCAGCTAAGATCCGTAGATAAGAAAACTATCAGCCTGCTGGAACTGTTAACAAAGCCAGATTTGAATGAAGACACTATACCGACATCAAATTCTAAACTGAAAGGTGTTGTGAAAAATCAGGAAGTGTAAAAATGTACGAAATCCTACAGATGTGAGAGACTTTACACAAATGCAATATAATTGAATTGCGATGGAACGCACGCTCCGGTGGCAATTTCCCAATACACGCATCCCCCCTCCCTCCCCGCCACCTAATTTCACCCTCTACAAATTTCAACTTTAAATTGTGTCAACGCTTTCGGTAAATTATTCATCAATTGTCTGAGTGACTTATTTCAATCCCTGACCTCCTTGCCTACGAAAGAAAATCTTGAAATCGAGTGACAGCTTGTGGTCATGATCATCTTTTCCCTTCAATGTATTAGTTTTAATTCTTCTATCAGTATCTTATACCTAATCACCACCATACGCCTTATTCACTCCCATGACTCTCTTCACCCTCCTCCTGTCTTCCATCGAATCCCATTCCAGCTCTTTTATCATATCGGGTATTGATTGTGTTCTGCGGTAATTTCTAGAGACAAAAGTCCTGATATTCATCATTTTGCATGCAGACCTGCGACCATTCGGGGCTATGGAATTCTCTGAACAAAGCAAACCACATGCTTCTTAAAGTACCGAAGTAGGAGAAACAATTGAAACAGATAAAATAATACAGCACACCCTTGTAGCATGCCACCTCGAGCAGCCAATTCACATGGATTGTTTTATTTTTCTTATGGATTTACGCTGCGACCACTTCGAGGTAATTAGAGGTAGAAAAGGACTCGGAGCAAAAAATTGGAAGGAATGTGGCTAATGCCTTTTGAAGGAATCATACAGGCGTTCTCCAGGGTTGATTTCTGAAAATAAAAAAAAAAAAAACGAAATCTGGATAGCCGGACGGGGTTCGTCCCGCGACCTCTATAATGTAAGACCATATAATAAACTGCATTGCTGTGACAAAGGACATTGTAGCTGACTGACAAAGTTTAAAAAAAAAAAAAAAAAAAAAAACGTTGAGCACACATAGTCGGCAGCAATTTGGTAAGTGCATGATTTCTCCAGTTTCTTAAACAGCAGAATTGAAATTTAAAGTAACACTAAGTTGCGATTCCTACTATGATCCAGCTTTAACGAGAGTGAATTGACACTTTTCAACTACTGGTTGATAACGAGTATAAAAATAGAATTCTGTATCAACTGATATTTTCCCGGCGAAGACTGAATTCAAAAACAGAAGGCGATAAATTTATATCTGTGTGGACTTATAGGTGTATTCTGAATAGTTTCGAAAGAATGGAAAATTGAAAAAATACTCACATTCAGATTTACATAACAGTTAGATGAAACCTTCAACAGAATGAGTTGTGCAAATATGAAACAAATACGAGAGTAAAATGAGAAGTAATAAATTTGATTTAACTTTCTAAGAGCATGTGCGAAGAAGAAATATCAGTGCCGAAATAAGAAGGTAAGAATCAGATAATTTCATTACGAACTTTCATATGGTTCTTCCATATTGGTCAACACTTCAGGAATGAAATAAATATATTCTCCAAACAGTTCCTGTCTAATCACTGCACCAAGACCTCGATAAAATGGCTGGGGGTTAAAACTTTCTGTATCTGCATTACAGATAAATCTCGATCTCAAATCTAGCTGAGGAACTACATACCACGGAAAAAAATAAACGTTGCAATATCGCCACTTGTGTTTTTAATAGCACATGTTATCAGTTTCTTGGCGTAAATGGATACAACATTCTCTTCTCTTGTTACATTCTCTTCCGGTAAACAGTTTTGCCTCGCCACTTTATATAATGCTTTTTGGGTTTACAAGCTATTTGTCACATTTTAAACAATACAGTTTTTAATTATAACAAAAGACATCACGTTAGGAAAGATACTATGCAATAAATTATTTCAAAATACATTAATATCATCTTACTGGGTAAGATTATTATGAGGAAAAACAAATGTTATTAGGAGGGTTCTTTCCTTGACGAATAATTCTTAATTGCTTGTTACGGTGATGAATATTTTCTCGTCACCCATAAACTTAAAACATAGTAAACAAGAAAGATTATTCAGTTAAGTAATATAATTAAAAAGCAGACAGACTGAACCAACTGTATAGTTATTTATATAATTTAGTTCGCTGTAGCTTCGACACAGCAATCAATATCACTGTTAACATACAGTATGACGGTGTCTTTTTTTTTATCTGCTTTACGTCTCTCTAAAAGCGAGGTCTTTAGAGACGGGAAAGGATGGGGGGCAAGGAATGGGAAGGAATTCGGCCATAGCCTTTTGAAGGAAGCATCCCGGCATTTGCCCGGAATGATTTGGGAAACCATGGAAAACACAAATCTGGATGCTCAGACGGGGATTCGAACCGCTGTCCTCTCGAATGCGAGGCCAGAACGCTAGCCGTTACACCACCACACTCGGTGTTGACGGTGTCAACGCTTTCGCATGAAATTTGTCTGTAATTCATTAATATCAGCCAATCATTGTAAATATAAAACTTAAATCTTCGAATTGATAATTTCTAGTCAAATATAACGTCTTCAAAAACTTTGGTTTTGTTCACAAATGCTCTTTCATATAATGTTGCTCGAACGGTCAGTGGAACAAGTATTTAATCCAAGGTTATTACAGATGATTGTTGGGTATTTGTGAATTTATTACATGCGAAGTATTAATTGCTTCACGGATGGATAGAGAAACTATCAGAATTTTTGTTATTGGTCGCCCACTATCCAATCTCAAATTTTATCAAAATCCGTTGTCCTGTGTCGTTTTCGGTCAAGATTTCGAAAGTTCCATTTGCATATGGTGTATAGATTTTGTGGAACGTCCTTCCTTGGCGGATCCGTGAAGATTCCCAGCAACATGTAATTTATATGTGGGGGGCTTATATCAAGGGTTCTTAACCTCCCTTTATCTGCGACTATTCCGGATATGATCAGAGACGCACTTGCAAACATGATCACTAACATGATGCATCTTCCGTGTGGAGACATGGAGTACTGCTAAGAACTATGCAAAGTGATATTTTCGAAATTTATGAGAATTACCCCAAATATACAACAAAAACCGCAAAATTCGGAAAAAAGGATTTCAAGTTTTGCTCGAAATTTATATATATAAGGGACCACTCAGTGGAGTATCTCTGCAAAACTTTCAAAATCTACTCTCAGAAATTTTTTAAAATCTTCTGGCTTATTGTTAAAACAATGTCTACTTTTTGTTGCTTTGACATAAAAGCAGCCATTGTTAACACTAGAGTGCACGCGCCCTTAAATACTCCTTGAGCGCACGCGCGGGCTACAGGCGTAGCCCAATTATGGGTTAATTAATTTTCGGAATATGAGTAAAAAATATATAAAACAGAGTAAATAATTACTAAACATCTTTATTTTTACCATAATAACTTATATAATTGACAAAATTTTGTTTCTTAATTATAATTTGCAACATAATCAAACTTCTTAAAAATCAGCTGTTTTTGGAAGGTTTGAGATCTTTTGTCTTATTTTTATTTAGAAACGTAATATTTATTATAAAATGAGTTTCAAGTTAAGTAATTGAACCAATTATCAAATTCATTGATAATAAATAATTCTGTTGGCATACATTAAGGACAGACGACTGCCTGATGTTCGCTACAAATGCGCCTCATACATTTGCTGCATTGCTGGCGCGTGCTGCGGTCCTGAGCACTGTTGCAAAAAGAAAATTAACAACTCATCCCCGAATAGGCATAATATGTTGTGGGGGTTGATCTGCCAGTCCTAGAAGTAGTCTGCGTTTCAGTTTTATCCTTTTAGTATATTTTTCTGGGAAATACGACGCTCTATAGAAGGTCTAGCAAGATCGAATCCGACTTCTTGAAGATATTGACGACGGGTCACTTTCATATCACGGTTGTTCATCTGATATATTACAACACCGTTTATTCCCGCCATATTTACAAAATTGTAAAACAGCATGAGAGTCCATCAATGACTGTTGCGGGTAACGTCGTATTGTTTATACATTTTATCAAAAACATCGACGCCGTTTTTTGTGTTGTTATAAAATGCTATGATATCAGGTTTTCGAGCATCACCAGTTGAACCACCAGTTGAATCATCAAATTTGGTATGATTATGGAGGATAGACCAGAAATACCTTACTTCGTTTTGTCATCCTCCAGCAATCATTTTAGTATTTGAGCACCGTTCACATTACTCGCCAACTAAAAATGACCATAACATAATAAAGTTACACGAAAAATCCATAAACACAAACAACACACATTAAAAACAGTTGTAGACATTACCTCTTTTAGTATTACTACAAAAAATATATCATATTTACCTCAACTTTGTCACTTGCATATCAAATAATTAACTTCCTCCAACGCTCGCGTGGGCTACAGGTGTAGCCCATCAATTCCGAGGGTAATTTATGCAGAAGTCCGTGTGCCGCGAGAGATGACATGCTACTGGCGAGGGTGGGGGATAGTACTTGAGGAATACGTGGGACGATTAATATGTAGTGTGCCAAGTTTAAAAAATATACGACAATATTACACGTTGGGCTACATATGTAGCCCGCGCGTGCACTCTAGTGTTAAACGCTTGTAACTAGCAGGCATGCGATCACAATGTAAACTAAAATTGGGAGCGAAATTGTAATGTGTGGAGGGAAGCTCCATAAGATTGCCCTGTAGGTTTCCCCCGTTCGCGACGTCATTGGTCCCACATAAAATAATTTTACACGTCCAACTGCTTGTCAACGGCACCCACGCCGATAACCTTGTAACTTTAGTTTGTGAAGAATCTTTCATTAGATATTGAGCGACACTTCATAAAGGTGCAGCTAATCTCGTTCTGGTATTTGCAGATAGTATCCAGCATGGGACAGGACGCACGAAGAAAAACCTTGGTCACATTCAAGAGGGAAAAGTTCACGTCACGCCACAAATTGAAGAACAAGGTAAAACGTGTGATGTGGGTTTGTTACTTGGAGAAGTTATCATTGATATTAATATTAGAAGTTATCTTCCGATAATTATATAATTTAAACCGACTGACAGAAATGACACATCTCACGGATAACAGCTTCAACAATCGGAGTGAATGATGTTGGTAGGCTTGTGTCTGTTTATGCACAACAAACTCTTGATGAGTTAGATACCTTCCTGGTCTCTTAACCACGAGTTCTCTCGTTACAGTTTTACAAATTACTGTTACGGTGATCATATAAAAATTACAAGAAAGTATTTCAGCTTTTGTTTAAACGCACGATATTACCAACAGGCTTTTACTGTATTCCAGCGCACTCGTACCTATTGTCTGCTAGCAGACCAGCAGCCTCTGTAGGCAGGCGAACTTACTGCTAGGTTCCAAAGTTTTTATTTTAAGTACCTAAAATAGGCTGCATTCCAAAGCAAAGTAGATTCCAAAATTTTCAAACTAGGCTATCAAAATTGTGGTCATGTTTACAAAATATCTTCAGTAAAAATTCGTTAATTTAAAATGTAACATCTAGAAGCGTAATTTAGCAGAAACAAATAATACACAGTGATAATAATAATAAGTTTTATGTTTGTTCTTTCAATGCATCATTTGCAATAAGCAGAAAGTGTATGTATATTCCCGATATATTTCTTAACAGTGGAAACAAGATTATTAACTCTAAGAAATTCAAGAAGTGTAAGTTCAGCCAAATGATTCATGGCATAGGAAGACAGGTTATATGGAGAAAGGAAGGACAAAATATCTTCAGCAATTTGACAGCACCAGTCATTGAGCAAACACTACACGTCATTTATTTTAAACAACCAAATCGCACCTCGGATATAAGAGAAAACTAAATTTTTACAATTTATATTGTCTAGCAATCTAGTTCTGTAAGTGTGAAATGTTAACTTTACGGAGTTTTTAATTTGATGTTATTCTGATATCAATATATTTGACTTAAGAGTTTCGAACTAATGGCCGCATATACACAAAATAATAGGGCTACCAGACGTTAGGTGCTCAGATGCGAACTTCATTTTTGCTGTGTTAGGAAGTCGCAGTTTTCATTAAAAACTTAATGGACCTACATGTACGGCAATTACGCTGTTAAAGAATTATTAATAGCATGGCGAGAACTGTTCAACACTATTACATTTTACTCACATACCTCTTACACATCTCGCAATATATAATGTTTCCATTCGCTTAGGAAATGGGAAACACTGCCTAATTAAAGACGATTTGTATATCGGTACCTTGGTGATACTGGTGCTCTACGAGAACAAACGTCTCACTACGCCCTCTGTGCGGACAGTGACCTAGCGACAATCACCACTGAGACGTTCACTCGAATTCTTGCAAATAAAGTCTTAAGAAATTGTGTTTTTCTGATTTAAGAACTCTTTTTTATGTTCTAAAGAGAAATGCCTAAAATGAGCAAAAATAGGTCCTAAGAACAATTCAGGCATTTTTAGACACTGTAAAACCAGAAATAACGGAGATAAATGTCCATTAATCGTATACTATATGTGTAACGTTACTTTCAGTTATTTCAATCTGGAACAAAATAAGTTTTTGCCTAAAATGCGAGGTCTACAGTTATGACTAATCAAGCTCTATGTGACTCCGTTTCCACCGTGCGACTTGTAAAAAACGCATTAATATCAAAATTAAGCCACAAACTAATTCAGATCACAGTAAAATCTTCATCATCATTGGTCTAAAACGCGCAAGCAAGCCTCCACAGGATCGTTCCAGTCTGCTACTACTTAGGAGGAAAAACACAAAATTTTACTACACTATAACACTACTAGCATGCATCAAAGTAAAATACATCACAAGCAACATATCCATTCACTCTGCCTTGGAGAGACGATCATCCTGCGAACAATAAAGTGCATTCATTAAATATCTCATGAACTGAGACAAATTTAGAAAATGAATGGGTAATCGAAACACACATACCAATATGTAAATAACAAACTGGCAGTGAGAAAATTAGAACTCGAACTATCGAATTTAACAGACAGTTGTTTGTTGAGAAAACCAATTTTGATATACATACGTGATCGTTCGTTTATGGAAGTGGAAATTTGGGTGCCAATGGTATAACCCAATTAAGCTAAAAATCTGAAATTTTAAATTAGATTATTTTGAAGTCTTACGTTGAGCATGAAAAAATAAAATTTTACTTAGTGTATAATCGTAATTATTCTTCATAATTGTTAAGAATGGTGGGAGTTGCAGTAACAGCATTAATAGAATCTTAATTTTTCTTTAATTAATTGTAAACAAGCCTAGGCGTCGTGAATTTTTATTTACTATGTAACACGTCGTGAGTGTAGATTGTAAACCAATAAATCATCACTAAATGTGTTATAATCAAACTGTAATTGTTGCAACATGAAACAGTTAGACAAGATATTAACCCCCAGACATTAAGCTATTTTTTACTGGAAATTGTTTTTTTACGTTGCAGAATATTGATTAGGGAACAGAGAAACGTGTAACTCGACGACTGTTGTTTTACCGACTCGGCTTTACTGGAAATTGGGGAGCGTCCATAAACTACCCCTCCCCCACGTAACGTGACGAGACTGTTGCATCGACACCACCTCCCCCGGTGTGACAAGTAGCTTTGCCCTTATAATCTCCATAATACTTTTAGTACTGTCATTAAAGTTATTGCGTATATATTGAACACAACTGATATTTACGTTCTTTTCGGTAACTATAAATATTCTGTATGATATTTTGACACTAGCTTATCCTGCAAATGATCAATTATAGCGAAAAACCTTTTGTCATGTAGAGTCAGGGATCCATTTCTTCTTGAGATGTTACGAAAAACACTCTCCTTATCTCCTTGTTCATTAATTGATAAAAATAGAACAAACTACACCTGCCGTGCAAAAAAATAAGAAGTACTGCATTTTTTGTTTTCTCTTGCTGCAGTTCTGTCACCTTTCTTCCTACATTACCAGGAAATGATTCTCTGATCTGCTTAAAAGATATCTACAAAGTAGGGAAACGGGTGACTTATTATGAACAGTTTAGTGACAGGATTATTTTGATGAGGTTAGAAACTAAGCCCGTCACGACCACATTAGTACAAGTGTATATGCCAACGTCACAGGAAGATGACGAAGAAATAGAAAAATTATACGCTGAAATTGAAGAACTAATCCAATATGTAAAGGGGGAGGAAAATCTAATAATCATGGGTGATTGGAATGCAATAGTGGGAGAAGGAAAAGAGGGGAATACTGTAGGAAGTTTTGGTCTAGGAGAAAGAAATGAACGAGGAAGCAGGTTCCTAGAATTTTGTGAAAGATATAAGCTAGTAGTAGCAAACACACTGTTTAAGAACCATGCAAGAAGAATTTACACCTGAAAACGTCCTGGGGATACAGGCAGATATCAGCTAGATTATATCATGGTCAAACAGAGATTCAGGAATCAAGTTCTAGACTGTAAAGCGTACCCAGGAGCAGACATAGACTCTGACCATAATTTGATAGTAATGGAGTGCAGACTGAAATTTAAGCGAATAAGGAAGCAGTATAAGCAGAACAGACTGGAAGTTAATAAACTGAAACAATCTAGCACGAGAGAAAAAATTGCAGAAATAGTAGGCTTGGGTGTAAGAAGTAACTCTGAAAGGAGTTCAATCGAGGACGAATGAAATGCATTAAAGACCGAAATAATGAAAGCTAGTAAAGAAACATTAGGCTTTAGGGAACAAGCTGCCTGAAAACCTTGGATCACAGAAGAAATTTTGGAGCTGATGGATCAGAGGAGAAGGTACAAAAATGCTCAGGATTAAGCAGGAAACGAGCAGTACAGGCAATTTAGAAATCAAATAAATAGGAAATGCAAAATAGCAAAAGAAAAATGGCTACAAGAAAAGTGTGAAGAAGTAGAAAAGGAAATGGTCATAGGTAAATTAGATGTTGCATACAGAAAGATTAAACAGAATTTTGGAGAAAAGAAGAAAAGCGGTGTGAATACTAAAGATGCCGATGGGAAACCTATTTTAAGCTCAGAAGATAGAGCTAACCGATGGAAAGAATACATTGAGAAACTTGAAAAATAGTGTAATAGCAAAGGAAGGCGATGTGAGAATGATGACTTAGGAGATCCTGTTTTGAGGACAGAATTTAATAAAGCTCTGAATGACTTGAAAGCAAATAAGGCAGTTGGAATTGATGAGATCCCTGTAGAACTTCTAAAATCACTAGGAGAGGAAGGAATCGAAAGATTATTCATGCTGATATCAAAAAGTTATGAAACAGGAGAAATTCCTATTGATTTTATTAAAAAATATCATCTTCACACTTCCAAAGAAAGCACAAGCCGACAAATGTGAGAATTATCGCACCATTAGTCTAACATCACATGCTTCAAAATCACTGACCAGAATAATATACAGAAGGATGGAAAAGGTAGTAGAAGAGATAGTAGGTGAAGATCAGTTTGGGTTTAGGAAAAATCGCGGTACAAGGGAAGAAATTCTGTCTTTAAGATTAACACTTGAAGGGCGGATCAAGAAGAACAAAGATACTTTTATGGCATTTGTTGTTTTAAAAAAAGCTTTTGATAATGTTAGGTGTGACAAGATGTTTAAATTTTAAAGAAGTCAGGTCTAATGTATCGAGATAGAAGAATACTCTATAAACTATATAAGAATCAAGTGGTTATAATAAAAGTAGAGAATGACGAGAGACATGCATCAGTAATAAAGGGTGTGAGACAAGGTTGTAGTCTATCCCCGTTAATATTCAACTTGTATGTAGAAGAAGCAATGAAGAAAGTCAAAGAAAAATTTTCATGTGGCATAAGTTTTCAGGGAGAAAAAATCAATATGCTACGATTTGCTGATGACATTGTCTTGTTAGCAGAGAGGGCTGAGGATATTGAGAAGTTACTCAATGGCATGAACAAAAAACTAGAGGAAGATTTTGGACTGAATATAAATCAAAGCAAGACAAAAGTGATGAGATGTAGCAGAAATGATACCAATACTAGTAGATTAAACATAAAAATAGGATCGAATGCAATAGGAGAAGTAAGCGAATTCTGTTACTTGGGAATTAAAGTTACAACCGATGGCTGAAGCAGGAATGATGTTAAAAGCAGAATAGCACTAGCAAAAAGAGCCTTAATGAAAAATAGAAACCTTTTAGTTTCAAATATTGATCTAGGAATTAGAAAGAACTTTTTAAAACTCTTTGTGTGAAGCACAGCTCTTTATGGTAGCGAAACATGGACTTTAAGAATACCGGAAATAAAGAAAATTGAAGCATTTGAAATGTGGTGCTACAGAAGAATGCTGAAAATTAAATGGACAGACAAAGTAAGAAATGAACGAGTTTTGGAAATGATGGGTGAGAAAAGAAGTTTGTGGAAGAAGCTTACGGAAAGAAGAGACAAGCTGGTAGGTCATATTTTGAGACATGCTGGATTGGTTAATTTGCTTGTGGAGGGAACAGTCGAAGGAAAGAACTGTAGAGGCAGACAGAGATTAGAATATTTGAAGCAGATAATTGAGGATGTGGGCTGTAAGGGGTATGTAGAAATGAAGAGGTTAACACAGGATAGGAAGGGATGGAGGATTGCATCAAACCAGTCGAAAGACTTACGACGGAAAAAAAGCTCATTGGATAGTGAAAACTCGTTTGATAAAGATTTTCAATAACCTTCCGAAGATAATTTTACAGCGCCACTTCACACCACACTCTGAACTTTAAATTCAATTGACAGAACAAAATTATTTTTTCAACTAGCCGTATAGACACACGCGGGCGATTCTAATATAAACAATTTTATTTCAAACCATCAAAATAATTCGAACTGTCACTGCCTTGGAAAATTCCTGGTGACATCTGTAAGCGTATTTGAGTGTATGTACGGAATGTCTAACATTTTCCGAATCGCAATGTGAAATCGCGTGTCGGTTAGTTGTAATGCGCCAGCTGAGTCACACGAATTTGCATTACTTTTAGTATATAGGATATCTAAGTTACATATGGAAATAATTAACTGACAGAAATAAATAACCACATACTGCTGTATGTTCTGTACCATACTTTACCTGTGAAAAATGATTTGAATGAAAAGCTACGTGGGATGGCTCGGACCCCTCTCCCCTTCCTCCCCCCACGGAGCCCATTGTATTTTTCTACCCTCCCTCTCCCTACCCTCCCCCTCCCCCTCCTCTAGAACCACGTAGTTCATGGAAGCTCCATTGGATTTTTTTTTTTTTTTTGTGATGGCAGGACATCTGAAAGCGTGGCACTCTTGCGTGGATCCCGGCAGCGAGGTATATTCTCAACAGTTTTTGGAAGTGCGGTTGGCGCCTTCCGCCTAACATACACAGTTGACGTAATCAGCAACTCAATGCCCCCAACGACAGAAAATCACCAGGACCAGCCACCAAAGTTCCCATACGAATCAGTTCTCACCTCGTGCTCCCCAATACATAGTTTACGTAAACTGTACTGCTTCACACAAAAATGACACACTCAAAAAAGGGAGCAAGAAACAGACTGAAACTTTACCGCTTGAGAGGGTATATGATGTTATTTGGCAGTACGGCCCTACTTATTAGGTCACCAACGATGGTCATGTTCGGTAGAGCAGAATCGTTGAATACAATGAATAGTGTCACATTAAATTCAGCGATGAATCTCATTTCTGCACTGCTTTGGAACACCATCGTCAGCGAGAGTGACGGTGACGAGGAGAGGAGTCCCAGACTTTACTGTTTTGAAAAGTCACAGCGATTTTACTCCTGGTGTGATGGTGTGGAAGCCATCGGTATGAAATCAAGTCACAGGTGGTAGTGATTGAGGAAACTCTGACGGAACAATGGTACGTTACGGACATCCTGCGTCCCTGTGTGTTACATCTCATGCGACAACATCGTGGCACCATTTGTGAACAGTCTAGTCTACACACGACACGAGTCTCCATGTACTGTCTACGGGATAGTGATGTACACCCATGGCCAGCAAGATACTCAGATCTACCCCCCCACAGAACACATGTGGGACCAGCTGTAGCATACCGAGCGTTGTGGGTGACCGCTAACGCTCTGGCCTCGCATTCGGGTGGACGCGGGTTCCAATACCCGTCCGGCCATCCAGATTTTGGTTTTATGCGGTTTCCCCAAATCACTCCAGGTGAATGTCGAGACGATCCCTTTAAAGGGCTATGGCTGAATTCCTTCCCTTTTATGTGATGGGAGAGCGGCTACAGCAGCGGCGTCCGCCAGCCGTGGGGTATTTAGATATCCGTAACCGCGAGTCATGCACAGTGTCTTGCTGTCGCAGGGTCAACTTCGACCTTTTCATCTCATGAAGACAACAGAGGCTGTGGTCGATACGTCGCACATGGAAGATCTGATCCGGTAGAAAACCAGAGAAGAATTTTTGTCTTGCTTCCCTTTCCTTCTCCCCCATCTCTTCCCGCTTCTACACACTCAACGTCAACGAGACGTAACGCCAGCTATAACCTCTACTCCGTCCCAGTGCAAGCATCGAGAATGTCGACGACCAGTTGCAACAATTGTAGGTCAGCTTCCCTGAGCAGAGGATACATCCGAATCAGTTCATGCATCCAGGACAGAGGGGGTGTAATGTCAGCCTGACTGGGATTGTATTGCCATGTTTTTTGTAACTCTGACTCAATTTTCTAACAACTGAAATAACATCTCATACCCTCTCGACGTGTGCAGTTTCATCGCCTCTTTATCGGGAAGTGTTTTCCCTACATCATAATAATTGATTGTGAATCGCAGTCCTAGGCCACGCCTATAACCGTGGGAATCAAACGCAGTGTCGAGAGGACACGAATTTTTAACGTCCGCGAATTCAAGAACAGTTATGGCATTAGATACGAAGCGTGTAAAGTCATTCACCCGTTTGCCACTTAGCTAATCCGTAGCAGTCAGTCCAGTGGGTACCTGTCACACCAGGCTGCCCTCCATTGTGATCTCGTCCAGCTATTTGTTTGATTTTACGATTTGCCTCACGCGTCGAAGGTAACGTTTGTGCGAAACGTGAATTTTTTAGCTTCTTTAAAGGGGTTACTAGTTTGTGGCAATCCTGTGACTTTGTGAGGGATATTAAAATATTTCGGTCTCTCATTAGTCACCAAATTAAACAAAAAATACTGGCTTCCTTTGGATCTGACTCAGAACTCCTAACAGCGCAAACTTTAGTTCTAAAAATGGCGCTTAGAAAGACGAGATAAGTTTGACAATGATCCCGAAGGCTCAACCCGTAGATGCTTTCAACAATAGAGGGGCCATTTGCACGAGAAGATGTCTGTAGGACCTAGGGGAATAGCTTGGTTTGAGACTCGTAGAGCTTGACATGTCCTTCCTGTGTGCTGTGCAGGTGCTGTGCCCCGGTGCCCCAGCAACGCGGACATAGTGACGGAGGCGTTCCAGCACCAGTGCCACAGCGACCGCCAGTGCCGGCGGGGCAAGATGTGCTGCAGCGTGGCGGGCTACAACGTGTGTGTGGCTAGCTGACATGTGCTGCCTGTGTGCCCTGTGCAGGTGCTGTGCCCCGGTGCCCCAGCAACGCGGACATAGTGACGGAGGCGTTCCAGCACCAGTGCCACAGCGACCGCCAGTGCCGGCGGGGCAGGATGTGCTGCAGCGTGGCGGGCTACAACGTGTGTGTGGCTAGCTGACATGTGCTGCCTGTGTGCCCTGTGCAGGTGCTGTGCCCCGGTGCCCCAGCAACGCGGACATAGTGACGGAGGCGTTCCAGCACCAGTGCCACAGCGACCGCCAGTGCCGGCGGGGCAGGATGTGCTGCAGCGTGGCGGGCTACAACGTGTGTGTGGCTAGCTGACATGTGCTGCCTGTGTGCCCTGTGCAGGTGCTGTACCCCGGTGCCCCAGCAACGCGGACATAGTGACGGAGGCGTTCCAGCACCAGTGCCACAGCGACCGCCAGTGCCGGCGGGGCAGGATGTGCTGCAGCGTGGCGGGCTACAACGTGTGTGTGGCTAGCTGACATGTGCTGCCTGTGTGCCCTGTGCAGGTGCTGTGCCCCGGTGCCCCAGCAACGCGGACATAGTGACGGAGGCGTTCCAGCACCAGTGCCACAGCGACCGCCAGTGCCGGCGGGGCAGGATGTGCTGCAGCGTGGCGGGCTACAACGTGTGTGTGGCTAGCTGACATGTGCTGCCTGTGTGCCCTGTGCAGGTGCTGTGCCCCGGTGCCCCAGCAACGCGGACATAGTGACGGAGGCGTTCCAGCACCAGTGCTACAGCGACCGCCAGTGCCGGCGCGGCAGGATGTGCTGCAGCGTGGCGGGCTACAACGTGTGTGTGGCTAGCTGACATGTGCTGCCTGTGTGCCCTGTGCAGGTGCTGTGCCCCGGTGCCCCAGCAACGCGGACATAGTGACGGAGGCGTTCCAGCACCAGTGCCACAGCGACCGCCAGTGCCGGCGGGGCAGGATGTGCTGCAGCGTGGCGGGCTACAACGTGTGTGTGGCTAGCTGACATGTGCTGCCTGTGTGCCCTGTGCAGGTGCTGTGCCCCGGTGCCCCAGCAACGCGGACATAGTGACGGAGGCGTTCCAGCACCAGTGCCACAGCGACCGCCAGTGCCGGCGGGGCAGGATGTGCTGCAGCGTGGCGGGCTACAACGTGTGTGTGGCTAGCTGACATGTGCTGCCTGTGTGCCCTGTGCAGGTGCTGTGCCCCGGTGCCCCAGCAACGCGGACATAGTGACGGAGGCGTTCCAGCACCAGTGCCACAGCGACCGCCAGTGCCGGCGGGGCAGGATGTGCTGCAGCGTGGCGGGCTACAACGTGTGTGGCTAGCTGACATGTGCTGCCTGTGTGCCCTGTGCAGGTGCTGTGCCCCGGTGCCCCAGCAACGCGGACATAGTGACGGAGGCGTTCCAGCACCAGTGCCACAGCGACCGCCAGTGCCGGCGGGGCAGGATGTGCTGCAGCGTGGCGGGCTACAACGTGTGTGTGGCTAGCTGACATGTGCTGCCTGTGTGCCCTGTGCAGGTGCTGTGCCCCGGTGCCCCAGCAACGCGGACATAGTGACGGAGGCGTTCCAGCACCAGTGCCACAGCGACCGCCAGTGCCGGCGGGGCAGGATGTGCTGCAGCGTGGCGGGCTACAACTTGTGTGTGGCTAGCTGACATGTGCTGCCTGTGTGCCCTGTGCAGGTGCTGTGCCCCGGTGCCCCAGCAACGCGGACATAGTGACGGAGGCGTTCCAGCACCAGTGCCACAGCGACCGCCAGTGCCGGCGGGGCAGGATGTGCTGCAGCGTGGCGGGCTACAACGTGTGTGTGGCTAGCTGACATGTGCTGCCTGTGTGCCCTGTGCAGGTGCTGTGCCCCGGTGCCCCAGCAACGCGGACATAGTGACGGAGGCGTTCCAGCACCAGTGCCACAGCGACCGCCAGTGCCGGCGGGGCAGGATGTGCTGCAGCGTGGCGGGCTACAACGTGTGTGTGGCTAGCTGACATGTGCTGCCTGTGTGCCCTGTGCAGGTGCTGTGCCCCGGTGCCCCAGCAACGCGGACATAGTGACGGAGGCGTTCCAGCACCAGTGCCACAGCGACCGCCAGTGCCGGCGGGGCAGGATGTGCTGCAGCGTGGCGGGCTACAACGTGTGTGTGGCTAGCTGACATGTGCTGCCTGTGTGCCCTGTGCAGGTGCTGTGCCCCGGTGCCCCAGCAACGCGGACATTGTGACGGAGGCGTTCCAGCACCAGTGCCACAGCGACCGCCAGTGCCGGCGGGGCAGGATGTGCTGCAGCGTGGCGGGCTACAACGTGTGTGTGGCTAGCTGACATGTGCTGCCTGTGTGCCCTGTGCAGGTGCTGTGCCCCGGTGCCCCAGCAACGCGGACATAGTGACGGAGGCGTTCCAGCACCAGTGCCACAGCGACCGCCAGTGCCGGCGGGGCAGGATGTGCTGCAGCGTGGCGGGCTACAACGTGTGTGTGGCTAGCTGACATGTGCTGCCTGTGTGCCCTGTGCAGGTGCTGTGCCCCGGTGCCCCAGCAACGCGGACATAGTGACGGAGGCGTTCCAGCACCAGTGCCACAGCGACCGCCAGTGCCGGCGGGGCAGGATGTGCTGCAGCGTGGCGGGCTACAACGTGTGTGTGGCTAGCTGACATGTGCTGCCTGTGTGCCCTGTGCAGGTGCTGTGCCCCGGTGCCCCAGCAACGCGGACATAGTGACGGAGGCGTTCCAGCACCAGTGCCACAGCGACCGCCAGTGCCGGCGGGGCAGGATGTGCTGCAGCGTGGCGGGCTACAACGTGTGTGTGGCTAGCTGACATGTGCTGCCTGTGTGCCCTGTGCAGGTGCTGTGCCCCGGTGCCCCAGCAACGCGGACATAGTGACGGAGGCGTTCCAGCACCAGTGCCACAGCGACCGCCAGTGCCGGCGGGGCAGGATGTGCTGCAGCGTGGCGGGCTACAACGTGTGTGTGGCTAGCTGACATGTGCTGCCTGTGTGCCCTGCAGGTGCTGTGCCCCGGTGCCCCAGCAACGCGGACATAGTGACGGAGGCGTTCCAGCACCAGTGCCACAGCGACCGCCAGTGCCGGCGGGGCAAGATGTGCTGCAGCGTGGCGGGCTACAACGTGTGTGTGGCTAGCTGACATGTGCTGCCTGTGTGCCCTGCAGGTGCTGTGCCCCGGTGCCCCAGCAACGCGGACATAGTGACGGAGGCGTTCCAACACCAGTGCCACAGCGACCGCCAGTGCCGGCGGGGCAAGATGTGCTGCAGCGTGGCGGGCTACAACGTGTGCGTCGAGGGCGCCCCCAGCACGCAGCTCCCCGGCTGAGCAGTGCCACTCCAATAAAACTCAACATAAATCACTAACCCGGCTTTACCTTCTTTTTCTAACACTTTCCAAACCAGTTAAAGCACTGTTGCGCTACTCTTACATATTACTCACCACATAACCGCAATTCCAATGCCAAATTCTCGACAGGAAACGTAAAGCAGTACATTCGATCTATGGATCTGCTGTTGTTATCTTGTTAAATTGATGTTTGCTCTATTCGCCCCTTGAACCAGTCACAGTTTGTATATCTGTTTTCTCTGGTGTCTGTACCATTATTTCATAAGTGTCATTAATACGCGTATATAGATAACACAAGACGTACACTATGCCCAACACCGGATTCGAAGCGACAACCGTAGGTGCGTTCTCTTTTCTACATTGACTAGGACGTGCCCAATAGTTGTTGTTTTCATTAGCGGTTAATAAAATATCAGTAGCAAGAACAGTCTGGAATTATTAATGAACAAAAGAATGACATTTATGATCTACCTATTAATCATTTATACTAATAGAAGGCCAGCTTGGTGATGGTGTCTGTTTGGTAGTGAAGCCACGCGCTCTGTCTTCTACGATAGCTTTATGACGGACAGAGATGTTGCGCGATTTACAGTGCGTCCCTTCTTCTTCCCTAAGGGCTTCCATAGGAGTCTAGTCATCTGCAGTATTTTAGAGTCTCCAACAGATTCTGCATGTAGCTTGATCCACGAGAAGCCCATTGGTCAAAACATCAGGAGAAAGGAGGATTGACTGAACGCAGTGTAAATCTCGTAAAGATACTGACGAGGAAACCTTATATTGCTCTTCACTTCACGGCAGCACTTGTTTTGTTAGAAATATCATCTGCCTTTGCGTATTCTCTCAAGCTCCTTTCAAACGTGAAAAAAAAAAATCGTCTGTGTCATCTGGTAAATGATCTTGACTCTCTGTCAATATCATAAACTTTTCAAGATCCACTCATTGCTCGGGGAGATTAATTTATATCGCAGTTTCTGAATGTCAGGTAGGAATTATTTTCCCTCTACTACTTAGAACCACTGATCCGTTCTGCAGCCACCTACGGCGATAAAAGCGGGTATAATAATAATTCCGTGTTGTCGTAATCATCTGCTGACAGGATTTCTATTGGCTACGCATTCCGCCCTGTCGTAGCCGCCTTAACCTAGCACAGTAGGCCTATCGGCTACAGGGAACGTACAGTCTAAAGTGGAATCCGAACCACGGAAGCGTTCTGGCGTACTTCACATTACACAGTAATCTGTGCCAGAGGTGAAGGTGGGGTTAAGGGCCTATGAAAATCCCCCCGAACAGGGATTCGAACCGGAAACCTTTCGATCTTAACCACTGAGCCACCAGACCACTCTTACAAGTGAATGCGAATCTTCCCCGAGACAGCAGGCAGATGTTTATCTTACTAGTAGTCGAGAGAGGGTCACGGTGCATTGCCACCTGGTCTGAAAGCCGAGTGCTCACCCGTCCCATTATCCATTGATACAAAGACTGTGGAAAAATACCTTCCACCTGGTCTACGGTCAACTACTAAATACCGTCAATTATAATTAATGAAATACCGTCAGTAATTTAATAACCTCAGATAAAATATGTGTATTGTAATAACACTACAACTGAAAATCCAGGCTTGTTTGAAGCCAATCCAATTGATTTTGTTCAACATTTTGCGGCCATGGATAAGACCCACTACTAACCCCAGAATCATCACAAAATTCAGTAAAGTGGAAAGTATCTCCTCGTTCCCATCCAAAGAAAAGCCGAGACTGTTCCACAGGGAAATTTTTGTTGGGATTGTTATAATGTACTGCTCTAGATTTCCTGAAAAATGTAGTAACAAATGTGAATGAATGTTGTGCCAATCTCTTGGAGTAACTGCAAACAACAACTACTCAGAAGAAAAGAGAAAAATTGACAGAAAGTTGTGTTTCATCAAGAGAATGCTTCAAGTGACATGTCTGTTGCAATACGTGAATATGGATTTTAGTTGGACCCGTAACCCAGTGTGGTGCCTGAATCTTCCACCGAATCATTGCCTCCAGATCTGATACTGTTATTACTGTCTGTTCAGAAAATACATCGCTCGAATTTGTAGTTTGTAACATTCCAATAAACAGATACAGAAAATAAGAAGAAGATATTCGTGTTGCTCTGAGCATCTACAAATGCACTGTGTAAATTAGTTTCCCATTTCGTTGCCGAAGACTGAATTATATCCCGTTGAAAAAGTTGTACCTATATTAGTCCTGGATACACAAAACGCTATCGCCATTCGCTCAATTTTTTTAAAAAAAAGTTGTTACTGTGATATCAAATTCTTAAGGCTCAAAATAAACTGAATGTGATAAAAAATAAAACATACTTTGAGCGGTTATAGAGGTTCGATTTTAGGAGAGAAAACGCCCTGAAACTGAGAAATTAATCAATAAGTATAAAAAAAATAAAAAATCAGTCGAGTGATGCAAGTATAATCAAACGAATTGAAGAATCACGTATTAGCGGGAGGGCAAGAAGTAACAATCTGCTTAGTTTGTGGCCTAGGACTTCCAGACCAGTAGTTCTCTTTACGGAAATAGTAATCTCCATCGAGGGTGCCTCGTTAATGCCCCTGTCGTCGAGGTACGTACCTGGAACCTCAAGAACAAAAACCACGTGTAGATATTGCCATCTATATACTTCTGTGATTTATCCAGGCCTATGACAGTAGCGCCAGAGGTACTGCTTAAAATTAGCCTAGTGAACCGGCATCTCAGATCCACCACGAAGGAGTCACCTAGGAATGATTCGCTAGGATCCTGATCACTCAACTGAACGTTGTTGTGTTAGCTTCGGTCTCTTATTCATTAATTTTCTCACCATGAACGCATGTTTCAAAAATAGACTAATATGACAAAACATTCCCATGTAGTGACGTTTACTTCCTTCGACTAGCATGTTTCAATATCTTTGTCCTTTCTATACCGTTAATAAACACATTATGCAAATAAGCAGCTGATGTCATTATTTATTCTAATGATTTTCATATTCCATTGGGTTAAATGAAATGATAAAACATATTAATAAATAAATCTAGGAATTAAAAAGTTTCAGTATTGTCTGATAAGGCAGCAAGTGGTACAGACAAGATCACTAGAACAACCGAGTTCGAGACTGAACTGGAGACTCAAGTGGGAGGGTAAATTAAAATTGCATGATTATATTCAAATGCCTGTGCGATGGTTCTACTCGCCGCACCACTGAAAGCTTTTATAAGCCATTGCTATTGCCCAGTAATTACTTATTACACAAACTAAGTACATTTGTTGTATAGTCGGAAATTTTGGGTATTAACATGCAGTGTGGATTATTATGATTGGATTACTACGAATGTAAAATAATTTCTACAAACATTGTTGACTTGCTCATCGCTGCACATGGAATTACAGAAAAGTATGCAGTAAGAAGTGCAGAACTGAATGTTTTGACGCACTGCTCTTAATTGAAGTTATTGTTCTGCTTTGTATTGAGATTAAAATTTTTGTCGCAAAGTGGTGAATAGGTAGGCCCTTTGGTGTAGGGCAAAGCCCTGTTGCCCGTCATAGATGGTGTGTAACAGGCAAAACTTTCATTTATATTTATACACGAGATGTAGATGTAGATGTAGACCGTTCTCTAGCCAATAGCTATTGAGGAGCGCGCAGTCTCCAGACAACGCATTCTATTTAAGAGGATGTGGCAGCGCAAGTCCAAGGTGATTGCCGTCAGTAGCGTCAGGAAGGTTACCTCGACATTCGCTCTCTCTATTAGACGAGCTAGGGAACAGTTCACTTCAAAACAGCACAAGGGACAACAATGCTAACGTAGCTTAAGATTCGAAGGCTCGCGCAAACTCATAATTGACTCTCCATTAGCTGTCGCAGTAGAAGAGTTAGACCGCCTTGGTAGAAAGAAAAAAATCAGTAGAGAAGTAGAGGTGACATCCGGACAGATCAGACGGGTTCTGGCTCCAGTCACTGATTTCCCCAGTTTTTCCAACACAGGAACTAAAAGTTTATCTATTTAACTGGTAACAGTTTCGAGATTCGAAGCAGAACTTTTTACAGGTGTCTTACAAGAGGTCCTGGGCGGCGTGGCGACTCCTGCAGCCAGCGTCTGGAAGAAGATTTAGCGAGAAGCCAATATCGATTGAGCGAGGTGGGCGAGGCCAGTGGCGTCTCTCAAAGGCGTTGTTTACGTCGCGCTTGGCCTGGCTGTTGTGACTGCGCCACGCACTCGTTTCACAGCGGTGTGATCACAGACTGGCCGAGGTCGATACGCCGCAGTGGGGCTAACACGCGCGGTTTCACTGCTTCACCACTAAAAGCCCAAAAGCAGCTGATCTAGTCGTTACGTCGCACACTGAAAAATAGATAGCGACAGTACGTCAAATATCAGAAATGGGATGCCTACACATCAAAAATTTACACGAAAAATTAAGTAAAGTTTGAGTTTCGGGAATATCAGCCTCAGAAAAAAAACTAGGATAAAGCCCGTTACACGGTCAGAGTGCGCGAAGCCGATTTTTTTTTAAACTGTGTACCGATACTCATCTTATAATTTGGTGTTAAAAATACCTTTCTACATAGTAAAGTCCTGCTCTTCCCTTAGTTTTTTCGTAACTTTTTGTACTGCAGGCAATGGTAGCTAAACAGAATACGCAACGTTTAAGGGAAAGACGCAGTAAGAAAAAGAACATACCATCTCTGTTGGGCATTATAGTGTTTTGTACCTCTGCACTCCATTTTTGTACTACAGTACTTGCAATTACTTCAACAAAGAACGTCAATAATGACGGATTTTTTTTTTTTGCTATGTAAAAGTTCTAAAGAAAGCATAATTTCAAAAACGAATAACGATTATTCATTTGTCTCATATATTTAGTTATTTCATATGTTTCGTGTAAGCATTCTCTGAGTTTTTAATAAACTTTTTGTTCCGTGAAAAATTCTTATGTTGTGACCTGGTTCTAGTAATTATTACAGATAATAGATAATATACATCAGATGCTTTTCTCCTTACATCAATTTATGCATTTAGCTGTCACAATTAGCCCGTGCAATCTATATCTATAAAACGAAGATCGGATATATTGGTCTTATAAAAACTCGGAAACTACGTAGCAGATATCGATGGGGTTTCCACCGTTTTAAAGCTTAGAATCTTAATTCAGTTGTTTGGCAGGTATTATGTTTCAACGTTAAATAACGCAGGAGTATTAAATTAAATTGTGAACGTATGATGACAAATCCCAAACATGGATGGATTAGATGTTCCATACTTCGCGCCAAACACACAACTAAATCTCTCTGACCATAGCCTTTAATGAAAGCAATAAGATAACTTTACAATAATAACTATTTTGCACACTAAACAAAACTTGAAGTATTCGTTACTTTATATCGGTATATTCAATTTTTAAACGCCATATATAGCCGTAAAAACAACAAATTTTCTTTAAGCACGATCTCTGGACAATGACTTTGGCCATCAGCATTAGTCATCTGTTTAGATAATATCTCTGCCGCACATTATCTCTGCTTTCCGTATTTTTGTGCAGTTACTTCCTTAACAACCAATGGCCTCTTAGCTAGCATCGCAATTATACTTTCTTTTAACTTTCCTTAAAACAAAATCAAATCTAGTTATTTACTTGAAATTTCCTGGTTAGTCAAGCAACGCTACGCCGTGGCTGAAGCCAATGTAGCTAACACTTGGGGCATTATCTAGACATGCCGTAGGTTGTCGGCCTTCTCATTTTACGTCTAGTCTCCAGGTTCAACGCATTGTATTAAAACGGTTTTAGATATGGCACATAAAAATATTGAAAACTTATTAGGGAAATAAAGTAATAAGTGAACAACTTGTGAAAACCGTTTATGAAGGAACGATTTTGTCGAAGAATCATACAATAAGAACAGATAAGATTTACCTCATAGTTACTTGATTTGATGATCCAGGGAACAGCTGACGTGGATGCCAGTAAAGATAATCAGAGAGGTTAGGCAAAGAGAGGACAATTTTGTTTTCCCGCGCTTAACTTATCTGAACTTGTCGTGTCCTCCATCGTTGTCCAAACTTAAAAGACGATCGAGCCACAGCAGGATGGATACTCTCTATTATTGTATTTATAAAACATATATTTGCTAGGTGGAAAACGGGGAGCAAGCAAACAAACACCTGGAAGATTACAGAAAACTGCATAAAGATCGTAAATAGGACACCAATTACATTAGAGGTGGCGTATATATAGTTCCAAACTGAATTTAAAATTCGAATAAAAAATACCGGCGCTAAATAATCCCACGATAACTGATGTAAAACGCCTGTTTATTCAACCATAAAAAAAAGATCGTATAAGAGAAAGTCATACCTATATTCACTAAATTTAATTTACTTACATAGAACACATAAGAAAGTTTGTCCACACACTGCATGGGTTCTGACACAACAAAATCCATTTCTTAACATTTACAAAAACTCATCTAAGTACTTATTACGATTATTATTATTTTTACTGAAACCGAATAATTAAATTGACTGGAGATTTAGAACCAGGTATGACGACTTTCATTGACAGTGGACAGGTTTCGGGTAAGAGTTATATTTTCACTCATTATTGTTAAGTTTTGAATTTCCGTACACGTGATATCTAGATTGAGGAAAATTGAATATAATAGGATAAAATAAAAAGAAAAATTTGGTAACTGAAAACAGTTTCTATTACTTCCACTGCTTATATAACACACTCATTCTAAATCTGTTTGTAAGGAGCGTGGCAGCTGAGGGGTAACAATCGCTCCTGGTATTTCTGAGTGTGTGGGTTAGATGTCCATGCAGCAATCCAGTTTCGGATTTTACATTCTTTCCAGAAATCAGTTCTGATCAATGCTGGAATCGTTAATTTACAAATATCATACCAGAAAATCGTGCACAACCGTCTCCCTGTTCTAAGAAATTCTTCATCAATGTGCACTAAAAAACAGGCCAAATTTGATTCAAAACTTACACATTTAAAATGTCTTTGACAGATACTGTTATAGTAGAAAATACGGCATTCGCTTTGCCCAAAAAACAACGCTTAAGATATATTCATCTTTGTCTTATATTCATATTTTTCTTATGGAATTGCACCTCGTTGACGTGGGAAAACGCTGGAAGCAAGGAACGGGAAGGAATTCGGAGAAGGTCTTCTGAAGGAACTGACCCGGCATTCACCTGGAGTGGTTTCGTGAAACCATAGAAAACCATAATCTGTATGGCTGAACGGAAATTCGAACCCGCGTCCTTCTGAATGCGAGGCCAGAGCATTACCGCTCACCCGCCACACTCAGTTGTCTAATGGAGTCCCCTCGATCCCCTGCATATCTGCTTTATTTCAATGGGACGCTCCTAGAATATGGTTAACAGAATGATAAATGTGACATTCGTATTTGGGTCTGCGTAATACATACCTGATGGAAATTTGAAATTTTCGACTTAACGAGGGAGATGCCCGTGTGCGACATATAGACATGCAGCGGAGTGACAGAAATACAGCTCCATTTCCTTTCGGGTACGGAACCCTAAAAACAGAAATACAGTAATAACAGAAGTCAGTAGCTACTGCAGCTGGATGTTTTAATTTCAATACTTCCAAAATAAACATGGCAAACGTGTAAAATGACATAAAAAACAACAAAATTGCATTCAGGTCTCATAGATAGCTGGCTCCAGGATTCCATGGTCAGTAAACCACTTATGAAAAGAGTGCTCTTGCAGACACACTTGATGGCTCGGCTGGAAATGAATATTGCTGTTACAGATGTGAGATATGTGCTCCGTTTTGACGCTGAAGGAATACAAGTAAATGTAATTTCATTATATATTTAATTACTTTTACTACCGATAGTTCATTAACTATTTTTTTAAACTTCTCGGATATTCAGGGAAAAAATTATTAAGAAAAAAAAAATCTGGGATATGACCCCAGCAAAAAGTACATTTAACGGTCAAAAGTCAGACGTTCATTTAATCGACGGTTAAGACCGTTTATTTTGTGAAAGGCCTTAATAAAGTAATTCAGAGATACTAATTTCTTTAAATTAGGACTGAAAGTTCTGCCTAAATAATAATGCTGCTATATTTTACTTTTTCTCAGTGAAACAGCCGGTGACGAGTTGGATGCTTGTAGATTTTCACGTCATTTCTTTCAATTCTTCATAAATAATCTGTTAAAAGGTACGTGACAAAAGTCTAGCGCAAGATTAAGTAACTTGTAAATACTCATTTTCCGTAAAAATCAAGTGATTAAATCACACGAATTAAAGAACAGTCAAGTAATAAAACTGAAATGACTTTGCAGTGAAAATTTGACAATATGCACATCAAATCACAAAATTAAAGCATATCAGGTAGCTTTGACGTTTTATCAATGTCTTCCTAATTTAATTAACAAAGCTTTTCTTCCACATATTCTGAAGGAAGGAACACAGCGTGGGATTTACCTGGTTTCATCACTAACAATTGCACGGTACACGTTTTGCAGTCGATTGGTAACTGCCCACTAGTGTCGTGTTTTACTGGGACACTTTTTTGTTATTCTGGATTTCCTGTCTTCTAAAAATACTACGTACATTGGTTGCAACAAGATTTGCTTGCGTCACATACTACGCCCTGCATCTCCGATCGATAGTTGCTGTCTTGTTTAAACTCATGGCGACCTAGGTACCGCTCAGTTATAAGTGCTAAAACCATGCGGTGTCCCATCACAACGTGGGTTCTCTTATTTCCGTTCTATTGCTTTTGACTACTTCGGTTACGTATAGTGTAGAAACATGTAGATTCTAAAGTATCTTTGAGTGTTAATAATAAATGACTGTAACAGGTGGGATTAAGAAGATACGATTCGCCAAATAATAGTGTACACGATCACTAAATTATAAGCAATCAATTTTGTAGCATCTTTCCTGTTTCACACCTGTTATATGAACATGTACAATAAGGTATCAAAGATCATGGGATAGGAAGGTGCAAACATCCAGGTGGCCGTACAACAGTGGAAGAAACGTACAAATGTGTCGTGCAGTGTCGGGGCTTTCATTTTTATTTTCGTGAGGGCTGCCTACCTCCGCCTCTGCAGGGGCACAAAAACTTGGTACGCATGCGGTAAGGACCATGGGGCTATTTGGATCAAAATAAGTAAATTGTTCCTTTCGCATCTTTCGCGCGCATCCTGGACGTCATTTACAATGTTGTAGCTTGTGTCTGGTGTTGTAGAAGAAAGCAAAAGAAGAGTTGAGCAAATATCTTCAACGAGCCTCACGCGAAGTATACTTGAAACAGCTGCGGTAAATGTTATCTGTCTACAAATCACTCTGATGTAGTTTCTAATGCTTAAAATTTGATGTGATGTGAAGAACGATAGCTAATTTGTGCATATTTCATATGTATTATGGCCTGCAAGGAGTGCTTAACAGTTTTGTATGTCTACTAGCTGCATTTATTGCATTTTTACCGAACTATTAGAATTCAACGAAATTTGCTCATGTGGGGCTATTAGAATTACTTTCGACGGAGCTATTTGAATCATATTGAATTACTAAATTATTTGCGTTTATGTTGCATATTTATTTTATTTTTGAGATTTACACGGAGGCTATTTCATTTTATATGTTTTCAGATATCAGGAAATATAAAACCAAACGTATTTGCAGTGGTCGGGGAAAGAATGACTCAGCAAATAGTAGTGTACTTAGTGGTCATTCAAGTGCGAGAGTGGCAGCATCGCATTTCAACGTTCCATATACAACTCTGTAGAGAAGAGTTAAAGAAACTCGTGTTCACGGAGGCTCTATTAATTATACCAACAATTCACACATCCAGATAATTAGGAAGTCTATTGGTCATCCCACAATGTTGTCTCTAGAGTAAGAAACCGACCTGGTGGAAAGGCTTAAGAGTCTGTCTAGACGTGGTTTTGGTCCTTCGCCTATGAGTGTGAGAAGGGCATCCACTATACAAAGCTAAAGAACATGAACACTCCTTGCAGTGATGAAACAAAGATGTCTGGAAAAGATTGGTTTTCTTTATTTTATGGACAGACATAAAAATTAAAGACCAACCTCAGAGTATCTTTAACGTTGACGAATGGAATGCCTCCTGGCAGTCACGTTGCAATGTAAATGTGTTTAAAAAAATGTTGGTTACTATTAAAGACTCTATGAGCATAATACATGAACTATGAAGCAGCAAATTACGTGATGCAAATAGCCCCACGTGCGGTCCAAATAGCCACTCACTTTTAGAAATTTCATTCTTATGCAGTTTCATGCTAAATTATTTTTTCTAATAAGTTTTCCCGTGGCTTTATTAGTTGTATATCAGTTAGAACTAAATTTATATATTATATTAAATCTAATAACACGCACTGGTTAGACAGTATAAGGCTTCAATCTTGAAATGGTCCAAATAGCCCCACCTTACCCTATTTCTTATTGCATGATTAAAAATAATGTACTGATAAATCAACGCCAAGTGATTTAGGGAACTTCAGAAGCGAAATTTGCTTTTTTTTTTTCTTTCTTGTTGCCCGCAAAGTTAGAATATAATAAAGAATGATCTGTTGCATGGGACAAAACTGTAATGAACAATGTTTTTACAGTGTATTCACAGGATTCTACTATGAACGAGAATGATTTACGCTAAGAGTTTATAACTGATTAAATGTAATTTGAGATGTGATAAACATAGTTTGTTGAAAAATAGGAACTGCTAAAGTTGCTCACTCTAACGCAATGTTTTTTACTTAACTGGCTACTACAGTTCGATTTACGTTTGACTCAAATATTCTACAATACCAGTAAACAATTAAAGCAGAGCCAGTCGGAATTACATCGGGACTCTTTCCAGAGACAGTAAAATTATTTCAGTTCGTAACACTGTTGTGTATTCTACCTTTCTGATAAAACTATAAGAGATCATGTTACCTAAGTAAAATAAATTTATTTCATGAACTCTAACACATTAGGCAGGCATAGACAGATAATTAGTGCATATGACCTGGAACACACCCCTAAGCAAACCAACTTTGTCTCCAGCGAATGAATATTCGACTTACTTTCTACATCATGACAACTCACTATTACCTTTACGAGTTCTGTCCAAACTACAAGCAACTTTAAAGAATTAGTTCACACACAAGAGTTAAATTTTTCGCTTGGATCAATCCAAAATTAAATAGAACCTGTGCATACGGCTAAAACTCCTTACGAGAGGCGACATTTATATAATCGCTGCAACAGCTATGTTCTGTGTTACAACTTATCACGCACATCTACAGCGTTTATGCGAAATAGACGTCGTTAAATATATCACTAATTACACCATTAAAAGTTTGAGGAAAAGAATATTCCAGTTAAAGTGGTCACAACTGCCAATCATAAATTTCGTTGTTATGCCGGACACAAACAGTCGCTGGAAATTTTTACTTCTTCAAAATTTGACAATGACTCATTTTCATATAATTATTAAATACAAGTATAGTATGTAACCTATAACACTGTGGTTGTATCGGATTGGATTACACCAAAACTAATTACTCCTCAGTGAATTTCAATCAATCTCTTAGCAATTCCATTCAATCTCTTAGTGATGAAAGAAAGATCAGTATGGTAAAATGGTGTCCATTCTAATTTAATTGTGAGCCAAATATTTTTGGGCAAGGAGCGTTTCATCGCAGTCTTAAATAAACATAGAACTTTGGAGGACAGTCAATAAATTCAACCGAAACCTGCTTTGTGTGTAATTAAACGTATATATTCAATCTATGACACTTTGCAACACTTACACCAAAAAGCCACAATATAGACATCAAAATTTAAAAAAAAGTTTTATTTCCTTTAATTGACAATGCTTCATTAGAAGCAAGAGACAGTAAACTACTGAATTCCTGCGATGCTTCTTTTGATTTTTGTGAATAATTCTTCTCCTTCATAACTTTTGTTTTTTGTCGCTGCTTTATTTTCCCCGCCCACGGACCTGATAAAAGTTGGGGCCGTCTCCCGTTGCAGAGGCTGCCGCGCGAGTGACCCGTAAGCACATTATTGTCTAAGAACGGAATGAAATTTGATTTGAAACTCGTTTCGGCCTCCTCTCGCCGGCTTCCTCATTAGGTTCGCGAGCGAGCGGGAGGGCGGGCCGCGGCGCAGACGTGCTTCTCGGAGCTTCTTGCCGGGCCAACCTGCGGTTTAATTATATTTCCTGTCGCCGCAGTAATTAAAACTTCCACACAGACTTTAAATCAAGTTTCCGTTCGCAGCGCGTCAAAACACAAACTTGCGCCATGACCCTACCGCCCCTTGCCGTCATTCGCTTAATATAAAGTCAGAAACGAACCGGCAATTAACATTTCGCATCCAATCACTGTAAAAAATTCTGATCTCATTATTAAAAAAATATAAAAAAATTTCTTCGTCCGAAAGATTCACAGAAATTTATACCACCTCACACTAATGTTTTGTTGTTGAAAAAACCTTGGTCTCAGACAGTTGGGTGGGAAGCCGATAGTAAATGTGTAGTTAAAACACGATACCTACACGATTGATGTGGAAATTATGCATAAAAAACAGTTAAACGTGAAAATTGTTTATAGAAATGTATTTTATAATAACGTAATGTTTTTGCTTTGTCGCTGTGACAATATTTACAAACAACAAAGGAATAAATATCAAACCCTTCACAAACACCGTTTACTTTATGTCTCGTTAAACTGTATGGTACTAAACTGGAAATAATCATAGAAATCATGCAAAAAATTATAGAAAGAAAAAAAAAATGACATTTTAATATTGATCAGAAGCTTGCAAAGCCACGGAAGCTAAGATGCGTAAGATATTGTATGATTTTTGGTGTATAATTGAACTAGCGTGCATCATTTTCTCATAAATATATAATCCTACTTCGCCAATAAAAAACTGGAATTACTGAACAAATGAAGAGAAAAATTGCGTTAAGTGCTGGTTACTGTCGTGCTCTGAGGATCTTGTAAATAGCTTGTGTTTAAATTGATTTTTTTTAAACTTTTCAAAAAAAATGACGTTTTTAGTTCATTCTTAGTTTTGTGATATCATATTTCTCGTGGTGTAGATAACACATGATAAATGGAAAAGTTATAATGATCTCAGAATATTTTTGAAGCTTAATAATTAGTATTTGCATGATACATAAAATTCCATATCGAAATATATCTGAAATGTGGAATTAACTATTATGTGAAAACCACTATCTCCAAAACCATTGATCGATACAGTTTTCCTGTTATCTTTAGAGCTACACTTTTCACTGAAAATTTTGGAACAATTTTGACATAGAGGATTCGGAATAAAAGGGAGGAAAGATCCTGATTTTTTTTACTGTTTCTGCATAAAATCTCGTTCAAATTGTACGATTAAAAGGAAGACAAACATTTTTTGTGTCATTCGGTTCCGAACCTTCATTTGATACACTTGAATATTATCGAAAGAAAAAAATTCCCACAAAATCTATCTCCCCTTCCAATGAAAACCCTATAAATGTTTTTCACGACACCCCCTATTTTCTAGATTTTATTTTATAATCGTGATAAGGTAATTAAAAACTAAAGTTGTACGCAGTTGTATATTTCTGAGTTTAAGTGTTTAGAGTTCATGAACGAGAGTGGTGTGTGAGCGGTAACGCTTGGGCTTAGTTATCGTTATACTCAGGTTCGAATCCCGGTCCGGCCATCCAGATTTGGGTTTATCGTGGTTGCCCGACATCACTCCAAGCGAATGAGGGTGGTTTCTCTAAAAGGCCCAAGTTTTCCTATATCTTTCCCCCCCTTTAATGATCTAGACGTTGACGATGCGTAAAGCCATAAGAAAAAAAGAAAATAAATAAATGAAATTAAGAGGTTTTAACAGATATACTAATGAATGATTCATTCAGAAGATACAGAATTCTAAAAACTTACATTCAAACGAGATGCGAAAATCCGGCGAGATAACGATCTACAGCTGTACAGAAAATTATTTCTGCAATCAGATCTAACTCCTTTAGGAACATTCTAAACCCGTCTAAAACACACGTATTAGTAGAACTAGTATAAATGAAGCGTTACGGCAATCAGTAATGAACTAATAGATAAAATTAGTCTGCCAATCCTGCAACTTCAGAGATGAGCCTAAGCTTTGTTTTCCTGGTTACAAGTTGTAATACGCCGCCACTGGTCGCTGTCAAGACTTATGCCTTCTCTATTATACCTACTTTATTTACAGCTGTTAAGAAGCTTCAACACATTTATCACAAAAATTTGTGAAGTTTCGTATAAAACGCTAATTAGAAGAGAATACGTTACGATTCGTGCCATTATCGTAAGTCAAATTGTGTAGTGGTGGGGTATAGTGAGATTTTGGTTTTAAACTGCATATAGATTTGAAACAGTGAGGAGGGAATTGGAAACGAAGATTTGTTGGGATTGGGGAACTGGGATTTTCTCTCGCGTCGCGAGTGGAGAGAATAAGATTCGACGGGAGGCTGGCGCCGCGATCGCGCGCAGTTGTCAGTGAGGTTGCCTGTTCGCGCGAGAGATTTGTCGGAGGAGGTGTCCTGTCGGGAAGTCCTTCCAGACGGAAACGGAAAGGCGGGGACAGCTCGCGAGACACAAGCCGGCCTCGTGATTGGGTCCGCCGCCCGTCCGCTCCAATCACTGAGCTCAGATCCGACTGCGGCGTTTGTCACAACCGAAGGGGCCGCCGCGAAAAAGTCGAAACGCCAACTCTGTTATTAAAGAGAGAGAGTAGATAATACGATCTTTACAGTCTGATTGCTATACGTCAAAGTCTTCCTTCAGAGATCTATTACCACACAGAACATCCATACATATCTTCATCCACTATCGTTTAATGAATTAATTTACGTTTAATTCATAAAAAAAAAAAAAAAAACAACGTGTACGAACCATACGTCGCACCTACATATTTTAATGTGAAGTTAAAATATTGAGTGTTTAGATAATATAATTAATTTATTAAGAATTATAAATGTGTGATATTAATGTGAATTTACCACTATCTATGAAAGGCAAACAATAACCGGTGGTGATGGGGCCGGAGGCAAGTAATAAATGTATGGAGAAAAGTAAGAGTCAGTGGTGAGATGGAAGCCGGGCATTGCGTATTGATTGGTGTCAGACAAGTAAATGCTGCGTAAACCAAAATAAAATATTTGAATTGCTATAAGAAGCGTTAATAGTATTGTATAAAGTATTTTTAAGTGACGGAAAAAAGGTTTCATATAAGTGGAGATTGTAAAAAACTGTGAAGTATTAGGAACAGTTGGAGAGTAAAAGTTTGTTGATTCAGCATGGAAAATTATTAGAAGGAAAGTGTATTTGATGAATAATTTGTGGTGATAGAATAAATCCTAGGATAAACGAGTATAAAAATTTATTTCAGGTAACGTAGAAGAAAGAAGCGGAGATGTGTCTTGGAAATGCAAGGGGAGGGCAATCATCATAGGTTGAATAAGATAAAAGACGATATACTTGGGATCGAAAGACAAGATATACTGAGGTAAAGACCAGTTAATAGTAACTAAGTTAAGGCACGGTCGCCAAATATAAAAACTGTAATTTACAAATGAGAGTGATGGTAACTCACGAAAAATGTGATTGGTTCAGTATCTCGTGATTGAACAGATCCATAGCTTAATTGATGTTAACAACTGTAATGAATACATATACTAAAATGTCTCAGCTCCGAGAAGACATTTAAAGGCAAAACGTCCATACGCGTAGACGTTCATAACGTGTTCGTTAGCTCGTGCATATCACGTCGAGGATTTATTTTGTAAAGTCACATTCCTTACAACTGCTATTCATTGCCTTGCCTAATAAACTGATTACATCGTTTAGCCTAGAAATATTGGAATTTGGGTTTCAAAGGGAAAAACAACACAAAAATTTACACGTTAGATATCACAGAAAGAAAAAAGTTATCAACTTAAAAGGCAGAAAAGATAAATTATTTCACTTCTTTTGCAGAGGCATCAACGGCGACTTCATTCATAACTGCTTTCAGTTTTTTTGGCTTTATGCATCCAGTCTATATGGTACAATTAATCACACTTTTCCCTTACAGTTATTTTTGTACATCATTTTCTTTCGAGTTACTCAGATCCACTGATTGTAATTGTATTTGATGAATAAAATACTAACTGAAAAAGGGAAATGAAAGCCGAAGCGTGGGAATTGACAGTTGAAGTATATATATATGATTTATTTCTTCTAGAACTAAGAATCATAACATCTGATTTTTAGTAACAATTAAAAAATATCTTCCGCTTGAAGTGAAACTCACTTTGGTTCTTGATGAATGCAGTTGTAGTTCCCCTTTATTGTTTATTCTGACTGAAGAACTAATAAAATACTGAAATGATGAGCTTCTTGGTCGTTCTCAAGGAAACAGCTAACGAATTATAAAGAATATCATTTAACTAAAAGGCAGAGAAACATTCGCCTAAATAAAAAATTGCTTAACAAGACATATAAAAGAGTCAACGAATATTGTAAAATAGTGAAATAATTCTGCAAATGGTGGTATGGTATGCAAGCACATAACAGAGTGGTAGTGAATTGGCAGACCAAGCAGTGTCTTCTGATATGAACAAGTAGCTCCTTAGTAACAAAACAAGTGTTGTATCGTACACACATGTTGGTATCACCGTCAACATATTGGTTATTTCCTTAGTGGGGTATTACACTTACAACACTCAGAAGGCTGCGCGGCGGTGGCAATTAAATATACACTGTCCATAATTTCCTAGAGGCCAAACATTTGTTCTCTGTAGAGTCAATATCGTTTAGAATAGGCTTAAGTATGGCAGTAAAGACGTTTCGCTTTCACCATTAACACGTAGACGGATAGTTATATGCAACAACTCTTCTTTTTTCCCGCGATGGAGGTACACTTGGCAGAGATTGCCGAGTTGTAAGACTATGCTTCACGGAAGAAAAGACGCTGGTTGGTTCGACTCCTCGTAGTTAGAGACATTTTTTGAGATAACACAATGACTCTATGTGGAATCGGGTGACTAGGGTTCGAATCAATATTACTCAGAGAATTCTTTCCCTCAAAGATGAAAGTTCGACATAACTGCTTACCCCTCCGCCAACTGTAATAAAATGAATGCCATAGGTAATGGTATATATCACCCACAGTACGGTGCTGACCAAATAGCTGGAGGGGAATGTGATGATCTTGTCCTGCAAAAATTGGCTTCAATTGTTACTTTTTCTACAATACAATCCATAAATTTGCGAGGCGATGGAAAGGACATTTTTTATTCTTCGGGAGAGGGAGGGTGGCCGGTAACAGGGAAGAATACGGCTTTAGCCTTTTGAAGGAACCATCGCGGCATTGGCCTGTAGTGATTTCCGAAAAGCTTGAAAAATCTAAATCGCGTATTTGAAATCGCCCGAGTTTTCAACACACCCACCAGGCTCTATCGCGGATATTTTGATGCACTGAGCCTGGAGGTTAACGCTGATTAGCCTTGGGGGGATCGCGGATTCGGTCCCCTATCCGATTATCCAAATTTCTGCTTTTGTTGGTTTCAAGAATGCCGCGATGATTACTCCTGGTTCCTAGCCCCATTCCTCTCCCAGCTCAAATGACCTCCCAATT
Organism: Vandiemenella viatica; assembly: GCA_031002005.1. Taxonomy (NCBI): domain Eukaryota; kingdom Metazoa; phylum Arthropoda; class Insecta; order Orthoptera; family Morabidae; genus Vandiemenella; species Vandiemenella viatica. The sequence continues at coordinate 159,717,951 of CM061920.1, forward strand.
TGTGAACCGTAAAGCCTTACTATAAAAAAGAGTATGCTTACTAGAAAACAGTTTTGAGGAGTAACCTACTGCTGTGTTCCAAAACGTTCCGTGTCGTCTCCAATTCATCAATGCCAATAAAGACTCACAAGCTGCGCAGCTCTTTTAATCGTCATGTTCTAGTAACAGAAATACATACGACACAGAAGTACCAAATGTGTTGCCAGCACAATGTTAGCATCACTCACTACCTGATCAAACCAGACTGCTAAGACCAGATCACTCTTCACAGACAGCTAACAATCGAACGGGGAGAAATTTCCAGTTATCTAGAATGTGGAAGTGTGGGCTATGGCGTGTTCAACGACAGTGAGTTTTGAGATACAAACCACACAATATGGATGTATTATAGACTCAGATAATTAGTTTTTAAGGTTACGGATGGTCCAAATCCTAGCATTTATTGCAGTTTATTAACTTCGGAATGCAAGACTGTTATCAACTACTAGTAATAGGAAATATCTAATTCTTTGTGTTGGTTGCTGTCGTAGACTTCCTTTTTTAGTTTCTCTATTTTAAAATACACTAAACTATACTGCAGGTTGTGTATTTTGAAGTTTCTTTTGTATCATTGAAACGTCAATTTTTGCTTAAAGGTCACATGAAAATACAATAGGTTGTTGAGTAATATTACCAGAAAGGAAATTGATACATTTGTGGAAATATTTTAAATGCCTTTTTTAATTTATGATTATCACTTGTTAACGTGGGCCATAACACTTCTAACACTAATTCTTAGATCAAACTCCATCAAACTGTTATACGTACTTCAGCATTGAATTACCTCGATGCCAACAACACAGGTCATATTTGTTTCTGCCGCAATATTGAAAAAATGTTCGACCCCCTACAGCTCGTCCTACGTCAGCAATCTGAGATATAAGACGTTGTTATAAAATTTCAGTAATTTAAAAATTAATGAGACTGGAATACGCAAACCTATAAGAGGTTATGAATGTTACTTTCTCAACTCTAATACCTGTTCTTCTATAATATTATATACATAAACCTGTAATCTATTTATGTATTATTCTGTGATATTATGTAACATTCATATTTATAACAACGCACGAGTAACTATAAATAATATTCCCACTGTATTTTAACTAAATAAACTGAATACTAAATTTTCTTTAAAATTAAAAGATCGTTAGCCTTAATATTTAACTGATTGCATGACTAAAGATTTCAGTAGCATGCGTTTGACAAAGGAAGTGCACATTGCTCTGGAGCTCGTAGGCAAGGTGAATGCTAATGATTATGAGGTTTTATTTTTCTCACTTTTTCTTGTGGTATTAAGGATGACAGGACACTCACGAATCTTTCCTGTTTTCTGTAGACACAACATTCCTGCAAAAGCTGTCCAGTCCTGGCTGCTGAAATCCTTATGATGGAGTTGGTGGAAATAGTGTTCATCATCCCCTTGCCTCGTCTCTGGTGGTTGTGTGATCTGTACAACGCACGGGTTGCCTTACGTCGCAAGTGTATTGACAACAGATGTGCAAGTCCTTCGGAATAAAAATACTCGCCTTCACCCGTATCTGAAGCCTCTTATACAGTTCTTAGCGAGTCACACTATGGAGTGAGATCTTGACCGCGCCTACACCAGTAGTTTTGTACTTGACTTATCTTCAGATATCTGTTGAGGAGTTAAACAGTTAAAATTCAGGTTACACTGCTTCAGAAACGGTACGACTCCGGTTCTAATCCCGGTACAAAGGACTTTAACTTTACCTTCACTGCTGGTAAAAGTTGCTTTCATTTTCATGTATTTTTTTCCCTTCGGTCTACACGAGGTCACTGGAGCCGGGAAAGGATTTGGGGCAAGCAATGGGAAGAATTTCGGTCATGTCCTATTGAAAGAACCTTTCTAAAACTCACCTGGACTGACTTTTAAAACCACGGAAAACCGAAATCTGGATGGCCAGAGGGGATTTTGAAGCAGTGTCCTGCCGAATGTCAGGCCCGAGTTTTACCATTGACCAACCAGACTCGCTATATTCATGTTGAACTTGTGAAACTACTATAGCCTAGCGATCAACTATTAAAGAATATCTGTGCATGTATCGATAATCGACACAGAGCGAGAAGCACTAATTTATGCTAGACTCGCGGTTAGTCATGTATTAGCTCCCATAGCAGTAGCGCGGGAAGTGGTAGTTGCTCAGAAGTTAAGTGAAGTGATGAAGACTTATCCGGGCATATGGATACGTAATACGCGCTTCCGCGACGGGAAACAACTATTAGCTTAACGTCGCTAACGTAAGACTAGCCAGACGATGTGAAAATACACAGAGACGTTCCTGGAGAGCTGATAATGTGTTATTGTGGACTAGCAAATGTTGTACAGGCATTAACGTATTACTAATGGAAGGAGAGTATTTTGGGATTAAACTTTCGACTCATAAGGACTTGTGATCTTCAGACAAGTGATATCTAATATCAGCTGGTGGTCGGCGTACTAATGTAAGACATAAACTGTTGGAATAAAAGGTGTTCAACTACATACTTCTGATGTGTGTGTGTTTTACATATTGCTTATTCCTGTGAACTTTTGAATACTTAAAATAAGAGAGAATTGTAAATGCATTTTAGTACGTTCATCGCGCAACTGTGGCGACCAAAAGAAAATAATAACTTACAAAATCTCGATGGCTCCAAGAGGTGGGTCATAAATAGTGTCGTAATAACCTCACTTATTGTTAAAGCATCATTAAAAAACAGGTAAAACCAATTCGTTTTACAAACTGTAGTTCCAGCCATTGCAGACCCAATATACGTTTTCGCTTGAAGCTCTGTCAGCCTGTACTTTACCTAACGACTTTAGTCTCCCAAATATTTTATGATGATCATTAGTAGTGAATTAATTTCTGAGGAATTAATTTTCGTGGCTGACTATCACCACTAGGAAAAGTGTATATAGTCGAATGAGAACACAATTAAACCGATGTTTCCGTGTACTTGTAACAGATATTTACATGAACGGGTGTATATTCCATGTTTGTACTTAAACTGTTTATTGATTCGTGTGGCACTTGCTGGCTGCCTCAAGACGGCCACGTGGCCGCTAGGGGCACGGGGTAGGCCGGCCCATTGTTGCGGCCGCTGAATGCCTTGTCAGCGGCCGTCGAGATGAGCAGCCGTTATCTGCGCTACAAAGCTACATACGCGTCCGCGCACAATGGCGGCGGCGGCGCACAATGCAGTCCCCACCAGAGAGAGAGAGAGGCGGGCACCGCCGCGTTGGTGCGTATCAACTTGTACGTGTGCGAGGGGTGCAGAGGGAGGGAAACAAGGGGCGAATTTTCATCGAGCCGCGTGCAGCACGGGAAAACCGCCCGCGGCAGCTTGCGTCTGCCGTTGTTCTCATTTGTGTTCTTTGTGCGTACGGCTACTCGTTTGGCTGTACCCGAACAGGAATGTGTCGAAAGTGTTCGGGAGAGGGGATGAAGGGAGGATAACAGACGGCACGTTGACCTAGTGCTATCCTGCTCTTGACCCTGAGTAGGAAAATACCATGTAGTTGTGCTTTTTAACACTCGCATTTGAAGTCTCAAGTTGGTTTTCGAAGCACTGCAGGTACTACAACAAATAAGACCACCATAAATTAAATCATAACTAGATTTTCAATTGCAGATTGTATTGTTAAGAATGTTATGCAGGAGTCCAGACGAAATTATAATGTGTAAACGACCAGCGATTTATTTGGTGAAAAGGACGTTTTGCAGGATGCCGCAATCCCGATGCCTTCTTGCATTTTATGAGCCAAGTCTTATCAGACACTCTGTGTCCTGGTTTCATTCTGGCCAGCCAGTAACAAAACTTTTGTTGTAAGGAGCTGCGCCCAGTATTCCATTGTTAACGAGTTCCTGTCAACAACGTGCTGTCAGTTTTCACCAAACGAAATATTTCGACTGCACCTGGCGTGAAACTTTGAGGCAGACTTTATCAGCCAACAGGTGACTCGTGAGGGTTACCAACTGAATGTGATTACTACAGAACGTTAAACTTATCCTGAGTGCTAATACACAGCGAAAAATATTAGATTCCCAGCCCAGCACCCGTATCACTGCCTTCCAAGCAACTAACGTACATAGAAGCTACAATACTAGCCTCAATTGGCTGCTATATTATCAGTTCAGCTTTCGATTACATGGCACTGAACTCTGAACCATTGTTCAGAGTGTCAGTTAGCATTTATTCCAGAAATTTAGGCCGTCCATTGTTCACTTTCTGTAAGGTATATGCATCATGAAGTCGCAGCTGAGGTAAAAGTTATTATTGAATACCTTCTTCGTTAATCAGTTGATTCAGTAGGTAGTGACGACACACCTGTGTACCATTATTTGATCACAGAGCGTGACCCAGCGTGATTCCCGATTCGGCCATCCAGTGTTGGGTTTTCCAAGGATTCCCCAAATCACTCTAGGCGAATGTCAAGATGGATTTTTAAAAAGGCCGTGGCTTAATTTCTACCCATTCCTTGTTACCAATCCTTTTCTGTTTCTACTGACATCACCGTCAACGAGGATAAAGCGATAAACAAAAATGTATTCTTTGATCTTACCCTATCCAGACTTAAATTTATCGAAGTATTTGTTTTCTGGCATGAATGTTGCAGGCGACTATTGAAAATTAAGGTATCCACCTTTTCATACGTTATATGAAATGGAGTAAATATCTATGATTTTGTTTGGCGCGATATTTGTTCCGACTATGCAGCAGTTATTTAAATGATGATACTTTGCCAACTAAGCATTAAATTCGGTTGAGGTCAGAATTTAATCTTTGATACAAAGCTACAGTATTTCCATCTTGCACAGCATTCCTATGCACAGATTTACGTAATTAGGTGAATTATTGCTTATGGTGACCGCACTCTATCAAGTACACTGTTCGCCACGATGTTTAGCAATATCAGCAATTTACGTGGAACTTCCTCATCCTTATTATTTATTATTGTCTACTTTTCAAACATGTTTATATAACCCTGTTACTCATGTTTGGCTGCCATCAGTAATTCTGTAAAGCTTTTGGTTTGTATTTTTTTTTCTTATGGTTCATCTAGGTCTTTAAAGGTGGGACGGGACGAGGGGCAAAGATTGTTTTTTTATTTATGGCTTTAGACTTCGTCGACGTTAAGGTCATTAGAGGCGGGATGGAACTGGGGACAAGGGACGGGAAGGAATTGGTCCGTGGCATTTTAAAGGAAGCATCCCGGCATTCGCCTTGAGTGATTTGGGGAAACCATGGAAATCCAAAATCTGGATGTCCAGAAGGGGATTCGAACCGCCGTCCTCCCGAAAGCGAGGCCAGAACGTTGCCGCTCACCCACCACGCTCGGTCTAAGCTTCTAACAATAAGTACTAGACTTAATAGAAACATCCAAGAACGTTATCTAAAATACATGTCATTTCTTGTTTATAAATCCATCGTTATTGGACAAAAGTATGTAAAGATATGCTGACTAATACGTCAGAGTACTGCGACTTAGTGAAGGCGAATGTAACAGAAGAAGAAAACAACTGATTACGATTGAAACTCGCAGTCGAGTCGCCGGGTAATATTACTCACAGGCAATGGCTTTGATAACCCATGTCTCTATTGTACAAAACATGTATTTCCGTAAAGATTATGAGTCTGAGAAATGCACTCATTTTTAGAGTACAGTCGTTCTTTTCATATTGGAGCTAAACAAAATTATCAAAAGTAAAGATGTAAAAAAAAAAAAAAAATGTCCGTCCTATCTAAAAATCGTTTTATGTTTGATGGAAAGATAAGCTAAATATTTTGTATAGAGTACCGAGTAGGCACAAACTAGTTTCTTTTTTTTATTTAAAGACTCCAAACCTTGGTTACAGACCTCGTCTCCAAGTGTAAAGTAGTTGTTCTAAGATTGAATCTTTAAAAAAAAAATATGTCTAACAAATGGGCCACAGAGGAGAATATACAACTAGATAATAAATCATTAGAAAATTTCAGTGAGTACATTTGTCTTTGCCATCTTGTAAACATGAGAAGTGATGAAAGACCTGAAATTTACCGTCGCATCAAGCTGGGATGGCAAGCGTTTGGGAGGCATTTTATTATCCAGAAATCTAATATTCACACAAATCTAAAGAAAATAGTTTATGACCAGTGAATTTTTCCTGTGTTGAAATACGTCTGTGAGACCTGGATTCTAAATGTATTTACAAAAGGTAAACTGAGGTCGCCTTAAGAGCAATCGAAATGTCAATGCTAGTCGGAACTAGAAAAGATCAGAAAACCGATCTTAGGTCAGTTATCTAGGTCACAGACTTCTTAGAGAAGACAGCATCTTGGCAATGGCAATGGGCTGGCCATATTGCTAGGAGAAAAGACGAAATATGGTTAAAAAGAGTAGTACAGTAGAGCCAAAGAGATCACCACGTACCGAGAGGAAGACTACCAGACCGATAGGACAAGAAGATACGCAGGGTAGTCGGAGTTAACTGGCAGAAGATCGTCAAAGATCGTTCGACATGGGGAAGACTGATCAAGTTTTGCATGAACTGATAACATAAAGAGGCCATATCAGTAAATGAATGAACTGGCATTAAACTGCTGTAAAAAGACTTTACGGTTCAATAACTTATTTTATCAAAACACAACAGATTTTGAGCTCATTGACTGCACCATATACTCATATGTTAAGAAAACGGTGGTATTTATTTTTGTGTGTGCCTTTTACTTCCAGTGTTGAAGTAGCCCTTGAAATCGTGTGGACGCGGAAAAATCTGGCAAACAGCTGTCGCGAGACCCAAAATATTTTTTTTCGAGATTCCAAATACGATGCTGGACCTCAGAAGTCGCAAAAACCACTTCCGTTTTAGTAATGTTCGAAGTGATTTATAGTTATTTCTATATGAGATTCCGTCTAAAGCCAGTAGGAGGGTTGTCTGATAAGTTATTAGCACCGAGCGTGGTGGGTGAGCACTTAACGTTCTGGCCTCGCATTCAGGAGAACGCGGGTTCGAATCCCCGTCCGGACATCCAGATTTGGGTTTTCTATGGTTTAACCAAATCACTCCAGGCGAATGCCGGAATGCTTCCTTCAAAAAGACCATGGCCGATCCGCAGTTTAAGACAGTCGTAGATAAATGTTAAATTTTGATTAACAGTGATAACCAATGAGGAAATTAGTGCTCAAACATTTTATCGGACATTTAACAGAAGGTATTGTTAAGTTTTAATAATAATTGATGATTCCAAGAAATTACAGACGTTCGATCTTTCATGCAGTAGTCATGTTGACTATGTGCATGTACGAAGGTGTGAAGTGAGAGACAGTTGTAAACACAGTTGGGACTGTAGTGATCTTATGTAGTCGAATATCCTGTTTATCAGTATAGATAAAGTCACTATAAGTGGATTTTCGTGTTGCAAATCATTTTGTAAGTTTTCTAGAATCTGTTTTTTCACATAAATGCTTATCAAACTCTGCTAGAACGTGAAAAATTACTTTAAATTTGTAGTAACTTAGTCATTTTATAGCTTTCAATTGAAATAATAACAGAATCAGATAATGGAGACTGAATAGTTTATATTGCACATGATATTTAATTGTTGTATTTGATTGTAATTGAATGAAGATGTATAGTAATGTAATAATTTATCGAAAGACTATGGCCTCTCAGTAAATTTATTTCCAGACGTGAGGGGAACATTGTGAATGATTTCTGTGAGTAGCTTCTAGTTACATACTGCTTGCTGATGGCTTCGCCGAGCGACGAGATCATAATTCGTGTGTGCTAAGTGCGGTATGATCTAATAGCCGGCCAGTGACGCAAACAGCTCCAATCAGCGAAGCCACTTAGCTGCTCCCCTGTGGCTGCGAGGAGCGACAGCCTTCAGGGTTCCTCTAAAGCGGTCCCGTGCCCAGAGCAGTACTCCAGTTCATCAATGGTTACTCTTCCCATCTCGAAACAGGTGCTTCACAAGTGGAAACAAAACTGAAAATAAATTCAAAACATTACAGAATTATCAAACATATATTGCATTGGCCGTCATTGTTTCATTCCAGTTTGATTACCAGCCCTGCCGAACACAGAAATTAAAAATAAAAAACTGGATCTGAAGTACATTTGAAATTATATGAGAATCTTGAAGTAACCAGTAAGTAATAGATCACACTGAGAAGCAGAACAAAGCCACTGGAAGAATAAAGGCCCGTTCACACTGTGGCGGTCAGCTCAGATCAGCTCAGCTCAGCTTAGGTTAAAAATCGCTATACACGTAATCCAATGGAAACATTCACACTACGCGGTCCGTCAGGTCAGGGCAAGGCAGGTCAAACCAAAGATCGCGCCGCCAACGATCAACAACGGTCAAGACCTGAGCAGAGCTGAGCTGACCGCTAGTGTAAACGTGTAACGGTCAGGTCAGATCAGATCAAAATGGACGACGAACGTCTAAAAATTTCTGCTCATAAGCAATAAAAAAAAAGTATTAGCAGTATGTTATTTGTGATTATTAGAAAGTTGGCAAAATTTTAATATAAATTCAAATATTATAAAATGTTTTCTTATTGAGAAGAAACAGATTCTGCTTCCGAATTAAAAAATGCTGTGATTTTTTTATTATTTTTTTATTATTATTATTATTTTCTTTTGCGTGTGTCAAAAGGGTTCCTCTCCTTCATCATGAGATTTACTTTCTACACGACATTAAATTTTATTCTTCCGTAAACAATTGTTGCAAAATACATGTTGTTTAAATTATTTTATGAATTAAAATTGGAGTAAAGTTTCTAAATTAAATTCGAAATGTTTAAGCTAAAATATCAAAAACATTCTCCACCACTCGTCTCGCACGGCATAGCCAGTAGATAAAATTTTTATCTCTTGATCTGTTTGCGTTTTCAAACTCTAGATTCAACCTGAACCGTCGTCTTTTCGATCCAATGCCCTTCATCCAAAATCAGTGCGATTTTAATTAACGTTAGAGTAGAGAGTGGCATCGTTTGCTGTGAGCAACTAATATGAAATGGGCAGCGTCTACGACTTGATCTGACCTGACCTGAGCTGACCTGACTGCTTGTGTGAATGTGATCCTGGATCATGAGCTGAGCTCAGCTGAGCTGACCGCTAGTGTGAATGGGCCTTTACGCATCTCATTTCATTGCTTGTCCCAAGATGTAAAATGGTTAGCGGCAGAGTGTGCGAAAAACAGCGCGTTGTTTGTTCGCCCAGTGCATGTGTACTTAACAGTGAAGATACTCAGAAGTCTAACAGACGGCCAAGTGAAGTCGTATGGATAGTTCTCTCCTTTAATATTATCGTATAGGTCGTCATATATATCTGACTTGGGATATAAAATAGCATCATCTCCAAATTCTTGCGTTTAGGTGTTTGATGATTTTGACAGCGACGCCTCGCTAAGATTATGGGTACACCATCGAAGTAACAGTAGCTTAAATAACATTCACTTTGTTTATACTAGATGCCATACACTGAATACAGGCTATTGCTGGAACATTACTCAGCGTCCAAACCGATAAGGAAACTGTCTATGCAGTAGGCCTATACAATTACTTTTAACGAACCATGATGCTTTTCCAAAGGGAATAATGGCAAGCCATTTCTTTAGTTCAATTTTTTGATATGAACCAGATATTAATTTACACTATTTCCGCATAGAAACTGTAAATTGTAACATAAAATTCTTTAAAAAAAATGAACATCTTTCACCGTTTGGGGGTCTAACTTCCAAAAACTCCATTTATTATGCTCATACCAGAAATGCAGTTAAAAAGCTGAAATTTAAATTATTTGTTTACTGCAGTATATTAAAATGTAAGGATGATTCTTAAACTGCATGAACACAAATTTATATATGAAAGAGGCCCCCGAAGTTGAGAGTGTGAAGACAAATTTCCATCCTTTCATATACAAATATGAAATCAGTTCCAACGAAACAAATTGGAAAATGTTTGGCATAACGGAGGACAATAAACGTAATTTTCTTTTTTTTTGTGGAGAGGTAGAAACATTGCATACGTTGAGTAAGCTTTTTGTATGTATAATTACCGTAGACAATAATGCGTGCACACGATACGTTTTTTCTGGTTCAGGTTGCAACAAACTGATTTCTTTCTTACTGGTGATATCCTCCTGTTGTAACCTGTGAATATAATTGTAGATGGAAGATATCAGAATAGGCTTCATATCAGACTCTATTAGAAAGGAAGGTTCGATGTAGCTTTACACTTCGTGTAATTTACTGAACTACTAATAAGTTATTTAGTTGATGCTATGGATTTTAATTTATTTCACAATAACACGCATAACAATATGCCCTGAAGTTCATTTAAAGACAATTTAATGAGGGCACGCACAATATCCGACCTTTTTTCTCTTCTCTCTGCCATAAATACACAACAAGCTCTTTGGTCACGTGACATATCCAAGCGAAGCACAAGGATCTTACAAACATTATTAACTATCATTAAAAAGAGAAGTGCAAAACAGAGAGGGAGATAACATTGTTATCTGGCATATTCTGACAGAAAAAATTTTATCTAAAATTTTCTTTTCTACAAATTTTACGAGAACTGTTTTTACAACTCTCGTGCTTTTACAGATTTCTTTAATTTTTACAACACCCATTCATCCTCTTGTTATTGATAGCAAAAATACGAACAATGAAAAAATTAACATCGAAGAAATCACAAATGGAATAAAAAATACAAAATATTTCCAATACAGATTGGCTTAGCATCTAGACCAGTTACCAAAAAATAAATAATTCTTCTAAAACTCTGTAAACATTGTTTGGGGGTACAATTATGGATTCAGTCCTGTGCACTACCTTTTAAATAATTCCGAATACCTTAAACTACTTCGGTAGTATTTTTTGTTGTCCTCAGCTTCGTTTCAACCCATTCCTTCCTCTCACTTTCAGTTGATTCTTGCACAAAATTTTAACTACAACATTATTAATGGTGTCACCTAGGAGCACCATGCACTTTTTAGGTTCCGATGACTAAACTTAACGACGAGAAGGGTTAAATAACCGATAGTTTACAGAATGCGTGCATGCTGTGTAGACGCCATAATGGTGAATGTCGTGTGAGGAATCCTCTCACAACCGGTAGAAATAAAATACAACTTGTTGCTGCGAAAAATGTGAGGAGCTCAGGGTTTAATATGCTATTCCTACAGACTTGCAGTGTCCTTTTGTATGCTTGAAGTTCTCATTTCTTTTGCAAATCTCCGATACCTTAATGTTGTGAGTGTGTGTGAACAAGATAGAAGCGCAATGGACAGCAGAGGGTTGTTTGCAATTGGTAAAACGTAGTTTCGTTGGAACCTCGTTTAATGAATGTCTTGGACACTGTAGTACAAGTACAGGCGATGAACACACATCTAGGAGGAATCCTGCAACGCCTAGATTTTTTATTAATTAATTATTATCTAGTTCTGTTGAAAGTGGCTACAGTATTAGGTCGGAGCGAGTTAAACTATCGGTCAAGTCGGAGGCTTGTCGTCTCTTTTCCGGGCAGCAGTCGGATGAGAAAGAATTCAGTTGATCATAGGTCGCTTGGATCTCTTTATCAGCATTCGTCGCGCCGTCTTCCAGTGACCAGCTCGATCGGCGTTAACCACTTGTAACACTCACAAAACTGGTAATATCAAATTGATAAAACAATTACTAGTTACAAAAGTACTGGGTTTAGAGTATGTGGGATTGTGGAGATGTTCAGAGAAACAAGCATAAACCTGATGGGACTTTGTCTCCTTCTCAGGACAATTTAGGTTTTCTTAAAAGAGTACAGAGAAATATCAGGATAACTATTTCCAGTTCCGGTCAATCACTTTCTATGCCAACCATGGGAACCGAATTGGAAGGAAAAAGCAAGATTGTGAACATGAATTTAAATCTCTAAATTTGAATTTTCCTGGACTAATGAATTTTGAACCCGGTTCTCGAGCGCAGTGATAGCGAGGGTGACGTCACTACTATATTCAGCAAGTGTTACCACTCAAGATGATTTTCATTTCCTTCGAGCTACTAGAAAACGTTTGCCGGTAATATTGATTAATCGAACCATCTTCTTAGACGATATTTTTACATACAATGTTCTGGTTTGAAGCTTCGATTCTTGTATGGTTTTCTCCTGATTTTCTCCATTTATTTTTACAACAAAAAAATCGAGAAGGAGTAACTTTCTGTGACTAACACAGAAAGAAGAGAGTTTGTAGATAAGTAATTTCTCGTCAGTAAATCAATTGAGGCTTTGTTTGACCGATGGTCTGTGTGTCATTCTGTAACAATTACGTATTTCACATGACCTGAGTTCATTTTTTTATGTATATCTCTAACACTGAGGATTCAGCTCTAAAGCTACACGGGATAACACAGAACACATATGTTCCAACGCGATATGTATTTATGTTATGTATTTATGTTATGTATTGCTGCCCTATTGTTCCAGATATCTGTGAGATTTTCCGCAGTTACTTACCAAAAATGGTTGCTTTCTTGATCTCTACCTTGGAACTTCGTATGCCATAAATTGTTGTCCCAAGAATGAAAAACATCTTTGCAGTCGGACGTGTTAAAAAGAATGTTTTGCTTTAGATGTGCTTTCTGCGTTCCGTGAATGGTACACGCAGATAAGTAACCGTTCGATTGGGAAGGGCGCAGAGTGATGGGTAGGCTGCAGCGGGATGCAGGCGCTAATGTCTGGCGTCAGCGCGCAGCAGGTAGCGGTGGCGGTGACAGTGGCTCCCAATCAACACCCAGCCGCGCCGCGGAACAACTGCTACCAGCCAGCTCAGCGAACACGGTACGTACCACGTCTGAGACCAATGGAGTTTGCAGAGACTATAGCACTGGATTCGGGAAAAATGCTCACTTGATCGTTGTCATCATTGCTATTGCCGTTGAACGTCATGGATCTTTAGTATGGTGTTTTATGTTCCCAAGAAGAAATATTGTTGCAGTAAAGGGACTTGGAGTAATCAAATCATTAAGCACCATAGCTGTCATGTTTGACGTTTGTGTAACATGTGTTTTGGGTTAAAATTAACGGTGTAAGTCATTTAATCGTGATGATGAGATTATGATTTTCCCTTGGTGCCATGTTTGTGAAATATGCCATTACGAATGACAACGGCCACATCCACTGGCTCTGCTGGTAGCGGCGCCGTGATGGTGTCCGACAGTGACACAGGGTTAGCTGGTTCTAGTCCTGGTGGTGCATGAAATTTTCATCGTCACGGCTTGGCTGGTGGGGCACGAGACGTGGTAGTACACAAGTCTTAATCACAAAAGTTCTGTGTTGATTCCCAAATCTCTCCGCAGTGTGTCTGGGGGGAGGGCATATGGCACTGTCGGAGGCGAAGGAAAGTCTTGTGTTCCAATACGTCTGCGAAAAGTGTAGCTTTATGTACTCTGTATGATAAGTGTAGTTTTTATTTATGAGGCCGAGATTGGAGACTTTCCCAGCATTCACCATGATAACTGCAGGAATACGCCTAAAACCGCAACCAGGAGGGCAGGTACTCGAGGCCCTGAGTCCCGTGGTAACTACCTCCCAGATCCAATATGCGAGCCTGTTTACTCTCAGCCATACTGATTGATCTCTAACGTATATAATATATGTTGTAAAATTATTGTTTAATTTAATAGTTAGAAACACTACAATCTCATGCATTTGTACACATTCCTCAAATGAAACATAAAACTCAAAATTCTTTGTTAAAATCTCTGCAATTGCAAACTAAAATTTAATTATATTTTTAAATTTTTATTCTGCCTTATATAAATATGTCTCTCACTGTTTTATTGTTATCTTTCGTTTTTATTAGTTTCTAGACATTATTAGTCTTAGCAGTACCATATTCCACCGAATTCGTTAAGATTGATGAAACGAGCTTTGCTAGAGTGACGTTTTGACAAGCAAATTTTTAGATTTTTTTATTATTATTATTAGGGCCTTAAAGCTTTTCGGCGTTAAGGTGAACAGAGCCGCGAGAAGATTAGGGAAAAGGAATGGGAATGAATTCGACAATGGCATTTCGAAGGAACCGCCTCAGCATATTACTCGAGTGACTAAGATAAATCTGAAAATTGTTTTCCAACATCACTACGACCGTAAAATACATCTTCTCTTTCACTCCAAATTAAAAAGTTGAGAGTTAAGGTCTTTTTGTTATTGCATTCATTAAATCAGTCAGTACATACGATATGCTACATAGATTTATTTATACAATGACCTATGAATTGTTTTCCTGGCGTTGTCTTAGGGTAATTCAATTTGATTCCTCTATTCCGAAACTAAATTACAGTGCAACAAGATTTTACAAGTCATGACTGAGTTGTATTAGAATAGAAAATTGAACATATAATAACATTAGCAAGACGTACATCACATTGGAAATAGAATAAAAAGTGGGTCTTAAGAATAAAAACATTGTGCAACTGGTCTTCTCTCTGTGTGGATCTTTAAGCTGTAAGTATAGTTCGCATTTCAGGGACTAAAATCAGTTTGAACGAAATATAAATAAGAGAAGATTAAAGTGAGTTAAGTATTATAATAACACCACATTAAGTTGAGAATGATATCTCATGAAATTTTTGCAAGGTTCATAGAGATTCAGGAGGAGTTTTGCACGTCTTCAGCTACGATGCCTTGAGGAAGGCGCTATTATTTTAGGCGTAGTTATGCTATTAACCTCCTGTCTAAATTATAGAACTGTGCTCCGCAAATAGTGTTTAGGTTATTTAGGAAGATTTCTGCAGATTTCATAAAGTAAGTTTTTTTTCGTTTGAAGACCAGTTTCTCTATGGAGTTGCGTCTTACGTGCAAACAAAGCTGGTTTTATAATCGTTCACACGACATAATTTTGGAGGGATTAAATCTGTCAGTCATTTTAACAGAGCAACGAATTAAGCGCACTGTTATGACAGAGCAGCCACAGTTTAAAATGTAATACGAGAACTAGTACTTCTGAATGAGTTAATTAACTGAAGTAATTTTATTGGTGCTTGTGGAGCCGTTAAATGGAATACTACAGACTTGATGACCAAATTTCAAGAAACGATTTATCCGAAGATAATTTTAGATCCTGACCGTTCAGATTCCTCATTCTGGAATCAAATTCTTACTGGTGATGAGTAAGGCGGCTGGAGTGTCGTACAGACCACAACGTCTCCGAACTGAGGCTCTACTTCCGCTGACTGTCCCAGTGGCCTTGATGACCAGCAGTGGCATAATCAATATATTCTCTTGCGCTTATTTATCTATTTTGTCTTTATCTCGCGATCGTAGTATTATTTATTTTCCATTATTAATTTTTTGTAATATTCTTAGAATAAAATCAGTAATTTTGATGTAACTTTACGATTCTTATGTGTTGTATCCTTGAAGAAGGAGTGACGCAATAAATACCACTAACTCAGCCAACAGTAGGCGTCAAGGATTTACCTCAGATGACAACGTTACAATTTTCCTGCATGCACTGTGATTGCCCTAATGGTATTCTGCTACTCGTGAGCTCATGTAAATCGCATTTATCTTACATCAAAACGGTCTCTTTGATATATCTGTGGCTGGGGAGGAATGAGATTACCTTTAGATGTGGTGATAAATTTTTATAATGATTAATTCTTAACATTTTGTATCCCAAAAAGATAACAGAACAAGAATGTTTCCTCAGTGTCTTACTACGCAGTTCTTGAAATAGACAAATGATTGATGTTCGTGAACTGTGCTTCGATGATTTCCACCATAGAGGAGGCGAATTATATTTATGTAGAACACTAAGCGAACTTGCTTGAAGTATGTCAATATTCAGGATAATTAATACCTATTGCTTTTTAATCGTTTTTACTTTTTTACACGTTATTATCTGCGTGAATGTGACAGATTTTTAGTAACTAGATACTTTGAATAATAACATTGGAAAATGTATGATGTTTAATACAGTTCTTCCAAATTATGTTTTGGCCCAAACAGGGTTCGCATTTCCGTTTTGAGATCTTCGAATCGCGCTTAAAACGCCACTGTGCATTTGTCCTGTCTAGAAGCATACGGCGACGTCTTCAATGGGGAAGACCAGAGGAAACGAAGCCGTTTGTGGCTATTATGGAACTATTAGAAAAAAATTATTTTTTCGAAAGTGTGCTACATCATATCACACATGAACTACGTGCAAAGGGCTAGTACAAACTGCGGGCGCAATAGTAATGAAAAACTCATCTGGAAAATTCTCACATCACTCAACACATTATTGTTAACGTATTCCCATTAATATCCGAAACTAAATTAAGGCTTGATTCATACTCAATTGGCTTTATAATTGCGGAAACAAAGAAGGAAATTCGTTAATAACAGAGCAGAAATAACAATTTTCTGTTTCATGAATAAATGTAGCTGACATGCACAAATGGGTAATAGGTGACTCACCTGCTTTTAGCTGGGGAGCAGCGTATCATAGCAATCAGCGCATACTTGGAGGCCGCTTAACACTTTAACCCCGTACTTAGTGCACTACACGAAGACAAACCTGAGGCATGAGTATCTTCAGCGTTTAGGCATAATCCATATCCTGTCTACCGTTTGGTATTATAATAGTAGTTTGTGTTTTACCATACAAAATCATATTCATCATACAGATCATGTCTAAAACATGCTTTTTTGTAACGAGTTGCGAATATTCGCTCATACGTAAGTGAAATAGATAACTAAGCTATCATTTTAAATATTAATGTCTCTACTTTGGTAAAAACATAAATTAAGAAAATAATTTTTTTGAAATTTGATCCATAAAGGGCAGAAGTATCATCATTTTTTGGTGACGAGATACTTATCTCCCTTCATAACTTAAGAAAATCGACAAATGATGCAAGATTTTAAAAATTAAAGTTACCGGTTTGGTAACATTTTAAATTAAGAAATAAATTTTTCATAGTTAGTCCCTTAAATTGCAAAAGCATTATTTATCAATGTCACGTGTATGAGTCAAGCCGCTGGGCTTCGCTGCCGTAAATAAGGATTGATCGCGTTACCGCTGCATAGCAGACCACATTTCACAGAGATATCGTTATACTGTGTGTGTTTTGTTCAACTTAGTTGTATTGCGGTGTTGTCTTTGACAGCTGTTCTTCCGGAGAGGGATAGCTTCAGATGATTACGCCAGATTAGTGGCTGCAGGGTAGCGTGAATCAGGTGAAATCGGAACAAATGAGCAGGATCTTGTTTCAACCTCCTACGTACATATCACCAACCTCGCTTTTCATCACATTTTATTCGTAAAATGTTTGCACGGATCATTCATCGTACTTTAATCACGAAATTTTTGCAGGCGTCAACTAGTATATATTATTTTTAAACTTTTTTTTGACGAGCAATCTTTCTCTCTTCATACTTAACCAAATCGAGAAATGGGATATAATTTTAAAGATTAAGTTATCTGCTATGATAACTTCATTAATTAAGAAGGCATTTTTTCGAAATTGATCCCCTAATGGCAAAAATTGAACAATCAAGGTCACGGTAGGTGCGATAGTTGAGAGTTAAGCCGCCAGGCTTCGCTGACGTCGGTGAACAGTGATCTAGAAAGCAGCACAACATAGGTGTTTAAAAAAGAATATACGTATTACAAAGTCTTCTTTTGTCCAAACTACCGATCGCTGCGCCCCAAGCCGGGTGCTATTGGTGCTATTGGAGAAACGAATACATTGTCTAGTTTATTTAATAGCCACTAGATGTCAGTCGTCTTGTGTTATTGATAGTAACCGTCATATGTTTAAAATGGCTACTCCACAGCAGAAATCATTTGTGTTATCGAGTTTGCGAAGTGCAATTCCGTGATTACAGTACAAAGACGTTTCAGGTTGAGGTACCAAATGCATCCTCCGAATGGGTGGAACATTCGTAGATGGTATCGACAGTTTGTAGATACCGGCTGTGTATGTAAAGGAAAGAGTCCTGGCAGCCCTCGTGTTTCTGAGGCACATGTTGCACGAATTCATACTGCTTTCCAACGTAGTCCTTCAAAATCAACTCGTCGTTCCAGTCGGGAGTTACAACAACAACAATTTGGCGTGTTTTAAGACATCGGTTGGTTATGAAGCCATACAAGTTACAGTTGTTACAAGCTCTGCGTCCTGATGACAAACGGAAACGTGTGGCATTTTGTAACGAGATTAATGATGCTATTGACAATGATAACACTTTCGCACAACGCATCGTTTTCAGTGATGAAGCGACTTTCCATGGTAGTGGTCAGGTAAACACACACAAGGTTCTAATTTGGGGTCTACAGACCCCACATGCAGTAATTGAACATGTACGAGATTCGCCTAAAGTCAATGTGTTTTGTGCGATATCCCGATCATCTGTTTACGGCCCATTCTTCTTTGATGGAAACACGGTTAACGGTCAGCAGTATCTCGCTATGTTACAAAACTGCTTGTTTCCGAGGCTGCACGAAGACAACTTCATTTTTCGTCAAGACGGGTCACCCCCTCACTGGAGTCGCCAAGTGCGTGAATATCTGAATGAAACTCTACCGAAGCGTTGGATTGGTCGTCAAGGAGCTGGCGACTTAGCATGCATAAGCTGGGCTCCACGGTCACCGGATTTGACACCCTGTGACTTCTTCCTGTGGGGTTTAATTAAATACAACGTTTATGTACCACCACTCCCACAGAACCTTGAGGACTTGAGGAACCGTATCCGTACTGCCGTAACATCAGTGACGAAGGACATGCTTGCCCGAGTATGGGAGGAATTTGAGTATCGATGTGATATTGTTCGTGTGGCTGATGGAGGACATATTGAACATCTGTAATCTGAACTTAAGAGGTTCGTAAATATGTGTGTAAAGTTTCATATTCATATGTCTTACAGTTTAATAAATATATGCATTCGAAATACGTATATTCTTTTTGAAACGCCCTGTATAATTAATAAACTGCGAGTAAGAAGCTTTTCAGACATTTTTGTTTCTGTTGTAAATGTTTTGCTGCATATGCATTCCACTTGATAAATAGACAATTGTTACAGATGAGCCGCTTCGTCTTTCACGCTACCACAAACCACCAACCACGCTATTTATCGAGTATCATTCGCGCGTGCCAACTAGTAGTAACAAATTACAACTGATAGAAAATCTTTTATAATGCAATGACTAACACAGGAAGGACTCGAAACTAAAAAAAACGTACTATGCGCAGTAAAGAGACATGAAACTTATAAGTTTAGAATAGACGTTACCATAATGCATGCCATGAATGATCTCTTCGCCAATTCTGAGGCGCAAATACAGGTACCTGAGGTGGAGTCGCACATTGTTTCCTACGGTATGGCTTACCCTGAGCAGGCAGCCTACCCCGCTGTCGATGGCCCACATCGATCATTTTGCCTCGGCGTGACGAGCTATTTATTAGTCTGAGAGTCGGTGACGTGTTGCGGAAAGCCGGCTTCCACATTGCTCAACGCTACGCGTTGATAAACGACCTGTGAGGGGGCGCCAAGCCAAACAGTTGCTGGTCTCGCATACGATCAGCATCACAAGCACAGTAAAAAAAGAAAATGTCTCATCAATTTCTAAAAAATTAAACTAGTGCTTGAAACGACCCACCGGTACATACGTTCAACAACTGATTTAAAAAAAAAAACCTGAAAAATAGGTTCCGTCTACATGCCGTATCTCTGGTGCTACTTTCACGCTCGGATTTCGATTGTTCTCTGCTTGTAGATCAAGGTGTCTCTTTAAGGATCCAAAAAATTTACCCTGGATAAAGATGCCTAGTAGAATAAAAACTATCATATCTTGATGTTTACCCTATTCTTATACGAATATAGAGGTTCAGTAAGCATGACCACAAAACTATGGTGCTCAGACTGTCTCGGAATACGAACGATAAAATACTGAATCATATTTCAACAGAAAAATTAAGTATGGTAAGAAATAAAATGATCACAATGTTTTTGATAGAACTAGACATTTCCAGAGAATTCTACCGAAGGTGAGACAGGAAAAGTAACGTAGACGCGAATGCTTTCATGATCTCGAAAATAATATCCAGCAATTGCTGTTATTATTGCCAAAACGTGATGTTTTGTGATTCAAACTGGTGCAGACTCAATGTACATATATACTTTGATTACAGAATGATTTCTTGACTCTATTCCCAGAAAGAATACGTAATGCTGTGAAAGATCCACATACACTTCTCGCGCCTCACTCTCCACAATTGTCTACTGTGGGCATCCTTCGCTTCTATATTATGTTGTCTCACTGATCTCTCCACTCCTTGCAACCATCTGGATGGTGGTCTGCCTCCTAGTTTCCGGTTGGCTGGTAATTAGAGATTATTTTTGGTATTCTTCCATCGTTCATTTTCTTTTTTCTTTCTTTTTTTAACTGCTTAACGTCTCTTAACAGCGAGGTCTTTAGAGACGGGAAAGGATGGGGGGCAAGGAATGGGAAGGAATTCTACCATGACCTTTTTGAAGGAAGCATCCCGGCATTTGCCTGGAGTGATTTTGGAAACCATGGAAAACCTAAATCTGGATGCCCGGACGGGGATTCGAACCGTTCATTTTCGTTAGATGAGCGAATCATAATGTTCTGTACTGTACTGAAAGGCGTTCCTCGTTGAGTAGTTGTGCGGGAACTCGTTCAGAAAGTTGTATGATACTAAGTGACCATCTGATACACAAGTTTCACGTCACATAGAATGGCCGAATTAATTGCATATTGGCTAATGCTTACTATGTGGTATTAAACAATCGATAACGAAACAGGATCCGAAAATTAATTGAAAAATCGGAAGAGACGGGCAATAATAATTTTATCTTCAGGCATCACTTCTGAAGCTGCCTGTGTAAATTAATTAATTAAACAGCGAACACCGTAATCACAGGGTCCCAGATATGTAAATTAATTAAATAAATTGAGAATTTAATTTTAAAATCACTTCCAAAATTTTTCTAAGAAAGGCAGTGGCATCTAAAACTAGTGTGGTTAGAAGTTCTTTGTTTTACAAAGTTACAGAAGAATGGGATAAACACACAAAATTGTATAAGTAAAGGACATTTATTCAGAACCGTAAATATTCTAATTGATTTAAAATGAAATTATTAATTACGAAAATTAATAAAACTGAAAAAAGCCTTCTGCGGTAATAAAATATTTTTTCATACTCCCTTCACAGATATTAATTCTGCCGAGAGCATCTGCAGGTAAATAAGAACATGAAATAACTCCGATTCGATTTATTACATGTTTTCTGCTGAAAGTGATAATGTAAACTGTCAGATTACTATGGATCAATCATACATGCAGAACACAAGATGATGGGAAGACTGTCTTCATTTCCAGCTTGAAACATCCACAGTAACTTGCTGCCTGTGAACTAGTACTGTGTTGTTTGTGTGCAGGGTGAATCTCCGCCGAGCGTCTAGACCAGTGTACAGCCTGCAGGATGTCGCTGTCCACCAGACCCGTCATGGATACTCTCAGCGAGGAAAGCGACGTGGGGTGAGCATTCAGCACTCATCGTCACATACCTTGTGCTTCCTTTCCAGCTGTGACATCGCTTAGTATCTATGGAAAAGAAGGAAGGCTCTACCTAGGCTAGTGTTAATATGGAGCTGATTCCAAAACAATTTTTTAAAAACTACATGGACGACTCTTTGTGATCCAAGATAATTTTAATATTACCTAAGACAATTTACTGTGATGATGTAGTATCAGATTAACAAGAAAACCTGCAGTCGTTAGAGTTGTAAACTTTTCAAAATTTTAAGGGTGCATAGTTTATCCAAGGGGTAATACTGTACAGCAGTGATCAGGTGCAGATTTCTAGCTTTCTCCAGAATATCGACCTAAAAGTTTCTCCTTGATTTCACAGATCGTTAATGTTGCTACAGAAATTGTGTTCTAAGGGTGATAAGCATTGGTGTCTTCTAACATGCAAGAGAAAGAAATTTTAGAAATTATTATAAATAATCACCAAGTAAAATTGTTGCAACAGAAAAATGCTCAACGTTATAAAAAATCCCTTCATCTATTAGTCACATCACTTTTGTGTAAAATCGTAACAAAACAAAAATTATTTTTAGAATAATTTTCACCATGAGCATCCGATATATATAACTGAAATGTAGAGGAAATATTGTCCAATATTCACTCTAAATATAACAATGCAGAGGATGCTAACAGTGAATATTCACAGTTAGATTTTACTTCTTGTGGCTGCAAACTACACACCGAAACCTCACTTGGCTAAACTGTGCCATGACACAATTATCGGAGCTGTATATCTATTGACCTAATGGTCGGTTGACGTCGTGAGTAGATAAAAACGACAAATTTAACGAAAAAACTTATTTTTTTATACACTTGAAGCTTCCCAAGAGCGTTGAAGATGCATTGCATTTCAGAAATCAAGGGATCTTTTAAAGAGACTACAACCACATTCAAATAAAAAAGTGTGGTATATCCTCTTCAGTCCCGAGCTCATACTAAAAGCGCAAGAGAAGTACTATTGTGTTATTTACTTTGTGCTAATGCTAGTTAACAATGAATGACCATTAAAAATTTTTTTGAAACAATAATTAATTTTTTATAGATGGTATATATATGTTACTTTGGGAGTCAAGCAGGAAAATTATACACACAACTTTATTGCTTCATGTTACTTTATTTCATGGAAAAAATGTATGTCTTTACCTTTATTTCTACGAGACACGTTGTACAGTTGCAGGATCCCAAGGTTCTAATCAGGGCTGCCAAAAGCAGAAGATCGAACATATGAGCTGTGAGAAGCGCGATGTATATTGTAGATGATACGATATTCCAGAAAAGGGTCAGCTGTGCAGTGGCCCGAGAAAAAAATAATTCCTGGAGGTATCATATATGATACCTCGGGACTGAAGAGGATATATATATTTACAGATTGTCAAGTAAAGGAGTGAAGTGTCACACTAATCAGAATTAGTTAGACCAAAGATGAATACACTAATCTTTGAATTGTTTATATTTTAATTGTCTTTGGTTATAGTTACTCCCTTTTAGTAATTAGTTACTCAAACTACTATCTAATATATTAATCTTCAATAAGAATAAAAGAATTGTGATATTTACGGTAAGCAACTTAGAGCTTAATATGTATATTAAAGGTTTTTATTGTCGCTGCAATTTGATTGTGATATCCAGTCCGCATTTCAGCCTATCCCACAACCGCTAACTTTACATTGCGATACAGTAGATTTATTATTGCGCTTGTTTTAGCCCTGTTGCAGTTCAAAATAAAGGTGTATTAAGAAATTAATTTAGGATCGTAATTTTTCACGTTAATTATTATAATACATTTAGTGCCAAATAATAGTTATTAAGTCTATCAGCCTCCCACGCAATCCAGGCTAAATTCGTCACATGTTGATAGGTAAAAAGAAAAAGGTGTCAAGTTGTCGCAAAATTTAACAAAATATAACCTCTTAAAATGATTTTTAACAAGAATCAGACAAATGATTTTTTTTCTTTGTATGGAATGGAACATTTAATTTGTTTGGTATGTCAAGAAGTTTGTAGTTTATCAATTAAAACCCTGGTAACAAATTGTCTAATACATTTTTCTGAATACTGAAGAGCATTATTCTTTTCCAATGGATGTTTCAGTTGCACTTCATAATTTACTTTCCAACTAAATCAATTTTCAGTGAAACATTTGGTTGAGAATGAAGGCAGAGATGGACGCCTTCGAAACGTCCCGCAAATATGACATCTTAACACGGCTGGAAGCCCGAGAAAAATATATTAAGAAATTAATTGTTATAATTTATGCTATCCTAAAACTGACAATGTTATCACTACCCAAATTGTAGTTACTTATGAGCTTAGACGCACCTGAATTGTTTGATTTTGTAACGGCAATATCAATGTAGTTGTGGTTTGTATGAAATGCAGCCTGACCCAGAATGTTCTTGCAAAAATATAAGGCATGAGGAATTCAATTATTGTTAGTAATTAATAAACTGTTTTAATGAATGCCATGTTAGTGATTACATGTATCGCGAAGTAAGCCACCACCTATTGTAAATGTCCAGTGTGTATTTCCTGATGGCTTTGGAGAAATTTGTTTCTGGTCCAGGCTACATTTCAATCTAACCACTTCCGTTTTGAGATACGGTGAAGGAAAATGAGGGGACTGCACCACTTTCAGAACCTACGCGAAACTGGTACTAACATGTTGAAATTTGATTCAGTCGCTTCGTCAACATGTCCCTTTCACGTTTTGCGCTCTTGCTGTGTGGAATTTTGCTAGAAATTTAATTTAAAATGCCGAAATATGAGAGGCTGAGCAACTGCGAAATGCTATCAGCACTGCAAAAATTACGTATAAATTATCGATACAGGGAACAATGCACCCTCCGCCACACACTTTTAGTGAATCGCGAAGTAATAATAATAATAATATCAACCTAAACAGTTTTGTTTTGTCAAAGAAATCCTGGTTCTGTTGAATACGCTGGCGGCATTTAATAGCTGTGCGTCGCTGTCATATTTTTGCATTTTTAATTAAATTCCTGCCAAGTTTTTCGCAAAGCAAGAGCGAAAAACGTGAAGAGAACATATTGAGGAAGCGACTGAACCGAATTTCAACAGGTTGGTACCAGTTTCGCGTAGGTTCCGAAAGTGGTGCAGCCCCAAAAAATGGTTCGAAATGTGGGTAGTTGCATAAACGCTATTAAAAAAAACTTGTTATTATTCATTTTAATGGAATTAAGAAATCTTAGTACATTCGTTGCTGCAAATGCTATCGCTGTGTATATAGTTTAGAATTAACCGCCATTACTATGACAGTACCTTTTGTTTTGCGTTATATCGAAAGTACATTTCTTTTTGCTATACCATGAACTTTTTATCGAAAGATATGTCCTCAGGAAATTTCTGACCTGAGGTATAACTGATTCTCGGTACACCTTACTTGACTGTTATAATGTTTCACATAGCTTTAGTTTCTTATATTTCATATATTATACTGTGTTGAAATATAAGTCCAACAAAAAAAACCTTTTGAACATCAGTATTAAAATTGAATCAAAGGCAATAACTCAAAGGAAGGAAAACTTTAAAATTAAATGTATACATTTTGCTTCTCTGCATTAATATTTAATACTAAAATAAAAAGGGTAAAGCATTTTATTTGGGGGAGGGCTGCCTACTGTTAGTTATAACCATTTGAAATTTGGATTAACTACTTCGTTAAATGTGCTCTTCATGTTTAGCACTCTCATTTTTTCGAAAAAGAATCACCACAAATTCAATAAAAAATGCCATAATATGAGAGAGACGCCCAGCTATTAGATACCGCAGGCGCTGCAAAATTAATGAAAATCTATTGAAATGTTGGTTAAATCCTTTATTGTAAAGTTTTCTTGCCGTTCTGCTTCTCTCCGTTGTTAAAAGTCGCACGAAATTAACAAATAAAAAATATTTGTCCCAGATGTCGTACAACAACGATTGCCGTCTTAGAATCGATACAAGCGATCGGAGACAATCCATTGTTTCCGTTGTAAACAAATACCCAATTTTTTAGATGAATGCAGCAGAACGATTTTGTCAAACATTTTGTTTTCTTTCGTAGTATAGGCCGAAGTTCAACCTAACCACGACCTCTATGACAAAACGAGACTGTTTAAGTTGATATGATCCATGTATCGATAATTTTTGTGTCATTTTTACAGTGGTTGCGCAGTCTCATATTTTGGCCATTTTTATATTAACATCTGGAAATTTTTCCGAAAAGGGAGAGTGCAAAACAAGTAGAGGACATTTTGTGGAGGCAGTTACTCCAAATTTCAGAAGGTTAGTAGTGGAGAAAGAGGCAGACTGTCCGCATTTCTACACACGTCAAGATCCTCTGGTGCAAAGCAGTGGGTAAATGCTAGTAAACTATATGAGAATCAAGTGGCTGCAATAAAAATATATAATCATGCGAGATAAGCATCAGTTAAAAAGGGCGTCAGACAAGGTTGTAGTCTATCCCCGTTAATATTCAACTTGTATGTTGAGGAAGCAATAAAGAAAGTAAAAGAAAAATTTCCATGTGGCATAAGTGTTCAGGTAGAAAAAAATAGTATGCTACGATTTGTTGATGAGATTGTCTTGTTAGCAGAGAGGGCTGAGGATATTGAGAAGTTACTGAATGGTATGAACAAAATACTGAAGGAAGATTTTGAACTGAATAAATCAAACCAAGACTAAAGTGATGAAATGCAGCAGAAATGACACCAATACTAGTAGATTAAATATAAAAATAGGGTCAGATGCAATTGGAGAAGTAGGTTAATTCTGTTACTTGGGAAACAAAATTATAACCGATGACCGAAGCAGGAATGACGTTAAAAGCAGAATAGCACTAACAAAAAGAGCCTTCATGAAAAAGTGAAATCTTTTAGTTTCAGAAATTGATCTAGGAATTAGATAGAACTTTTTAAAACTCTATGTGTGGAGCACAGCACTTTACGGTAGCGAAACATGGACTTTATGAATACCGAAAAGAAGGAAAATTGAAGCACTTGAAATGTGCTGCTACAGAAGAATGTTGAAAATTAAGTGGACAGACAAAGTAAGAAATGAACGAGTTTTGGAGATGATTGGTGAGAAAAGAAGTTTATGGAAGAAGCTTACAGAAAGAAGAGACAGGCTGGTGGGTCATATTTTGAGACATGCTGGACTGGTTAATTTGTTAGTGGAGGGAACAGTCGAAGGTAAGAACTGTAAAGGACGACAGAGATTAGAATATATGAAGCAGATAATTGAGGACGTGGGTTGTAAGGAATAGGTAGAGATGAAGAGGTTAGCACAAGATAGGAAGGAATGGAGGATTGCATCAAGCCAGTCAAAAAACTAATGACAACAAAAAAAAAAAAAGAAAGAAACTATGAAGTTCATTAAAAACTCAGAGAAAAACTTAGAGAAAGTTTACACGAAATGTATCACTCAAGTAAATGACAGTTATCCGTTTCTGATATTATACTTTCCTTCATTTAAAGTAAATAAATCATAGGCAAATACTCGGATAATCTAACCACAGTATGGTACTTACATCACGAAATTATCATTAAAAATTATCGTTATTCATTTTTCCTTACGTGCTTTTCCAGAATAAATTCCTATTACCACCATAGGTGATTACCGTCGTTATTCATATGAGGGTAATAGAAGCTATGATTTTCGAATGCAATATTAGTGGAGGTTGTGTTTAAGTTGACACAGAATCACAACTGACACATTTTGTTACAGCATAATTAACTCTGAAATCAGTTTCACAGATCATTTAAATTGCGCCATATTACTGAAGTTATTAATTAATGCGGGTGGAAGTAGTTCCATATTTATCGTGCTGAATTCTACCTGGACCAGGAATAAAACTGATATTAAATGGATAGCAAAAGTTTTCGGGATTCCTTATTTGTTTTTAATTTAATTGGTTCTATACTTCCACAGTCTTTAATTCAGTAGAAGCTACTATTGCTCTGTGAATTGCAAATGAAATATGTAGAACATTACAAAATCAATGCCATTAGCATTATGTAATAACAATTCCTTATAACTAACAACCTACAAAAAAATTTAAAAAAAATGAACTGCCAGAACATGACGTTCAAACCTTCATTTTTGACGGGCGCGAAGCTAGTCCGTCCATAATCGTACACGTGTTGTATCAGCCCGAACATAAACTCAGACCCAGTGCCGGTCTGCCAGGTGTCGAGCGCCATTTACCACAGATATCGGTAGACTTGCTGCAAGGGCTTCGTGGCCCGCAGGACTGGAATTGGGCAGCCTTGCTCTATTGAGATAGGAATTGCATTGCGCCCTTACTGCGGACTCTGTTATGCATTTCATCTGATACTCTAACCATTGAAATAATGTCGCATAGGTACTCAGTGCAGTTTCATTTCGTTGTAAGCAGTCCTGCGGGCTTAACGTTATTGTACGTGAGTTTATATCATTGGATAGAGAAATGTATGAATCTGGTTAAAAATGTCTGGAGAAACTACAGTTTTTTTTAAAAAATAAAAATAATAATTCAAAGCTCACTGCTATTATTTTTTACTCCAAATTTTTGTGTGTTTTTAGTTATATTTGCCATTTTAATGATAATTTCACAATACGAATACTGAACTTGATTTTAAAACTATTTGCTTTTTAATTAGTAACTTCAATGTAACACACTATCATCCCACGAGGTGTAGCAAATAGGGTCGAAAATTGCAGGCCAATCAGTTTAACATCAGTGGTAGGTAAATTAATGGAGAGTTGGTGAGCAATCACATGAGAGATATCTGCGAGGAACGTAAGTGGTTTTCAAGTCGACAAGATGGTTTTAGACAAGGATATTCATGTTTAGTTAGTAGGCCGTATGCTAGATATTTCGGATAACTAAACAAGGGAGTCAAAATTGATAGTGTAGCACTAAATATTTTAAAGGCTTTTGATAAAGTGAGCTATAAAATGGTGCTAAATAAGATAAAAGCTGTTGGAATGGATGATAAAGTGCTTTGTTGGATAGGAGACTTCTTAAAAGGTAGGAAGCAAAGATTAGGGTGGCAAATACATTATCAAAGAAAGTGGAAGTGAAAATGGGAGTGCTACAGGATAGCGTATTGGAAGCATTGATTTTTGTCAATCTATTGAATGGTTGTGTTGGTGAGTTACTATCAGAAGTTAGGTTGTTTACAAACGAGATAATGCTATATAAGAGGTACAAAATGGTAGAAGACTGTGGACAGTTGCAGGGTGATCTGGACAGGATATCTGGGTAGGACAATGTGAGATGAAGATCAATGCAAAGAAGAGTCAGCTTACTAGGTGTACAGATAAAAAATAAAGGTTGATTATCATTATAAGGTGGGGAAAGAATTGCTTGTTAAATGCTTGAAATGTAATTACCTTAGAATAAGATTTGATAACAAACTCAATTGGTCAGGACACATTGGTCGGGTAGCAGGAAAAGGTTTCAGAGTGATGAGGGAATGTACTTGAGAAGCAAGGTAATTGGGTTACAAAACGTTGGTCAGACCGTTGCTTGAATATGGCAGTGCAGTATGGGAAATACATTTTGAGTATCAAATACAGGGGTTTGAGGGTGTAAAGAAGAGCTGCTAGACTTGTCTCTGGAAATTACGGTAGAACACAACCAGTAAGTGATACGATAAAGGATCTGGAATGGGATTCATTGCAAGACAGGAGAAGGGTGAAGAGAATATGGGAGTGTTCAAAGCGTATATTGGTGATGAGGGGTGGATAGATTATTGGTGGAAGAATTAGGAGAGATGTATGCAAGAGAAAAGATGACCACAATCTGGCACTCAATATCAGTCATAACGATGTGGGAATATTCTCTTCCGTAGGTAACGGGGTGAGGGATTGGAGTAACTTACCAAGAGAATAATGAATAATTTACCAAAAACACTAAAAGAATTTCAAGGTGAAACCAGCAGAGGGAAAAAGTATGTAGGAAAAGGAAAGGGGACAAATGGGTCTGTAGGGAAATTGACACCAGAGCAAGCGTTCCACCGCAATTAAATTAAATTTAAAAGTAGATGGTTTTTTTATCAAAAAAGGTAACTAATAATTACTTGCATTTTTAAACAATCATATCCCTGGAGAGTAAAATATTCCGAACATTTATTTGATTTGTGTTGATTTACTTAGATTTTTTTTATCTTGAGCTAGCCTTTTCATCTCAACATACCCCTTAAAACCAACATCCTCAATTATCTGCTTCATATATTCTAATCTCTGTCTTCCTCTACAGTTCTTTCCTTCGACTATTCCTTCCACTAACAAATTAATTAATCCGGCCTCAAAATATGACCTACCATCGGACCTCTTCTTTCAGTAAGACCCTTCCACAAACTTCTTTCATCGTCTATCATTTCCAAAACTTGTTCCTTTCGTACTTTATCCGTCCACTAAATCTTTAGCATCCTTCTGTAGCATCACACTTCAAATGCTTCAATTTTCCTTCTGTCTGGTATCCCTAAAGTCCATGCTTCGCTGCCATAAAGTGCGGTGCTCCACAAATAAAGTTTTAAAAAGTTCTTTCTGAGTCCTAGATCAATATTTGAATCTAAAAGATTTCTCTTTTCATGAAGGCTCTTTTTCCTACTACAATTCTGCTTTTAATATCATTCCTGTTTCGGCCATCATTTGTAATTTTGCTTCATAAGTAGAAAAATTCACTAACTTCTGCTATCGCATCAGACCCTATTTTATATTTAATCTGCAAGCATTGGTATCATTTCTGCTACATTTTATCACTTTTGTCTTGCTTTGGTTTATATTTAGTCCAAAATCTTCCTTCAGTACTTTTTCATGATATTCAATAACATCTCAATATACTCAGCCTGTTCTGCTAACAAGAACAGCAAATCGCAGCATACTGATTTTTTTCTCCTCCAACATTTATGCCATATTCAAAACTGTCTTTCACTTCGTTTATTGCTTCTTCTACATGCAAGTTGAATATTAACGGGGATAGACTACAGCCTTGTCTCAAACACGCTTCCTAACTGATTCATGTCTGTCATGATTCTCTACCTTTACTATAGCTACTTGATTCTTACAAAGATTATGAAGTATCCTTATATCTCGGTATTTTAAACCTGACTTCTTTAAAATTTTGAACATCTTGTCCCACCTAACATTATCAAAAACTTTTTCGAAATCAACAGACGCCACACCACATAAGTATATTATGTTATAATTAAACTTTCCCCATTTAACACGTTATAACACGGAAACTAATTACCATACTAGTAGTATGTGCTGTATGATTTCCATGCGTCATAGCGCCACCGTCCAGTTCCAACCATGGCCACCAGGTGTCGTGATCATCAAGTGCTTCTCCGAAACACATTTGGAAACGATCGAATTATCAGCCGATCGTTTCCATATGCTTGGCCGGCTCGATCACCTGAACTCACTTCCTGTGATTTCTGGTTGTGGGGCTACCGGGGAAACATCCACACATGTTCTAATCTGAAGCGCAGCTTATGAAGAGAGGTAGCCAGCGTACCTACGGACATGCTTCGTTCTGCTGTGCACAATGCAGTCCTGCGCTTCCAGACTCTCCTGGACACTGATGGGCGCCATATTGAGCCCCTTTTGTAGCAGTAATGGTATCGGTATGTAATGGTATGATGGACCGTAGCAGCACATTAAAAGTACTCCGGTTCATAGATTCTGCACTATTTCTCTTCCCCATGTCCTTGACATTAATGTTACCTAGTTTGGTACTCCTACGGTAATTGGTGTCCGTATTGTAAAGTGCTAAACAGGGAAAGTTTAATTATAACTACCCGGTATTAATCTTAACGCCAGAATTGCTTCTCTTGTACCCCGGTTTTTTCTAAACCCAACCTGATCTTCACCTACTAGTCCTACTACTACACTTTCCATTCTTCTGTATATTATTCTTGTCAGTAGTTTTTAAGTGCGTGATATAAGACTTATAGTGCGATGATTCTCACATCTGTCAGCTTGAGCTTTCTTTGGAAGTTTGAATATGACACTTTTATTAAAATCAGTGTGAATCACTCCTGTTTCATAAATTTTTGATATAAGTTTGAATAATCTTTGTGTTCCTTCTTCTCCTAGGTATTACAGAAGTTCTACAGGAATCTCATCAATTCCAACTGCCTTATTTGATTTCAAATCATTCAAAGCTCTATCAAATTCGGTCCTCAAAACAGGATCACCTAAGTCAACAATGTCGACATTTCTTTTTCTAATGCACTGTTGTTCAAATCATCTCCATGATAAGGTTTCTCCATGTATTCCTTCCATGGGTTAGCTCTATCTTCAGAACTTATAAGAGGTTTCCCATCGGTAGCTTTAAGATTTATACCTCTTTTCTTCATTTGTCCAAAATTCGTTTGATCTTCCTATATGCCACATCTACGTTACCTATGACAATTTCATTTTCTACTTTTTCACTCTTTACTTGCAGCCATCTTTCTTTTTCTTCTTTGCATTTCCTGGTTATCCGATTTCTAAATTGTCTTTATTGCTCCCTTCCTGCTTCATCCTGAACATTTTTGTACCTTCTGCTCTGATTCATCAACTACAAAAAAGTTATTTGACCCAAGGTTTTCAGGTGGCTTGTTCCTTAAAGCCTAATGTCTCGTTACCAGCTTTCATTATTTCAGTCTTTAATGTATCCCATTCGTCCTCAGTTGAGCTATTTTCCGAGCTACTTCTTAAACCAACGTCTAAAATTTCTGCAAACATTTCTCTCGTGATAGATTGTTTTAGTTTATTCACTTCCAATCTATTCTGTTTGTGTTGCTTCTTTATTCTCTTGAATTTTTCCGAGCTACTTCTTAAACCAACGTCTAAAATTTCTGCAAACATTTCTCTCGTGATAGATTGTTTTAGTTTATTCACTTCCAATCTATTCTGCTTGTGTTGCTTCTTTATTCTCTTGAATTTCAGTCTGCGCTTCGTAACTATCAGCTTATCGTCAGAATCTATGTCTGCTCCTGGGTACGCTTTACAGTCTAGAACTTGATTCCTCAATCTCTGTTTCACCGTGATATAATGTATCTGCTATCTTCCTGTATGTCCTGGACGTTTCCAGGTGTATTTCCTTCTTGCATGATTCTTAAATTTCGCCACGTCTAGTTTATATCTTTCACAAAATTGTAATAATATGCTTCCTCGCTCAATTTTTTCTCCTAAACCAAAACTTCCTACAGTATTCTCCTCTTTTACTTCTCCCACTACAGCATTCCAATCACCCATGATTATTAGATTTTCCTCCCCCTTCACATATGGGATTAATTCTTCAATTTCAGCGTATATTTTCTATATTTCTTGATCATCTTTCTGTGCCGTTGGCATGAATACTTTTACTAACGTGGTTGGGGCGGTCTTAGTTTCTAACCTCATCAAAATAACCCTGTCACTAAACTGCTCACAATAACTCACCCGTTTCGCTACTTTATCTATTACAAATCCTACAACAGTGACTCCATTGACAGCTTGTGTGCCAATTATACTGTATTCTGCCGACCATAAATCGTGTGTGTCTTTCCATTTAATCTCACTAATCCCAACAACATCTAATTCAAGTCGTTCCGTCTCCCTTTTTAAGTTTTGTAATCTACCAGCCCTATTCAAACTTCTAACATTCCACGCTCCGACTCGCAGAATGTTTCTATCCATTCTGATGACTCCTCCCTGAGCAGTCTCCATCCGGACATACCATTGTGGGTCTATTTTACATCGGGAATATTTTACCCAGGAAGAGGATTACATACCCTCGGGATACCCTTATGGTCTTTAATACAGTGGTTTCCCCTTGCCTACTGCATCCGCATGCCATTGATCATTTCTGATTCATCCGTCTTTAGGGCCGTTTCCAACCCCGAGGGAAAGAGGGTGCCCTGAACCACTCCCTGCTTTTCCGCCCTCTTTTCGGAGGCCGTTGTGAGGCAGTGGGAGACTCCTTATACCGGGAATCTTTCAGTCGCCAGAGTTTCGTCCGTGCAAACAGGGTGCACCACGTGAAGGAAAGGTTGACATTTGGTTGGAATCCTTAAGGGTAGCCAAAAATTATTCGGTTCTAACAAACTGTCTCAGGTCATAGAGTTTGTGTTTCTACATTGGATTATTCTGTCATTACACTGAGATGTAATCTTAAGTAAATATACCGAATGTTGTGAAGAACTTAAATTTGTACGCTCTGTCTTCTCCTTCTGGAGTATGCAGGTACAAATCTGCATACTGCATTCAAAAATTCGGCTTTCCATGATCTCCGGTAATAACTCCAGGTGAATGCTGGGATGGTTCTTTTAAAAAGGCCAAGGCCGAATTTCTTTGCTTCCAGACATTTCCTGCCTCAACGTAAATCCATAAGAAAAGAAAAATATTGTAGCTGGGGAATCATGACGAAATTTAATGTTCCGTAGCTCGGTATAGAATTTCTGTGCGTTCTCAAGGTAGGGAACTTTTCATAGCACCATTGCCAAGTAACGCAGCGTTCTGGATGCGACAGATTTGCGGAGAATTGGCACCTGCTACCCGAGTTCCATCTAGTGCCAGAGCAAGTTGATCAGACGATCACGACCTTGCGATTTCGCACTCCTCGATCCATTTGCACAAACGTGTTAATAATTAGAGCTCGTTATCCAAAGATAGCATTGGCATTGAATTTGTTTTTGCTTTCTCGAGTGATTATCACCACTCCACAGCACCGTATATAGCTTAAGCGCGAAAGTATGTACTCGAAACCAATTGTGACAGCCGAAACGGTTCGAACTGGTTACAGCGAACCACTATCTAGATTCATTCCTTTTAGAACAGAGTCAGTTGGCGTGAAACAACCTAAACCAGCCTCCAAACATGCAACCAATTGTTTCCTGCACGTTTTTGTTACTGTAACTATCCATAGTGTTTCTAGTCACGAATATCAAGCAAAGAACTATCGAAATTAAGAACCCATTAATAAATTAAATGCATAAAACCTGGTAAGCTTACTATATCCCTGATAAAATACCAGCTACTGTTTTGCTTAGAAAAGTCAAGATCTCAGTGGTAAAATGGAGAACTATGTTAGAGCAATACTACGAAATTACGAAACAACCGTGAATATCGAATATATAACCTTTCAACACAAAAAATGTGGCAACCCCAGTGGATACAGAAACATGTTGCGCATGGCACTGACGTGATAATACTGATTAGAAAATTCAAGCACAATTATTGTAAAATGGCAAAATTGTGGCATTAGATGGCTTTACTATTATAGCTTTATGCTGCGCATACAACCACACCTGCGACGGATTGTGATTCAACCTACAGTTAATTCCAACAATAATGATTGGCACATGTCGCAAATTTGGACGAGTTTCACTTTACCCTGGACTCCACCCAAAACTACATACACTCAAACACTTCTGAACGAAATGCAATACAGAGCGCCATCTTGGCGCAGCGACTGTTGTGCTGAGTGGTATTCGGTTTATAATGTCAAAATTTACAATTTAGGACAATCTCAAAAGTTAAGACAGGGAACTTCCATCAGAGAACGTTATACCATTTCTTGAGAGCAATAACGATGAAATATTAGAACAGAAAGGTTCTCGACTGGATGTTGCTAGGAACCACGACGTCTTCTCCTCGTTAGATCAGAAACATTTTCCTGTTGGTTTTGTAATGTAATACGTTTATGTTTAACAACAAAGCGTCTGGCGAACGGACGGGATATTTGTAGTTTAACAGAAATGTTCCACGAGAAATAAGCAGGCGAATGTAATGAGTATAAAAGCAATGACTGTGTCTGGTGTTGTTGTTTTCGCAACATGTCATTTATAACATTTCAAATGACTCGTTGATAATTTACTATGTTATTTTTACAACATGTCATTTATAACATCTCAAATGACTCGTTGATCATTTACTATGTTACTCAATCAATTGCTATCTTAATAATAAGAAGGAGACCAGGTTAAAATGTGCTCACTTTAGAAATCGAAATCAATTCTCTGGATCTCATAAACTTTAACGACTGCGCTGTTGGAGAGATGAGATTTCCGTAGAGCTGGTCGTATGCGAATGTTTTCCTGTCCGCGTATAATGTGGTGGTGGCATGTTTCGGCGATTACTCAGGGAAGCGCTGTGCAGTGTAGACCATCGCCAGGCACGATTGACGCGTAACAAGATTTCAGCGAGTATTGTCAGAGAGTAAGTGTATGAGTTCAGTGACGGTAAATCAATCCACAGATATTCCAGACTCTGGTTCTTAAGAAATCGTCTATCTCTAGTTAGTCTACAATATTTGAATAATGGCGTCAGAGTGCTGAAAGGTCAAAACACAGTGAAAATTATCACTGTTCGGGAGGACGCAGGTTCGAATTTCCGTATAGCCATCTAGTTTTAGGTTTTTATGGTTTCTCGAATTCACTCTAGACGAATGCCTACATGGTTCCTTCAAAAGCCATGGTCAAATTCCTTCCCGCACCTTGCGTCTCCTTTTTTTCCCAAAATCAAAGAGGCATGAAAAAAGAAAGATCAATAACTGCAATGAGTATCATTTAAAGACATCCGCTGCAATAATTTTCATTAAACCTAGTGGAAAATAATTTCGGTAGTATCAAACAAAACTCATTATACATTATACATGTGTGGCAGAAAAATAAAGATGGGTTAATGTTGACTCAACAAAAAATTTCATTTACTGCTGGAAATAAATACATCACTTAAGTTTTGGCCGAAGCTTGGACTTGATTGTGGAATTTTAAAAACATATCATGCACATATATATTTTTATAAAGCAATTTCAAATTATTGGGAGAGGCTATACTAGCCTTTTCCAACCAAATGTCAACCTCTTCTTCACGTGGTGCACCCTGTTTGCACGGACGAGGCTCTGGCGACTGAAAGATTCCCGGTATAAGGAATCACACACTGCTTGCAAACGGCCTCTGAAAGGAGGGCGGAAGATCGGGGAGCGGTCCAGGGCACCCTCTTGCCTTTGGGGTTGGAAACGGCCCCTAAAGGCGGATGAATCAGAAATGATCAACGGCATGGGGATGCAGAAGGCAATGGGAAACCACTGCATTAAAGACCCAAAGGGTATCCCGAGGACATGTAATCCTCTCAAATTACATATATCATAATGGCTTCTTCCTGGGTAAAATATTCCGGAGGTAAAATAGTCCCCCAATCGGATCTCCGGGTGGGGACTGCTCAGGGAGGAGTCATCAGAATGGATAGAAACATTCTGCGAGTCGGAGCGTGGAATGTTAGAAGTCTGAATATGGCAGGTAGGTTAGAAAACTTAAAAAGGGAGATGGAACAACTTAAGTTAGATGTTGTTGGGATTAGTGAGATTAAATGGAAGGACGCACAGTATTTCTGGTCTGGGGAATACAGGATAATTAACACACAAGTTGTCAATGGAGTTACTGGTGTAGGATTTGTAATGAACAAGAAAGTAGCGAAACGGGGAAGTTATTATGAACAGTTTAGTGACAGGAATATTTTGATGAGGTTACAAACTAGGCCCGTCCCAACCACATTAGTACAAGTGTATATGCCAACGTCACAGGAAGATGACGAAGAAATAGAAAAAATATACGCTGAAATTGAAGAATTAATCCAATATGTGAAGGGGGAGGAATATCTAATAATCATGGGTGATTGGAAGGCAATAGTGGGAGAAGGAAAGAGGGGAATACTATAGGAATGAACGAGGATGCAGGTTGCTAGAATTTTGTGAAAGATATAAGCTAGTAGTGGCAAACACACTGTTTAAGAATCATGCAAGTAAAATATACACCTGGAAACGTCCTGAGGATACAGGCAGATATCAGCAAGATTATATCATGGTCAAACAGCGATTCAGGAATCAAGTTCTAGACTGTAAAGCATACCCCGCAGCAGACATAGACTCTGACCATAATTTGATAATAATGAAGTGCGGGCTGAAATTTAAGCGAATAAGGAAGCAGTATAAGCAGAACAGACTGGAAGTGAATAAACTGAAACAATCTGGCACAAGAGAAAAATTTGCAAAAATGGTAAACTTAGGTCTAAGAAGTAACTCTGAAGGGAGCTCAACCGAGGACGAATGGAATGCATTAACGCCCGAAATAATGAAAACTGGTAAAGAAACATTAGGCTTTAGGGAACAAGCTGCCCGAAAACCATGGATCACAGAAGAAATATTGGAGCTGATGGATCAGAAGACCGGGTACAAAAATGCTAAGGATGAAGCAGGAAGAGAGCAGTACAGGCAATTTAGAAATCAAATAAATAGGAAATGCAAAATAGCAAAAGAAAATTGGCTACAAGAAAAGTGTGAAGAAGTAGAAAAGGAAATGGTCGTAGTTAAAGTATATGTTGCATTTAGAAAGATCAAACAGACTTTTGGAGAAATGAAGAAGAGAGGCATGAACACATGCTTCAAAAATACTGACCAGAATAATATACAGAAGGATGGAAAGGGTAGTAGAAGAGATAGTAGGTGATGATCAGTTTGGGTTTAGGAAAAATCGAAGTACAAGGGAAGCAATTCTGTATTTATGATTAATATTTGAAGGGAGGATCAAGAAAAACAAAGATACTTTTATGGCATTTGTTGATTTAGAAAAAGCTTTTGATAATGTTAGGTGGGGCAAAATGTTCAAAATTTTAAAGAAGTCAGGTCTAAAGTATCAAGATAGAAGAATACTCTATAAACTATATAAGAATCAGGTGGCTATAATAAAATTAGAGAATCACGAGACACATGCATCAGTTAAAAACGCTGTGAGACAAGGTTGTTGTCAATCCCCCTTAATATTCAACCTGTATGTAGATGAAGCAATGAGGAAAGTAAAAGAAAAATTTCCATGTGGCATAAGTTTTCAGGGAGAAAAAAATCAGTATGCTACGATTTGCTGATGACATTGTCTTGTTAGCAGAGAAGGCTGAAGATATTGAGGAGTTACTGAATGGCATGAACAAAATACTGAAGGAAGATTTTGGACTAAATATAAATCAAAGCAAGAAAAAAGTGATGAAATGTAGCAGAAATGATACCAATACTAGTAGATTAAATATAAAAATAGGATCGAATGCAATAGGAGAAGTAAGCGGATTCTGTTACTTGGGAAGTAAAATTACAACCGATGGCCGAAGCAGGAATGATGTTAAAAGCACAATAGCGCTAGCAAAAAGAGCCTTCATGAAAAAGAGGAATCTGTTAGTTTCAAATATTGATCTAGTAATTAGAAAGAACTTTTTAAAACTCTTTGTGTGGAGCACAGCACTTTATGGTAGTGAAACGTGGACTTCAGGAATACCGGAAATAAAGAAAATTGAAGCATAAGAAATATGGTGCTACAGAAGAATGCTGAAAATTAAGTGAGAAATGAACGAGTTTTGGAAATGATGGCTGAGCAAAGAAGTTTGTGGAAGAAGCTTACAGAAAGAAGAGACAGGCTGGTAGGTCATATTTTGAGACATGCTGGATTGGTTAATTTTTAAGTGGAGGGAACAGTCGAAGGTAAGAACTGTAGAGGAAGACAGAGATTAGAATATTTGAAGCAAAAAATTGAGGACCATGGGCTGTAAGGGGTATGTAGAAATGAAGAGGTTAGCACAGTATAGGAAGGGATGGAGGATTGCATCAAACCAGTCGAAAGACTGACGACAGCAAAAAAAAGTTATGGAATACAACAGACGAGGTATTGTGAGTGACAGCGGACCCTACCTGACATGAATAGAGAGTATATCGCCACTTGATGGAGAGTACCTTCCAGTAGGAACCTCAAGCCCGTAAAATGCATTTTCAAGAAAAGAATTCTAAAAGACCCTCCTAACAACCATCCGATGTCTATAAAAAAAATCTACAGTCTTGGACCTCCTTAAATGCCCCAATTTCATCTAATTCTTGGCTGAAGAGGAAATCATTTGCCATAGACCGTTGGTACCCAAACTTTTTATCCCGTCAACCCCTCCATGGGATATTTGCCTTTTTATCGACCTCCATATTATTTTTTAATAAAGAAATTAAATCATTTTTCCCATTTCTAATGCTAAGCAATAACAATTCAACGAAATAATTAACAGTTCCATTATGTTACAAAATCCACCCAATCACATTAACAGACAAAGAAAATATTTTCAACTGTTATCATAATCTCAAAAAATAATAACAAAATTATGGATAGATCGAATGAATTTCCAATAAAGATCTGCCAAATAGGACAGACGGACACTGTTTTAAATTGTCACATAGCGATGGATCCACCTTCCTATGAAACTCTTCACATGAACGTCTGCAAACTATCACCTCCTGACAAGCAACTTACCTCAGTGTGCAAAATTAATTGGTTGTAAGTTTCCTCATTTACTCCACATACCCTCGCAAACAGATGGGAATTGAGAGGATGAGCTTTAATTTTATTTGTTGGCCTGATTTTTATTTTAACATTCCTATTTTTCACTATGCATTTTAATTTATCCTTTTTAGTATTAATCGACTCCCTTTCGATCTCCGTGTATTAATCGACTTCTGGAGAACTGTTATCGACCCCAAAGGGTTAGTGTCGACCACTTTTGGGCCCCTGCTATAGACCAACAAATAATTTAGAAGAAAAAATGGTTTGAAACACAGCTGACAATATTGTCACATGACAAAATAAAATTAATTCATAGAGAATTTCAAATTGGTGCTACCCTCTTATATTTTCAGAAAGATTTCTACATTCTTCCACTAAACAATTATCTGACATATGCGAACACTTGTTTCAATGAATGCAAGATATCTAAGTGGACGCTCGCGGTTTGTCACTGTAGAAAGCTATGAGCTTCGTAATTTATTGATACACCTGAAGACTAGAAGGCGTATCACAGGATCATTCGACGTTAGTAGCAGTTCAAGATTTTTTCTACCATGTTGATAAACACAGACGAATAAAAAAAGTTCTGATAGTCGTTTAAATATCAAGTGAGTCGCAGATGTTACCTGAACATAATGCAGTAAATTATAGTTTAAGAGTTATAGTGGGAAAATTGGAGGGAAAATGCTTACAGCCAATAAAGATCATAAAAATACGAGTCAGTTTCGTGTGCCATAGCTACCGTCGGTTATAGCTCTCTCTATTATAGAATTCAATAACTTGTTAACATATGGTCTCTTGGTGCGGCTTATTTACACAAACATAGGAAATTCACGTTGTCTTAAGACCTGCTGTCCCAGTTCCAAGTTGCGGTGCGTTACACCTCTGCCGTTTAACGTGTAATCCTATCACCAGAGTCTCCTAGCTTGCTTCACATGAACGAAACAAAGTAAAGCCTTACCAGAGGCGGCCTAAGGTTAAATTTCTGGGTGTACCGCAATTCTAATCGACGACGCTGAATTTCCAAGTTAGGTACACTAACCGCTGAACTATCTGACCACTGATTTCAGTAACTGAATCTTTACGCTAAGCCGCAGAGCATCGAAGTCATTAGAGGCGGGAAAAGATTGGGGACAAGGAACGGGAAGTAATTCGGCCATGAACTTTTGTAGGAAACCATGGAAAACCCATATCTGGATGCGTGGTCAGGGATTCGAACCCACGTCCTCCCGAATACGAGGGCAGAGCGTTAACCACTCACCCTCCATGCTCGGTCTTCTGCTTTGCCAGTAATACTATTTTCGTTATCTTGTTCTTCGTTCCACAGCTGCTTCGTAACTATACCAACTAATATTTATCTCTCGCCCATATTGCGCTCTGTATTATTGATAAATCTATTGCAGTCTAGAAATGTCTTTGCACCTGTGATTTTGTGGCGCTGCCTTCAGCACCCACGGAGATTTGCGTTATTTTTGCATTTGCCCTTTCCTTTTTTGTTGATTTTTAATATTTTTCAATCATATCTCGTTATCTTCTGAGACTGTTGATCGTATAAAACCGTTCTGAAGGCGTTCCCGATACAAATATGTAATAATTTCTTCTGAGACTTAAGTTCAAAATGAATAGTTTTGAACGCTTTCTTGGTATAATAATACCTTGTCTTTCTTGAAAGAACCTTTGGACCCACGACAACTCCACTCCGTTCCGGTGAATAGTATCCCTGCTATGTTCCATGCAAACTACGACTAGATATTAGCAAATAAACTGTAATTCCAGATTTTTCGTGCGCAGTTGAATAATGAGTAGTAGAATGAATCTACGTAAATCTCAGTCCCACCCATATATTGAAATACAGGTAAAGAAATAAACAAACACGGGTAGACCTATGGAAGCAAACAATTGGTATCGGGAATCCGATTGAAGTTATTAATACTAAATAAAATATTGTCGCAGATATCATTTTCATACAAAATTTGACTTTAACAGCCAGGAAACTACTTTGGCAAGTAACAACGCCAGTTCATCCACCTGTTATTTCTTCATCCTTTAGGCATATCTTATAAGCGAATGTCATCCATTGGGAATATTAACGAAAGATGAGATGAAAAATAGTTGCATTACAGGGTCAAAATTGAGTCAAAATTTTAATAACGTTTCTAAATCGTATGAATACAAGTTTTTCTGTAGAGCGTAAACACATTACAAGCGATAAAGCATTGACATAATTAGGAGGAAAAGTAACATACTGCTCGTCAGTAGAGTAGTTTCAGTTCCTTTGTTTGAATTTATTTGGTTTAACGTGGTTTCGGTAATGGAGCAATAAGTGTTACAACATCTTATAACTCTTTGCAGTCTCATTTTCTTGGGTATTACACGGTTTTAGAGAAATTATGACATGTATAAATTCATTTCTGTGATACAAAAAACACTTAAATTTTCTGAAGACTGCTTATCTTTTTCTACAAAACACTTCATTTAGTAACTCTCCTTGTATGTTACAAAAATAAATTACATTTCGAAGTTAAAAGAGAGTCATTCCAAGGAAACATCAACCCTCGCCTTCTCAGTACTCAACAGTTTTGTTCTGTGCAGCTTGTTTCATTTCCCCGTCAACTGATAAACAGTCTTCATTTCTCTGCCTATCTAACACAGCTGACTTATCTTTAAGCGCCTTCAACACAAGCATGATCACATTATGAAATAGAAAGCGATAAGCGAATATACTGAAAAACTAAGACCTAAATAAAAAAAAAAACAAGCTCACATTACAGGATAATATTCACATATAAAAAGGTTTAAATATGGAAAAAATATATTACATGAATGTGTGTAACTCAAGAAGCAGACATTACTCGTACTTCAACCCTCCTACATAGCATAGAGACAGATTAAATTCAAAGAACCAATACAATAAACGGGCAATGCTTATTCATATCGCAGTTTGATCCCAAACAAATCAGTGCAAAACAACATGAAATTGCGTGTTTATAAACTACAGTTAAAAACAATATAGGAAGTCGCTGAAATAGTTGTGAAATTCCAGAGTATAAAACATGGTGTGTGTATAGGCATACAGTGCATGTGTCAAACACATAAACCTAGCTGACCAGACAGCTGGTACCGAACAATTTCCGACTGGAATCTATTGAGCAAATAAAAAAACTGTAAGTATAGTGCAAACTGTTACATGTGATATAATAGTAACGGAATTACATAAAGTAATTTATCAGTAAAAATATGTACATAGCTTTTTTATGTAAACGCTAAGATGACTGAAAAAGTATGAAGTCGAAAATAATTTTATTTTAGTTTCACTAGAGGAAACAAAA
Source organism: Vandiemenella viatica (assembly GCA_031002005.1). Classification (NCBI taxonomy): domain Eukaryota; kingdom Metazoa; phylum Arthropoda; class Insecta; order Orthoptera; family Morabidae; genus Vandiemenella; species Vandiemenella viatica. Next base: position 159,761,208 of record CM061920.1, read on the forward strand.
CACAAAGAATCCCGTGTTTAATAAAGCAGCTCAGGAAACAAGGCCTGTGAAATTAACATGTCGTTTTCTACTTGTCTCGTTTCAAATGACAAACTAATTCTTCGCTTACTCCCGTCGTTCAGTATGTTAATGGTTTCCATCCTATGGTGTCTGAAGTTGTATTTCTTTTCTCTTAGACAAATCGTGCAGCGTGTATTTATGTTAACCGTAAAAAAAGTTAACATGAAGGACTTAATTCTAAAAACGGCATTGGGTGCACCACAAACCGTGTTGTGAATAACAGTATGTAACACCACAGCGGGAATTATGTGAATGCCTGCAAGTAAATGGCTCTATTAATGTGTAATCTGTAAGTAAATATTGATATGTTTTGGAATGTGCGGTATCGCAGGCGTGATGTTCAATATCGCTGGCGTTTCAGCTGTACAGTAGCGGGAGGAGTTGCAATATGGCAGAAGTATAAATAGTTGTAATAAATGGACGGGCGTGAAGAATATGTTCGCGACTGATGTGCCCGGAAGGCACAGTTAATGAATAAATTTAATATGAATAGTAAAAGTGTTGAGAAGAGATACGGGGTAGGAACAGTGAGAGTATATACGGGTCGCGAGTGTCCAAGAAAGGATCGAGTATTGCAGAAGATAATATGAAATATTACAGTCCGGTATTACAGCATCGTAAGTAAGGGAACATTCTAATGTAAACAGTGTAGTGAAAGAAGATGTATATTTTGTGATAGTGGACAAAGCCACGTGAGTGAGGAATAACTTTCGAATAGTTAGATTGTTTGGTCAGTAAAAGCGTAGTTCAGAACTGTGCTTTGATAACCGTTTATGTGAACTTGTGTTCGAGGGCTGACTCACTTTAAATCACTTATCTTACCGAACTTGTGTCTTCTGAGAAGATTCCGTAGTATAAATTTTGTTTGGTGGCTTGCGTTGGTGAAGGAGTGTCTTGGTCAATAAAACATTAATAATCAGTGACCAATTACATGTGTGGAACAACTTTTCTCAGTAGTGTGTGGAGGCTTTTTATATGACCTATTTAACCTTCCCTTCAGCAGATACCACCAGACTGGCGATTGACGTCAATTGAATCTATTAAGTGTGTAGTAGCTGGGACTGCTACAACAATTACATCTTTAATTTCAAATTATCCAAAATTTTAATTAATCGTCACATGTCTTACCGTAAACAGAACTGAATGTATTAATTTTCTTCATATTTAATAGTCACAAGTAATTCTTAGAGACAAGCGCTGAAGATGAAAGAACTTTTGAAGCAGAGAGAGATATGTAGAGAATGTGAGCATAGCGTCCGGCAGCCTGAGGGAAATTGAAGCTAATTGAAATACTACTCGCTAATAACAGGGCGTTCGCGAGCTAACAGTCGATGACATCACCGTTTCTAATCAAGTGCATGTACGAGAACTTGGAAGAAGTTTCCAGAAATAAATTGAATGCTGTTCAGAAAGAAACAGAAATAAATTCGGCAATCATTGAATACAGGATTAACCGAAAGAGAAAAAAACGAAAAACATGTTACAGTAACTCAAAATGATAAATTTTCGTATATGGAAAATATTTACTAGGTAATATAAAAACAACTGGTGTTAATAATCTGTTTCTTATGTTTCCACAGACCTCAGAGACTCGCACAGAGTATTAATTAATCTTCTCCAGTTCAGACAGTCGGTCGTTTATTAGTTGCTCTGAGTCACACCCGTATATATCAGTATTGAATCACTGGCAATTCACTAGTAACAGGGACGAAACTACGAGTAATATGTCCGATAAGGTAACATCCTCGGGGAATATGAAAGCATTTTGCAAGTCATTTTCCAATCTGTACCAATCGACTCCTTCCCAATTATCAGTGGACTTGTTTCCGTCAGTTGTGGTGTTATCGAAGCTTACTACAGAAATGCTCCACGGAAAAAACCAAGTAGAAGTTTTTCTTTATGAATGATAGTGTTTACAAGTGTATAAAAATTATTGGGCCTCCCACAGGGGAAGCGCGTTATTTATTTCAATGATTACAAGTGTCTGCGTTCATCGACCTAGAATATTGTAGAGATTTCAAAATATACTGCACACGGCATGTATATCAGTTTCCTAACAACCAATTAGGGATATTTTAACAGGATTTAAGGTGTGAAATTGGTTTCATTAAAAGTTTTTATGACTTTTTCTAGAGCAGCTAGTCGAAAAGCAGAAAAACTATTTTAATGGTGTTGAGAATGTGCTAAATCTTATAACTGTAACGCGGCATATATATTTTAATGCGGTTAAAAACGCAAGAAGATACATAAATGTGAAGTTAATTTAAGAAACGAACTCGACAGAAAAAATGAAATAAAGATTGTTTAAATATACAACTAAACTTCCAAGGAATGCTTTAAGAAGAAGTTTCTACTGGGTATAATAAGTTACTAAAAGAAACTTGGAATTTAGAATTAAAATAACTGTTCTTCGGTTTTAGAAATAATCAGAGAACGAGTTGTCATGCGAATGGTTAAATAAATCGGGTAAGTAGAATCTCCGGCGATTAGGGTTCCTTAACAGACACTTCGTATGTCGTAGGTCAGAAAGCAGCTTCTCGGCACAAAAATGATTGGTTGATGAGTTTTGAGATTAAGTACCGAACTCAGTCTCAGGGCTCTCCAGCGCCGCATCACGTTCCTGCTCCAGTGCTCCAGTAGAAATCAAATTTACTGCAGTTGCGTTGGGACGCCACGCACTCTGAAATAAGAGCATTCGCAATATATAGTGATAGCTTATGGCACAAAAACTTCAAAATAAAAACTTCTATTTCATTTAACGCAGCTTAGAAGCTATATTAGAAGTAACTGTTTTAGTGCAGTATTTGTCGCTTAAACATAGGATATAGTCACCACTGGGAACAAATTTCAAATTGGTAGGTAACAGCTGTCTCAAATCGATTTGTTAACTGTCATGGCTTTAAATTGACAACATGGATGGCCTCTCTGGTCTTCATTTTACAGCGAAAAAATATTAAAATCCCCTTTAATTATATGGAACCACCTAGCTCATAATTTTAGAAAATTTTAAATGAAATATTTGGGTTTGGCTATGAAATACATGTTATGTGCAAATTTGACGTCTGAATCTAATTCCGTTTAGGAGTCTGGCCTGTGTCCGACGGATGTTTCCCCTCGGGTACGGAACTCTATACACAGAGGGTGAAATAGGAGAGATAACATCTATTTAAATTATCTTATCGCTACTGAAACCGTAAAGAAACAATTCAAATCCGTGGACTTGTATGCACATCTGTTATCGTCAGTTGGCACAACTAAGCGATCCGTCTCCTCACAATCAGCGGAAAAATAAGATCACAGTATCACACAATTAAGGAAACTAAACTGAAAGATTAAACTTATCAATAGTCAAAGTTTCCTTTACTCTCTAATCAATCAAGACTTCATTTTTATGGCGAATATTAACACCACAGATATTACGCAGACTCTGTCTGGCGATATTGCGAAAATCACTCAAAGAATCCTAAATTATTATAAAGATATGAAACCGGTTGTCTTAAACTATGCAGCAGAGATGCCGCACATTATTACGAAGTTGGAATTGTCAAATTCCACCAGATCTTGGTATTTTATATAATAGACATACCAAATTCTAAATACAGCAGAAAACTTAATGGAATTTTTATTCGGATGTTGCCAGAAAGATTTCTATAATGCTTTGGAGCGGTTGTAGACAGAGAAGCCGAAATACGAGCAAATTAACTATTGGTAAACACGATTTCTATTACAGTAGATGCTGGCAAAAGTATCTTCTATTTCAAAGTTCTCACATGTATATCATTATAATAGTTTATCTTAGTGCCCTAGTGGTTTGTGGACATACTTTAGGATTGAAATTAAAAAAAAAAAAATGTCAATACCATCTTCTTCAGTGATCCCGAAACTGAAAAATAGTGAAGCACTCGGAAGGAGAGAAAGAAAGGGAATGAAATTTCATGCGTTGAGAGGGTATGTTATGTTATTTCAGTGATTATAAAATCAACTGAGATTTAAAAGAACTTGGAAGTATGAGCCCACCTATCAGCAAGACCCTACATGCTCTACTTTCTGGATGCATTCACTGATTCGGGTGTGAAGTGTTTCATAAAGCCCATGTATCCTCTCCTGAGGCAATTTGGATCACAACTGATGTAACTGGATCTTGGTTACTCGGATACCGGCGCTGGGATTGAGTTGACGATCGAGATGGCACCACAAATGTTCTATCGGGGACAGATCTGGGTATCTTGCTGGAGGCGGTAGTACCTCAACATCACGCAGACAGCTCATAAGGCATGTGCCCTGTGTGGACAAACATTGTCCTTTTGTAAAATGGCACTAGAGTATCACGTGAGGACGCAAAATGTCCGTGTCTTACCGTTGTGCTGCCAAGAGTTCCCTCAATCACTACCACCTGACGTCATACCCTACCGATAACACACCATGACTCCAGGAGTAACACTGCTGTGCCTCTCGAAAGCATTGGAAAAATGTAACGTCCTGCCCGGTCGCCAAAATATTCGTCTATAGTTAATCGATGTAGTGCAGAATCTCAGAACTCAACGAATGGTGTCGCATTGTGTTCAGTGACGAATCGCGGTTCTGCACTATAGTCGGCGAGTACAGTAGCGACCTGGGGAGAGATCCCACTCTCTCAATGTTTTGGAGAGGCACAGCGGTGTCCTGGCACCATGATGTGGAGAGCCACCAGCTATACCTTCAGGTCACGACTGATACTTGAGGGAACTCTGACGGCACAACGGTACGCCACTGTCATCCTACTTCTTCATGTTTTATCTCTCATACGACCATATGGTAGTGCCTTTTTTCAGTAGGACAATGCTCGTCCGCATACGGCACATTATGAATTGTCTGTGTGATGCTGAGGTGCTCCGTTGATCAGCAAGATCACCAGAACTGTCTCCGATACAACATGTTCGGTACCAACTTGGCTGTCAACTTCGTCCCAGTGCCGGTATCCAGGATATCAAGGACCAGTTACAAGATCTGTGGGCCAGCTTCCCTCAGGAGAAAACACAACGGCCCTGCGACCTGAATCAGTGCATAGGGGTGTAACGTCATTCTGATAAGTGAGCTCAAGCTGCCAAGTTCTTTGTAAAATTAACTCTGTTTTATAATCACTGTAATAATATCACATACCTTTTTAACCACTGACGTTTCGTTTCGTTTTCTCCTCCACTTCTGAGTGCTTCAATTTTTTGTGAATAAAACGTTCCCAGGCTATTTTTTTTTTCAAATTAATAATCGTTCAACAGCAACGATTTGTAATAGCGACAGTTGTAGACCATGGAAAATACGATGCTATACTTCTTGGATTTTCACAATGTGTATGCAGTAAAAAACAACCGCCCAAAATAACTACCCTACGAAACATTCAATAAATTTTGTAAATCTGAGTCTGATTTCTATAGTTGAGAGTCGCGGTGGTGATAACCTCCTGGAGTTTTTATTCACAAAGAGATGGCTATTTGGACCACTACCTTTTCTTGGGGCTTGTGAGTCAGTGGTTGATTATGTTGTATTGCATATGGATGGAAGAGGGATTGATTCCCGCTCTAGCCATCCAGTTTTTGGTTTTCCACAATATCCTGAAATCATTAAAAGTGAATGCCGTGATCGATTTCCTTCTCGATGCTTGTTCCCAATCCATTTACGACTCTTTATTCTCGTCGGTGACGAACCGCATAGGCATGATAAAACAAAATGAATATTTTTATATCGTGGGTCGTCTGAAATATAATGCAATATTCATGGTTGTCCAGCGGGATGGTGTTGTAAAAACACACCGTTTCTACTGATTATATTACAGCGAAATATCTGTAAAGTCTCCACTCATACACCAAACTATATCCCGAGCTTATTCGTGGATGCTTTTGGTGCGCATAGGCAAGTCAAACATGATGTCACCAACAAAATTGAAATCACTAGTCTTCCAGTATCAAGCAGTAGGCTGCAAACCATATACACTAATATTATAAATGTGTTAGTAACTATGTATCTCTGTGTATTTGTTACGTTTTCACGACTAAGCATCTAAACTAATCTTGACGGAATTTGACACGGAAATACTAAATATCATTAGGAATGATATAGGATAATTTTTTGGATAATTAATATATTTTGTCATGAAATTTTGAAAACTAACCAAACGGTGAGAGATAGACGGATAGTGTGTGTAGGTCTCTGCAATGTTATATCGGTCACTCAAGCTTTGTTTCTCTCGCAGTCAGTTTGGTTGTGATCTGTTCAAAAATTTCATGTACAGACTCAACTTATCGTATGGTATGGATGTGGTTTTGCTTAGCACAAGGCTATTATTTTGTGCTTTCCTAAAAGTTGGTTTTGTTCATGAGACAGCCTCAGTGGTAGAATGAAATGTTAATAACTTCCTTGTAGTATAATCCAAACTCCGTGCTTCTCGGAACACGGAACATCTTTTACGTAATTTACAGCTTTCTGTATTCAATTGAAGCAATTAAATTCTAAATCCACGTATACGAAGCCGCGGGTAACAGATAGCACTACATAAATACGGAGAGGTTCAGGACTTGTGGCCTACATGAGGAATGGTCATGTTAAATAATAAACAACACGTCATTTCATTGTAATACTGGAGACTTCATTCTCAGCCTCTCATGGTGTACGCCTATATGCTGCTTGGTTTGCTTACTCTTGTGTTATATTATCTGCAATCTACAAAACAACGTTTTGTCTTGCAAACTTACGACTTAGTCGTTTCCAGACCTGTGGTCCTTAACTCAAAGTAATATATTTTCCATTGCAATCTTGCACGTGTGAAGGTGATTTCGTTGGTGAGGATAAAGACCGTCTTCCGCCCACAGTCCCCGGAATTCTATTGATATAAATATGTAGATATACAATGAGAACCACCTTCAGATGGCAGTAGCGCTTACTCGTAAGTAAACTTCTTGCAGATTCCACACTCTTCAACCTTGTCCACAAGAGTGAGTTATAATGTATTGTTTGGTTTTTAAAGATTGTTTAAACATTTTTTTTTCAATCATACAACCGTAATGGTGGTAATAAACAAACAGTACGTTTAAAATTCAAACAGTGTATAAACCATGACACTAACTTAGCATCAGAATTTAGAAAACCACTCTGATCGTACTGGATTACTGCAAATTTGTATTTGTGCGGAAACTTCTAAATTTTGAATCCACTGCTGACAGCAAGGTTAATTGCTGTTCTCTGCTTTACTACTCGATCGCGACTTTGATCAAAGGACTCGTGGTTAATTAACGTGGGAGATATCACCTTGACGTATGCGGGTTACTTCGAACCGCCACCAGAGTGCATTTCGTGGAAGCACGCGAGGTGCCACCACGATCGCTGATTAATGCCGGAGATGAGATCTACCCGATACGTGGAGAAAGCAGATCACGCGGTGGCAGCTTAAACAATACAAGTGTTAACTATATTCTTAATGTGGTACCGCATATCACTGCAAATGTATTTTTTATTAATTAATCGTCAAAGCATTCAGTGGAAAGAGTCTGCCTTTCTATTTGCGGTTGACAAATATGGAGTTTGTACTTACCGTGGCATGTGCCAGTGATCATATATGTCACCGATAAACCTTGGTGCTGCTATTCTGTTCATGAGGAGTCGCCCAGTGATTTTATGATCTGAACACGAAAACGATACAGTATAACCCAATGACAATTCTATTTAACTTTTTGGTACTTGGTAGAATGTGTCCAGACAGAGAAAATGTCTGAGACTAGGCGTTTATGCTAAATGGAGGCGAAGCAAATTCTTAGTTTCTAATTATATCTGTAATGAAGACGTCTGACTAAAGGACATTCATTAGTAAGCATGTTGTAATATTAAGCGAAGTTGCTATTTCCTACTAAAAATTTTAATTTAAACGGGGTAAACCAAGATTACCTGATATCTGCACAATCTGGCGAAATGATAACCTTCTGTTGGTCATCCGCAGTCAACTTTCCTTGTATAACCTCTTCTTGAGAATAACTGATATCGTCTTGGTTACTAGATACTTTGGTGAAATCTGTTTCCACACTTTCTACAGACGTTTTTCTTACAAAAATCTTGTCCGTGACTTCTTGCGATGGTGGAAAGTATGAAAGTCCCTTATCACTAACGATATTTAAAATAGTTCTGAAACAATTTTCGGTCCTCCTTGTTCTTCAGAGACATAAATCATAATTCGTTCAGTTCTAATTACTAGACAAAAAGAACTTTTTAGCAAATTCCACAAAATAATAAATAAGTGTTCATAAATAAAGTTTGATAAAAATGTGTTTTAGTTTTATCAGCACAGATTTTCAGAGTGTTTAATTTGTAATGCTTTTGCAATTGTAAAAATGCATCATGTAAGTGATTATGCGTCCCAGATATATAACTTCCTGTCATTGATCCAATACATTATGATCTAAAGTGAGGTCCTCAACCCGTAGGTTGGTTGCGCCGTCCCGAAGAAGGTATACTACGCCTCGTATCAGATAAAGGTAGGACGTCCAATTACTATCCTACTCACCTAACCTTATACGGTAATGCTACCAGATAATGGGACGTACAGTTTAACGTCGTATCCGAACCAAGGAAGCGGCTTAAAGTACTTCGCATTACACAGTAGGCTGTACAGTGGTGAAGGCCGGATCAAGCGCCACTAAAAATCTCCTTCGAGACAGGGATTCGAAACAGGCCTTAACCACTGAGCCACCAGACAACTATATTATAACCTATTATCTCTTTAATTCTTTTGTGCCAACAACTTATACCTACCATTTTATACAAAATAGGTTATTTTATGAATTTTCTAAATATATATCAATGTCAACTAAGGTGATTAATTTAAACTTATCTGTAATTACTTACCACGAGATTATTTTTAGTTGAGATGTGATTAGGAATACAAGCATTGATCATATACACAGTCTCCACTGGTCTTCGTTCACCTCAGTCATCTTGAATGCTGGTTTCCTCAGTTTAAATTTGAATACTCACTTTTTAACTGTACTGTAGGTTACCTCACCTTGCTTTAATTTGCCACCACAATCTCCTATAGTGAAATATTTTCATACATAAATATTTAACTGCAACAATAATTAGTTTCTTTTCCATTAGTGTTCAAAGAACCCCTTATAAACTTCTGGAACCCATAATGAAATAAAGCCTTGTTCCAGGATATTCTAATTTCTAACAGTTTTCCAGAAATTATTAGAGAATTCTATGCACTTTTCTCAAGGTAGTACGACCATGGAGATGAAGTGACCAAAAACAACCTTTTTTTGTTTTAGGTAGATAAAACACATCATGTTACGTAATTTTACGAAAAACGGAGCAATTATAGTGAAATATCGACCCACTAGTATGAAAGTATGAAAACCAAGTTAAGGTATATTATCGAAAACAATTTTCTTTAAAATCCCTTATTAAGTGCTATCATCTACAATTTATCAGGTTTTTTAAACAACTTTGTGGGAAAATTACACAGCGAGAAATTACGGTTTCACGAACGTCAGCAGCTAATATCTCGTGAAACACACAACTAAATAAAAATATGTAAAAACCATATCGACAGCGTTTTTGTCACGCTACCCCATGATACCACCATCGACGAGGTACTACAGGGGAAAAAATTGTTTTAATTTTTTTTTCCTTTAGGCTTTGCGCTTCGTCGACATCGAGGGTATTAGAAAGGGTAGGGGGGTAAGGACGGAGACAGGGAACTGGAAGGAATTGGGTCTTGGCCTGTCAAAGGAATCATCCCGCCATTCACCTGCAGTGATTTGCAGACCACGGAAAATCTAAATCTGGAAGGCCGGATGGGGACTCGAACCTGTGTCCTCCCAAAAGCGATGCCAGAGCGTTACTGCTTACCCACCACCTCGGTGGGGGGAAGATGATAGGAGGTGGGACTCTTAGTCGAGTTTTCGTCTACAGATGTGTCTTGCAATAAATAGAACACATCTTCCTGTAAAAATTCAGGAACGGAATTTCGATGATTACACTTAAGGATGGACAGACAAACGGATTTAATAAAAATAATAATATCATTTTTTCTGAGATGAATTATCAGAAGATTCACTATGGGAATACGTGTTATAAGTTTACAGTTTTTCTGCTGTCTTCAGCGAAAAACCAATTGACACCACTGACATGAAATTAAATTGTAATAGTACAAACATGCGCATCATTTGAGTTGGTATAAGCTTACAAATATTACAGCGGTTATATTAAAATGTACAAAGAATCAAACTGATTAATGCGCCGACATTAGTCCCAGCAACACTACACTTGGTGAACGAGTTGTTAGCCTATCTGTTACACCGAGTGGTCGAACAAACTAAATGCTTTCAGATGACGTTCCTTTCAACCATTCTTCAGCAAATTGCTTTCAAACTAAATAACGCAGAATTCAATATTCTTTTCGTAATCCTCAAAGGCTTCCTGGAGTTTTAAGTCACCATTCCCAATACAATGATTCCATGATTTTTTGCACCCGTATATTGAGAATAGATCCATAGAGTAACATTTAAATGTCAAAACTTATTTCTTAGTTACCATTACATGTCTCGGACCAGAAATCTTTTTCTTAGTAATACACAGCAGGTTGTCATCATTTTCTAGTGGTAACTCGCTCATGGAATCCGTGGTGACATTGACGGCTTTGTAATGATATACCAATTTTTGTGAAAGCATCTGGGTATTTTTTTATTATGATACATTATTCTATTCACAATGTCACAAGAAACTTAGACAATTGATTCAGAAAGCTCATAAGTCTCAGCAGAAGGCTGGCAATTTGTTAGTCTGATGGAACTTAATCACTCATAGCTCGAATTTTTTTTTTTTTTTAGCTGTTATTGTTGGAAACAGCGGAACATTCATGAAACTTTACATTTTTTACTTCACTGAAATGATAATCCGAGAATTAAGTATCCTCTCAGACGGATATAATATAGAATAAACTACGACGCGCATATTTCACGTCCATGATAGAGTTCTTGCACTCAATCCTATAGCTATAAGGCAACGTCTTCTGAGCGCTGTCCTGACTCGGTATTACTGGAATCTGAGAGGTCTCCGTCTCGATTCCCGGAATAGTCAGAATTCAAAAAAAAATTCACCCATCGCAATGTTTAGTTTACGTGTGTAAAATACGGCAGTGATGCTCTGTGGTACACGGCATATACTCGATAGTATTACTGGTTTAGATAGTTTACAACAGAAGAGGAATTGACACCCTGTAACTCTGTCACTACAACACTAGATCCCAAGGTTTACGTCTCGTCGACGTGGAGGTCATTAGAGGCGGTAAAGGACTGGGGGTAAGGAACGGTAAGGAATTTGGTCATGTCCTTTTGAAGAAATCATCCTGGCATTCGCTTTGAGTGATTAGGGAAAAATATGGAAAAACAGAAATCCGGATAGCCGAACGGGGATTCGAGCCAGCGTCCTACAGAATGCATTGCCAGAGCGTTAACGCTCACCCACCACGCTCGCATGAAGACAGTTTGACACATTGCTGTAGCTGGTTACATCGCGTGACAACGAAGTGTACTGAATCGTTAGTCTGACCCCGCCATATGGAGTTGTTTTTGCCTTCTCTCCGTGAGATTCGTCGCTCATGTTGTTTATCTTACGCCACGGTAGTTTGCTTACGGTCCAGCGGAAGCTTTTGTTAGTGGCCGTCCATCAGCGTTATCTACGTATCACGCCGCCACAAACATTGCGCTGGTTACGTACAACAAACATCCTTCCATCATACGACCACAACTTTATTAGTTAGCATACTTCTCCGTAATATTTTCTGTACAAACACTTTTGTCAATTTGGGTGTCAATGAGTTAACTAACATTCTCCAGTGCCGCACTACTTCTCCGATAGCACTCAAGTATTTACTTACATTTTGTTTGGAGCCTCGAAGGTTGGCTAAAATCATTCTACATGATCTAATTTTACATGAACCTTCAATAATATTTATTTAAGGATTTCCAACAATTAGTTCTTTTAGCAAATCGAAACTGGCAACTATTTTACACTTGCAGAACCCTTTACTTGGTTACCGAACAACAGGCAGGTTTCAAATTATATTAACAAAAATGAATTTATCGTTTGTTTTTTGGCAGTTACGGGGAATTTAAAACTGATTTTTATTGATAAATTCTTTAGAATGTCGTGAGAGGTAACACATAGCACCGTATGTTGTGCCGATACCAGCAGGTGTCGTCTTGTTTCTGTTTATGGGTGAAGGTCGTATAGGTGCATTCTAGTGGCCAATTTCCAGCCTCTACCATTTTGTTCCTCGTCGGTTCATCTGTGGCTGCGAAGTCCCTTAGACTGAGGCAGGTTCATATGGCTACGTTGGCTCGTTCGTCACTCGGAAGAAATGCGTGATTCCAGGAAGTAATCAAAATGTGTCATTAAATATTAGAAATTTACGAAATCATTTCTGGAACATTTATGACAGCTATGAGCCTTTAAGGGCCGTAAGGGTTGATTGTGCGACTTTTCTGGGGACACCAACCTTTCAGGATGGTAGAGGGCTGTAGACCCTCCAGAGGTTCTTTCTTCCCTGTGCGCTTTTCGCCAGCCACCACTCGGGATACCGTACGATGGTGATGCAGGTGCAAATGACCTTAGTCGTGAGCTGAGTAAACAGGTGTGGTCGTCTGATATATCACAGATTAACATGTTTTGACGAGGGTCGTTGGATCGTGTCCACGCTCCACTGCAAAACAATGCCCAATATCCACGAATCCGATCGAAGCCATAGGCAACTGCTCACTGCATGTACTGCTCCTTGCTACAAAGTGCGCCTCTCTACATGACTGTCATTGAATGTCGATTGATTAAAGCTTTAATAAATTAGTTAAAATTGTTGCAGCACTGAATATAAATTTTGAGACAATTCATCACGTTGAATGCTGCAACGAAAGTCTGTCAGCTTCCCCTAAACGAAAGCAGAATAATGATTCTCTAACGTAGAGTTTTTCAAAGATTTTTTGCCACGCCCCCCTTCCGTCAAAAGAAAAGTTCCCACACCCACCTCCAAAAAATTATTTTCATTAAAAAAGATAAAATAGTAAGTATGAAACCGACTATATTTATTTTATTGATTATAAAGTTGTAAATTTAAAAAAAAAAAAATACAAACTTCAAATTTACTGAAAAGAAATAATAAATCAGTTGGAAGTTTGAGTTTGCCTTTTTACAATATTCCATATTCCTAGTTGTATATTAGAAAGAGCAAAGCGTAAATCATTGGCAATATCGAGTTTGCTTTTTTTTTTTTTTTTGACAAGAGTTGAAAATATTATTGTCACAAATAAGTGCTTGAAAGGAATGAATATAATCGCAGCGTTTGCTGTTCTATGATGGTATACACTTCGTAATATTTGACCAAAAAAGTTGATTTATATATTTTATTAATCATTTTTTTTATTTCTAAAGGTTTATCTTGAAGTATTACGTTTGATAATTACAGTACTCTGTCAACATTTTTACGTTTTCTGATATTCAAGTTCTCATTGCTAACAATGATGTTTCGGAGGAAACTCACTAAGTATGTAATGTTAGAATAATGTTTTCCAACTTTTAAGAGGCGGCAAAACGAGACATGTCGCCTCTACTTTCCGCTTTCTATGTCCGATGGTGTAGAATTAGGTCGTCCGTCCACACGGGCAAGTCTTCGCTTTCCCAGTCTGGGGATCTATACTCTACCGAATGATTTCCTTTCAGATGTGAAGTGCCTTTATCTTCTATAGAGTGCTCAGCTTGTTTTCTTAGGCTGTAAAGTTTTCGAGCATCAGTTTTTCCCCATGGCACCGCGAGGACAGAAATGTGGCCATGCAGCGTCAAGAGCCAGGGTCGGCGCATGGCCGCTCAGGACACCTTGTGTGTTATGTGTTGGCAGAACTCATTTATCCTGGCTGGGTTATAGTGTGGGAGAGCTCCCGTTTGTGTTCCGCACTAAATGAATAGAACCACACAAATTCTCTTGCCACACATGAAACGCTTCAATCTACAGACACGATTAAGCTATTTAATTTATTTCAATTTAATTTAATTTAATTGACATGGAGCACACGATGAGGTGGCAATTCCCTTAGCCTTTTTTTTAAAAATAATAATTATTATTTTATATTATTTGAGTGTTAGATTCCTCACTCATCTGGTTTTGTGATTTACAAATTTAAATTTTAAATTTCTTCGGCGTTTTTGGTAAATTATTCATCACTTCACTTAGTATTTTGTTCCAATCCCTGACCCCATTACTCACAAAAGAAAATTTTCATACTCCTTTATGCATGAAAGCGAATGCCTGCTTGTGTTCATGGTCATCTTTTCCCTGCTATTCTTAATTCTTCGACCAATATCCCTCCAAGCCCCATCACCAACATATGCACTGTACACTCCCTGCACTCTCTTCACCCTCTTCTTGTCCTCTGAGAACTCCCAATCTAGCTCCTTTATCATATCAGTTACTGACTGGGTCCTACGATAATTTCCACAAACAATTCTAGCTGCACACCTTCCAACTCATGTAATTGATAACCAAAACTACACCACCATATTCAAACAGTTGTGTTCGTCCTGTGTGGTCTGCACTTAGTGGAAGTAACGTAGAATGTATAAGTTGAGAGAATCGCAATACGTAACCTTATGGCCGTGTAACAAATTGACTTTTTTTTTAATGTAAGCATTGCAATACGTAATCGTCAGTTTAAGAACTTGAAATAATTCCAGTGGTTATCTCTTAATCGCCGCCAAATTCATTACCATTGATCTGCTAGTTAGGGGTTACAGTTCATTTAATTAAAATAATTATTTGCAGTCATTAAGGGTCAAATCATCAAAAATGAAGTTCCGTATATGCAGTTACTGCATTATTACGAGTTTTGTAAAATTAGTTTGATATCATTGGCAAGTGAAGTCTCATCGACAAAAATATTGATCACAGAGGTAATATTTGCGTTGATCCTTTATTGATATACGACTTGGAGCTGTGGCGTAATAATTATGGAATTACATAAGACCTGTAGCTTGTCCAAATTGTAGCTGTTGTGATGAGGCGTTGTTACTAGAGAGTACTATTGCCACCGCTGAAGAAGGTGCATCCTAGTGAAGCATTCTAGTGTCTACGCTTTTAAACATTTAGATTAATGATCAGCTGATCGCGTCCCATGAACTAGCCATTGCAGTGCAAGTGTAACTTCTAGAACACTTACTCTCATGAAAGCTATGAGACTATTAATTTGTAATCATAAAAACAACAATCTTCTTTAAAATTGTATCATCTTCAAATTCGATACGCAAATCAAATCCTAAATATCACTTGTAATATTTAACATAATCAAGTCAGCAATACTTTCTTCCTTCATCTTCGACAGGGCACTCACTTCGAAACTCCGCATTTATAGAACTTTGTTCAGAAGCTACAACCTACCGAATGTGAAAGACCACCACAAACTAATAGAACAGACAGCAGTGATCACTTTGATGGATAGCCTAGCACACTGCCCCAGGATGAGAGAGATCCTTTAACCAATCAAACCTGCCTACTGCCTGCTTGAAATTTATGAGGCAATGCGCAAAATGATGAAGGAAGCTCTGCAACCGGCAGATACAGTGTTGGGTATTAGACTTGACGATGATTTAACACCAGGGAAAAACCATAAAAGAGCTGTATCATGAACTCTAAACCGTTTTTCACACAAGTTTCTGATTTTAGCGTCGAGATACATGGAAGTCGGTGCTATGCATATCGTTGCTTATCTTTGCGGCCGACAAAATTTAGCTGTCCATTTGCTCGCCTATCCCCTCTTCGAAGAGGAACGCAGTAGAAGAATTTTGCAAAGCAACCTTACACTAATCCATTCCACCTTAAATCTGCTTCACATATCACTTGATTTCCTCTGCTGGTCTGTTTTGTCTGTATGTTCACAGTTACGTTCCTTTATATATTATGTACGTTTTGTATGAATTAACTTTCTCTTTTTTGCATATTTGGTAACCAACCTCGTTGGCAGACTATTCTGAGACACCATGACGACGTCTGGTAACCAAAACGAGGTTTGCTGATTCAAAGAAATTTTCGTCATTCGGAACTTAGGAGCTCACGATTCCTACACGCCGAGAATTTTTTTTCCTTCTTTTCTTTCTTCTTTTTTTCTATAGTGAGTATGGGTCAGAGAATAGGACACTACATCTATATTTACAACTCCTATTCACAGAAAGCTGTACTCTATACATTTAAATCCTTATAGACGTCAATTCCATACTTTATTTCCTTGATCTTATCTGCCATGTCGCCAGTCATGGAAGTGTAGGGGCTAGCACGTTGACCTCACTCTGTAAGGGTCATCAGTTCGAGCCCAGCATCAGGCATGTGTGGTTCAGTAGCCCCAAGAAGAGAACTGACTGCTTTGTATTCGGGTGCTAATGGTATATTTATTAATTCGTAATCTAATTTCCTTGCAACAATTGCAATTTAATTCTAGTTGCCAATTAACACACCATGTCGAAATAAGGTGACTAAACGATATGCAGAACCCTCTACTTCCTTAGTGATATCATGATAGTTGCATAATCATAACAATTTCAAACAACTATCAACATTTTGTCCAAGATCCTTTCTAAATATCAGAAATATCACGGATTCTGCTTCCATATAGGTAGACGCTTCTCTCCCTTGAGACCGTCCAGTTAACACCTCAAGTATCCATTCACAAATCTGTTGCGATATTCCGTACGGTCAAATCATAACAGGTGTTCATTTGGTAAAATACAAAGAAACTGCGTCAGCTTGCCATCTATATCAATACATATCATCACATCAAGAGGAAATGGAACGAGCTGTATTTCTCAAGAGCTATTCTTCCAAAATACCTGTTGGTTCAATGCAATTAATTTGTTCAATGAATAATTTTTCGACAATAATGACATGCTCCAAAATTCTACCGCACCCATATGCTAGAAAGATAGGTTTATATACATATATATATATTCTTGAAGATGCAAACAAGTTGCTCTATTTTTTTAGTTATAAGATACTTATTCCTCGTCTAACGATTTGTTATGTATGTCAGTCGCATAGTCTTTAAACACCCTTACTGGAATGCATTACTATATCTCTATACAATCTGGATCATCATCGATTATGTTAAATACCATAGAGGTGAAACAAGACGAACATACAAACCAACACGACCCTTGACTGGACAAGAACCGAGTATCTTCGGCATAAGAGACTAGTGAACTATCGACTACTCTACGCCTGCTAGCTAAAGATCGCACATTACGAAGCACCTATGGCACAGACGTTTAAAGCAGCATGGATGCAGCGGTACCTGTGGACAGGTAATATCCGTGGGGACTGCTCTGATCGGCAGTTGTTTTCCGAGTGGCTTGTCATCGTTTAGCAGCGCTCTCTTGCCACACGCACAACACCTGCGTCCGGTGTCAGTCCACCATCGGCCATTGCCACGGTCACCAAGACACAATCGCACACAGTGTGAGTAAATATGCGCCACCTAGATGTAGTTTCAGTAAAGGTCCTCATTTTCTACTTCATCGTACTCCTTTTGTTACAAAAAAAAAGTGTTACAAAATGCAATGATTTAAACACATCTAATTCATTTTCGGGCCACCTGAACCAAGTTTAGGCACAGTCGTTTATTACAGCGTTGGCAGCAATAGTCATGGGATTATAATGGAATTGTATTTTTGTTCCATTATGTATGTACTCTGTGTTCATTTAATTAATAACAAGTCGTTTTAAATTCAAGTTGTCTTTTTATCTTCATTTTCACAAAAATTGCTATTTAAATGGTATGATACCATTCGACAAATCTTGATTAAAATTGAAAGTAAAATATCTGATACAACAAATAAGTGTAAAACGCTTCATTATAACCTGCGTAACCATAATTATAACCTGAAATTCGTAGACCTATAAAAAATAATATGTAATTTTTATCCGATAATAATTTGATATTAAAAGATTTATTCACAAACCAATTATACTTCCCTAAAATCTTCTAATTTATTTTAATAAGTTAAATTTAATTGAATTATCTACGACGACTTCCACTATATCTTAAATGAAACAGACATTTATTAAAGTACTAACTTTCCACACTTATTTTATAACTATATAGGAGGATAAACACGAAAGCTGCGTTTGTGTTTGTCATATGTTTTCCTTTATGTTTACGTAAAGTATATCAGACCATACTGAATGAAAATAGTTAACTAAACTAAAAAGACTAATCGATTAAGTGTTATAAATATAAAATGTTTAAGAGATACCTCAATATTCATTCGGTTAATGAATTTCTCTTTCATTCTTCCGTTTCAAAACTTCGTATGCTAACTTCTGAATTAAAAAGTGAATTAATTCGTGATATCGTAATATCGTGTTCAAAGTATTTTCGCTACTTGGTATACTGACGGTCATTTAGGATACATTCGGCGTGATTTCAGAGATATCACAGCTGACATTTTTTTATTTATAGTCCGTGTTATTGGTCTATCATTATCTGTGACCTCAAAAATTAGATTGTTCAAGAATGGAATGTAATGGAATAAAACAAAATTCTCTGACGCACTATCTTGGCGACTTTTTCTTTCTTTCTGTTTGTTACAATAGAGCACGTGAATAGAGTGAATAGAGTGAATCTTTTAATATACCATCAGTTCAGCATTACGCTTCAGACGATTTGGGGTTACGGTATCCGTATCTGATTACATTTTTGTTCCTCACCTTCGATTTTAACAACCTTAAACAGGTTTGTTTTTACACTAAAACGGATTGTTCGAACTGTGTCTGCAGTTTGTTGAATCTGCTTGGTTTACAATTACGATCAACGATAGCTACGGTAATAATAATAATTCCGTGTGGTTGTAATGACCTGGTGACAGGGTATCTACGGGCTGCGCATTCTGTCCCTGTCGTAGGGACCTTAACCTAGCCCGGCAATCCTACCACGTACAGGGGACCGACAGTTTAACGTACCACGGAAGCGTTCTGGTGTACTTAACATTTCACAGCAAGCAGCGAAATACGTAAAGATCGGTTTAAGGACCTACGAAAATTGCCGCCGAGACGGGGATCCGAACCTGGGATCTTTCGATCACCAGTCAGACGGCTTGACCACTAAGCCGCCAGTCCGCTCATAGCTGATGTAACCACCAGGGGACACTACAACACAATAACAACGATCTGGTTTAACATTTATCACTATTCAGTCACGTTTTCAAGTCGATTGTATTCTCTGAGGTATGTACTATTATTACAACATAATATTTTTATTGGTATTCTATGTTTCGCTCTGATTTTAGACGCACTGATTTTAAGATTAATAAAAACACATTCCATTTACGGGTGGCGAATATCCTTCCTCGAAGCGAATGTCCGGAACGGCATCCAGGCCCACTTAGCCTGTCATCAAAGAGTACCATGAGGGAAACTCGGCGGGAAGGTAAAGAAGAAAGGCCCGGACCGTGTCGACAACCACGGCACGTCCATTCTAGTGCCTACGGTCAGGAAATAGGTATACAGAGCTCTAACTCCGTTATCCCACGGAAATATGGCTTGAAAGCTGTAAAAACCCACTGCCTTTACCTTTTTACATTATATTAACGACTTTTTTCTTAATTCGGTAAATTCAGGCTATACCTTACACGACTTGAAACCCCAATTATTTACTTTAAAAAAATACCTTGTTCTCCGAAGTGATGGTTTATCAACAGAATAAATGAAGAGTCAGCATACCCCTTGTTGTATCCTGGCTTACATTTCGCATTATTATTACTAAGCGAAACAGAAAAATATTATTTTAATCTTAGTAATATTAAAAATGAGAACGTTTAGACAGATGGATCTCTGTACTATTTGCCTCAATCACGCGTTAATTACTCAACAGTTTTAAGTGAAATTTGGCACGGAGTTAGTATATTGCTTGGGTAGTGACACAGGATAGTTTTTATTCCGCAAAAATGAATAGTTAATTTGGGAATTGTCATTACCAATTCACTATTCGCCAATACCAAAGAGTTTCCTACTTCGTATATGGTACTGCTACGTTTACTCTTTGATTCTTATGTAAATCGCAAACACTGCTTTTCAGCGATCAAAGCAAGAACGTTATGACATGTTCAATGGTGTGTGCAGCTTAAAACTGTAAAAACGGATGAACTTGATAAACCAATATTTCCGTAGCGGGAAATGTAAACCAGTTACGAATCCTGGCGTTCTTAAAACCCGTCTGTAGTTAGTTTCTGACAATTTGAACGTAGACATACGATTCTGTTGGCAGATTGTGGGACCGAAAACAAAATATTATATTTACGCTTCCTCAAAGTTACTAAATTTAAAAAAAAGAAAATTACCCGTGATGTCATCTGTTGACAGACTGCAGTGCTAAAAATATGGATAACACAGAAATAAAATGTTAAAGTAGAAATTCGTTGTTATTTTCAATTTAACTGCAATTAAGTAACTGCTTTATTTGGTTTTGTGTAATTTTGTGTTACGTTTAAATCATCTATATTGATTTTCAAGGAGCTGCATTAGCGATTGTTGTGTTTAGGTTGAAATGCAGCCTGGATCAAAATGACTACCAATATTCCAAGGCCTGTATAGTCGATTTTGAGTGAAGAAGGTGGCGCCCAAGCCGAATTCTAACCAGAATGGCGTCAAAGGCGACCGTAGATGTCTATTATCGCTAAGTCAGTAATGTGCGAAACCGTGATGTAATTGGGTTGAAGTGTAGCCTGGTTCAGAATGACAGCTAATATTCCATAGTGCATAGTGCATTTTGAGTTAAGAAGGTGAAGTCCATGCTCAATTTCGACTATAATGATCTCAGAACTGGCTCGGGACGTCTATTGTAAGTAATGTGCGTAACCGTATCCAACCATAACTTCGTCGCCCGTTACACCTTTGTTATCTATTTCCTGGATTTGAGGTAAACTTCTTTCGAGCCGAGGAAGCAGTTAATCATATTTTGAATCTGAAAGGCGAAATTTTTCTGCTGACCGCACTCTGAACAGCACCAAAACTATTATTCTGTAACACATCATAAATCAGACGTCACTCTACAGAATGAATAGTCTTGGCGTTCATTGGAGGGGGAGAACCGACGTTTTTCCAGCATAATTTGATCCTGAGGTTAAGCAAAATGTCCAGATCCCATTCATAATAACAAGTCATTCAGAAAAATCTATTGTATTGCCCTCAAAGAAGGCTACATTTCTGCAGGCATCTGTCTTTTGATAACCTCAATCTGTCAAATAGGGTATTACATCATTTCTTGAAATGTGGCTTAATTTAATCATTTGTTAATAATAAGATTCTATAATGTTTATTTCAATTTTCTGAAATATATAAGTGCCATAAATGTTCTTTGATGATATTTTTTTGTTATACAAAAATTTAATCCCTGTAAGAATTAAAACGTTCTTAAGATTCTTCTTCTTTAGTGAAATGAGTAATATCAGGAAACAAAGTTCCATTCGTTCTATGTCTACGTGTCTCAAATTTAATTAATTTGGCTTTTCGATTGATTTACAGTGTTGGGATAACCTGGTGACATTATTTTATGGGTATTAACTTCGAGATTTTCTTGAAAGTTTGTATCAAATCAGTCTGTATTTAAGTCCTTGTTGAATCAATTTTCAACGTAATATATTTCTTTGTTTGGAACTCCAAGTTTCTTATTGTACTTAATTATTGATTTGCTTGCTAGCCATTTTAGTTACTCTGAATTTGCTCTTGATTTTAAAAGAACTCGTTCCACTACAGTGTATAAATAACAAGCGGTATCCCTAAAGTAGCTAATGTGATTGATCGTTTTTATTTGTAGCAATCCGTTGTTTGTTGAGCGCTCTTGGCGGAAGCAAAACATTTACTGAATGTGTTATCATCCAACTAGAATGATGATGGAGCTATACGTATTTTAAAACTGTTTTGTTTCTCAAATGACACGTCAAAGGAAAAGAATAAACGTACACTTGAACCGTATTTGTATACATAAAATACAATTCGCAATGAGCATTTATAGATCTATTTTCTTGTTTGAATTACATCAAAGAAATTGCCTGTATATCTTTAAATGGAATAAACTGATTGAAAGAATCATACGTTATTTGAAACAGCTATGAGTTCCTCACTTAGTTTCGGTCAAAAAGGATTTGAAACCAATTCTATGTTGAGTGAACATAGTTATTACGTTTCCATTTCAACAGACGTATGACGGAAAATATTTGTACCATAGTTACGACATCATATCCGTGTTATTTCTTCTTCTTCTTTCGATTTTGGCCTACGTTGGACTGCGGAAGCAACTGACTTAATGGTTCGCCTTTTGTTTCCCCTCAAGAATATTTTTCATTCTGTAACTGAAATTCCTCCTTTTTACTTGAGACGAGTAGATCTTGACAGTTCCTTGTACCTTGTTCCTTGAACCCCTTGAAACACTCTTCGATTCTTCTTCTCATCTGGATGTATCCTAACTTTTTCCATATCTTTTCTCGTCTCTTCAGTCCAACTTGTTGCTACCTTAAATTTAGAGATGAAGTTGAAAATTCTTTTTTTCAGACTACTCTCACTCATTCTTGTAAGATGTCCGTTAAGTTCCATTCAAACCATCGTTTCACATGTATTAAGTGAAATATTTGAATTATCTGGATAATGTACCTAATCGCATTATTCCCAATAATGCTACTTGAATTTACCTCTTTAATCTAACTCACTACCTCGGTCAATTAACATATCATTCAAAAAAAGTTTGATCACGGATGGATCACACTGTGTGAAGCGGAAGGAGCTCCAATCAATTTAATTTTAATTTCAACTGTGATGGGCCACACAGGCTGCGGTGGAAACGTCCTTACAATCCCACCTTGCCATGTCATTATTTTCCCTATAGAATTCCAACTTTAAATTCTTTCAGCGTTTTTAGTAAGTTTTCATTATTTCTCTTGATAGTTTATTCCATTCCCTAATTGCGTACTATTTCTAATCTTTCTATCGATATCCATTCATGCAGAAGTCATCGACATTATATTCCTAATACAACCCAAACACCATCTTCAACCGCCCTCTTTCCTTCATTGACTCCTAAACCAGTTCTCTGATCATATTAATTAATAATTGCTTTCTGCGGCAACTTCCACAAATAAATCTGGTTTCTCTCGTTTGCATCCCCTCCATATCCTGAATTTGATACCCAGAACGTTGGTCCCACCAATATTAGCATCCGAGTTCCGACACTTCCCTAATGTTTCCCCTAATCACAATCTCAAAAAACGAAATGTTTTCATACCTCTTGCTACCACCTACCAAATTTGTGTTTCCCTGTTGAGCTTGCCATCAAATGTTATGCCAAAATAGTTACAGTTAACATCTCAAAAAAAGATATTCCTTCCCTGCACTGTATTCATATAGAATCTTTACTTTTTAATCTGTGTACGTATCAAGCAGACTGCTCTTGGCATTTAATTTCATTTCATGATGATCTACCGAGTTAGGTATCTAGCCAGGTCACTCTGCTTCTGTTTACATAATTATCCAGTTTTGATTCAATTTTATAACATTCTGTAATTTGCGAACAACCTAACTCCCGACTTTAAGTCATCAATATAATCATTCATTAGAAGAGTGAACAGCAATTGTCCCAATGGCACTCCGATTTTTACTTCCACCTAAATTGATTGATTCCTTAGTTATTTTGGTGTCATTCTGATGCAAATCTGTGATAGTAATAATAATAATAATTCCCTGTGGTCGTAATGACCTGGATACAGGGTTTCTGACGGGCAGCGCATTCCTCCCCTGTTATAGCCGCCTTGGCCTAACCCGGCAATCCTGCCGGATACAGGGGACCTACAGTTTAACGTGGAATCCGAACCACGGAAGCGTTCTGGCGTATTTCACATTACACAGTACTCTGTGCCAGAGGTGAAGGTCGGGTTAAGGGACTATGAAAATACCCGCCTAGACAGAGATTCGAACCGGGGATTTTCGATCTGCAGTCAGACACCTTAAGTCCTGGGCTTCCTGAGCGCTGTTATATCTATCAAGAAGCGCTCTGTTATCGTCTGACATACTGCTTTAGTGCTTTAATATTTCGTACATTACGCTTTTTAGATTTTCGTCACTTCTTGTGATTAGTACCCGGGTGATAGAACTTCATTCAGCGTCTTTCGATTTCAGTTCTACACGCAAGATTTCATCATACCTGCATACATAAGAACTGCAGTCGATTAAATATAAAATTCATGAATGCACATAATACAACACTTTACTTTTAATAATCAGCTATATTGTGGTTTTTAGTTCAATTTACGGTTTATCCTCAAATATAAGTTTTTTTAATTTAAACTAATACTTCCTTCCACACTATGTTGCGGGTATGTCGAACATTTTCTGTGGAAAGAGTACTTTTAATGTGATTTACTCGAGAAAATGCCAAATACAACATGCCATGCACAGAAACTGATGATCTTAAGTCCACTCCAACAAATTCAAAGGTCTGGCCTTGAGCATTGTGAACTATCATAGCAAATGCAGATCTTAGCTAACGTGGAAATATATTATCAAAAGATGTGTGAGTAAAATTGGGAGTGCCACAGGGTAGTGTAAAGGGACCGTTGCTGTTCATTATTCTAATGAATGATTGTGTTGATGCTTTAAGTTCAGAATTTAGGTTGTTTGCAAATGACATAACTGTATATAATAGAATCAAAACAGCAGAATACTGTGAAGGGATGCAGGGTGACCTAAATGGAATATCTAAATGAGTAGGTCAGCATGGGGTGAAGATAAATGCCAAGAAGAGTCAACTTATTACGTATGCTGGGAATGTACTGTACAAAGCATAATTTGGTGTTGGGGCTTCAAAGGATATTGGTCGAAGAACTAGGAATAGGACATGTTATGAAAAAGATATCCATGACAACAAGTTGGTAGTCGATTTCATGCATAAGGGAGTCGGAAATTTCCTTTAGTGGGTATGGGTGTCAGGGATTGGAGCAGATTACCAAGGGAAGTGATGAATAATTTAGAAAAAACGCTGAAATAATTTAAAATTGAAATTTGCAATTCGCAATAGTCAGTAAAGGAGGAATTTAACATTCAAATTATATAAGTTAAATACAAATAATTAGATGACTAAATGGATTACCATCGGAACGAGTGCTCCATCCAATTAAATTAATAGTAACATTGGTTTGTTTGCTGCCTAATTTGTTAACAATAATTTTCGGCACATCCATTGTTTAACTGCTATCGGATGTAGTGATAAGGTACCAATAGGCTTACACAAGAATTGCTCGTTATAATTATAACATGTACCGCTTAGGCCTGTTTCGTAGAATTTTCCTGTTTCTGCTCCCTTAAACTTATAGTAACCTTGAAAAATCTAAATGGTGGTAATGAAGTATCCTGCCAGATCTTGATCAAAGATTATGGAAAATTTTTTAGAGAAAAAAGAGACTGGTGCTGCTGGCCTGCTAACCCAATTATGTTATTACGTATCGATACGGGTGAATTAGATATATTGGATACCACCAAATCTTTTCTGTGATATAATACTAACATGTATGTTTTGTTTGAAAGTGTTATTCGCATCTTTTCATGCATAAGATTACTTTTAACATAATGATGCAATATACTCTTCATTTATTAAATTTACGAATAAGTTGTTTGTATTCGGTATTCAATGCTTCAAACAGCATCTCTGGTTTGCGAGAAACTAACACAGCAGTCTGCCAGCTTGTAGAAACATGAGCTCGAGTGGAAGATGTATAGAATAATATCAAAGAAAATTTGTCACCAAGTTGTTAACTTGTGCGCGACTAAAGCGCCTCTCGTGTGCCGCGACCCGTAATAATAGCATTTCGTCTTCTGCGCGGGAAGCGAGCGAATGGAAGTTAACTTATTTCTCCGTGGAAACACAACGGCAGCTTGCGTCTACACTGCGCGCTCTTGCGCAAGGCACGGATTCTGCTGCTACGTATACTTTCCAGAAATGACTTTCCCTCCTTACCCTCTTGGACAGCTTTGCGTCAGTTTTAAACTAGTTCAAATATTTAAAGTCCCATTCCTTTCTAAACTCTTTCAACTTATGAAACAATGTTAAAAAACTCCAGGAAACATTAAGTTTTTTTTTTTTTTTTTTTTTTAATTGGCATTTGGCTACGAGGCCATACAGCCAGCACTATGTAATCTTGTAGTTTGCAAGTATGTATTGGATCCCTCAATGTATTATAGATTCTCCGTGGTATAGACGACACAAGACAAACACAACACTTAATTAAAACCACCCGTGCCCGAGGCCGGACTCGAACCGGCGGCCCCTGCAACGCGAGGCTAGCACGCTATCCCCTACGCTGCCGGGGTCGGAAACATTAAGTTATTTATATATTTGTATTTATCGGTTCCGGATTCTTTTCGTGTTAGTAAGTCTTTTTTTTTTATTACCAAATAGTCTGTCAAAAACTAAACTACGGTTTACATAATTTAGAATAATCAAATTTAACCATAACGCAACCGATTTTTATTGCAATTAGCTTATTGGTTAAATAGCCTCTTATTGCTATATCGTTTATGGCATAAACTATAAAAAATTTCATTTACTCACCAGGAGACACATGATCGAGTCTCGGCCAAGTAGCTGACCCTCATTTTACTCCCCGAAGTTGTATTTTCGCCATTTCCATTCCTCACTGTAGTAAAACTAATTGAGATTAACTCTGCTTGACAGCAAGACTTGTGTATATCGAGTCTCTGGATAATACTCCGATCGGATAATTTAGCTATTTCACTTCGAAAATTCTGGTTTGATTCTTTTATTTTAGTCAAGTACTTTCCGTGTAGTTGGAGATAATATACACATTTTGGGATATTTTCGCCAGTTTAGAGATAGCGAAATTTCAAAGTAACTATTTCTGCGATAGATGCTCGTTTGGTCAGTGATCTTTAATTCCCTTTGACTTTATAATTTTTACTGCTATTAAATTTATACTTCTATCATTAGCACATCAAAATGTTAACCGCAAAAAATACTGTCGATAATTAGAAATTCCGAAAGAATACCAAATATTAGCGTAACTAGCAGTTCTCCCGGAGTTTCCCGGTCTAGTTGGCGTTGGTTTATCCACACACTGTTGTTATTCACGCAGTGGGAAACAACGTGTACCATGTTTCATACAATTCGCGCCATCCAGTTCCGGAATAAAGCAAACCAAAAACTTAGTAGGTTGAAGTTTTTATTCGCCTGAAAATATTCATGCGTACCAAGCTTAATTGATTTCATACCTCTCATTTCCGGCACTAAACTAAACGGTGATTTAGCAGCACAGTTCTAATAATGCAGTGGTTTGGATGGTTTGATATGGAGTTGAGTTTTCATTTTACTCCATCTTACATTTCAACCTAATTACGTCTGTTAATGTTGCTGCTCGAAAATAGAAACATGGACCGTACGCGGATTAATACATACCGCATACATAAAAGTGTACCTGGATTGTGTCTGTTAATTTAGGCATCACGCAGAAAATACATATTTTGAATGGATTTTCAGAATTTGAAATCCTGGGATCAAAATTAAAATTTAAAATATGTCTTAAGACGTTATGACGAATTTATTTAACGATTAATCTAGCATTTCTTGAAAACTGCTGAATTGATTTTGGACGAGTTTTCAACATTAGATATGTGTCAGTATGCTCACTCATCTGCCGCTGGAGCTAAAAATGTTCTGATTATGCTACCTCATCTGGCACTGGAGCTCAAAATTAAAACCTATTCCGTACCTGTATAATTGAATATCAGGTATTAATAGTTGTGTATCTAGTATTCAGAAGTAAGCGAGATATGAAAAGAGATATTATTTACTTTCGATTCGTTTCAAGGAGTTACAAACTGCGGCGACATAGTTGTCGTAGAAATGCTTTACTGTATTACAAAACAACGCAATATATTATAAAATGAAGAAAAGCTGGTTTGTTGTCCTGAACTGTTTTTATCTGCAACGCTAAAGGCTTAAAACAATGTTCTATTTATATTAAAAACCTTATGGCTACGCATTAATTATTGTGAACAGAATGAATCTACTTTCAGCTCTAAACGCCAGATATTTCAGCTGACATTCGACATCTCGAGAACTTAAATAGATTATAATACCATTAAAAGCTAGGTTATGTAAGACACTCACGTGTATAGTGCGGAATGTAATGTGTTCAGTTTTCCTAGTCAGAGACATTGTAGTTGTGCTAAAAGAGATTGTAATCATAGAAAATCTCCATTAGTTTTTCGTTATTAGTTTCTCGCATACAATACGGCCATCGAGGGCGTTTATAAACGGAACGTCCAGAATTATAGGAAAGCATATTTCAAATTTTGTTTAGTATGAAGTATGCAAAATAGTTATAATTGTAAACTGCATTTATTGCTTTCATTAAACGCTTTGGTACATTGTAGTTGTGTCTTTTCTAGTGGTTCCATCTTTGGTATTTGTCACCATACGTTCAGAATTTCATTTAAAGTTCCGGCGTTATATAACATTGAAACATAAGTCATACCAAACCCATCAATTGAAATTCTAAGCTTCAAACCGGTGAAAACCTCATGGAAATCTGCTCAGTAGTTTCTGAGTTTTTCTGGCTCTAATTTATCCGGTTTTCGTTTGGTTCATATAGATGAGAACCGTTGAGTCTGTGTCTGTAGTGTGGTAGTTGTGTGTCCGCAGGAGCCACCTGGAGGAGTCTCGGCCACCGAGTCCTCAGTCGCCGACCATCTCGACTGGAGACATGTCTCCCCAGCCGCAGCCGCTGCCTCTGCCCGACGCGCCCCTGGTCAACCAGGAGAGGGCGCTGTCCATCCGCAGGCCCTCCGCCGTCGTCGCCGTCAGCCCGCAGCCCGCAGACAGGAACTCCGCGCTCGTCGCCTTCAGGCTCTCCCAGCCCAGATGGTAAGCTAACTTCTGCTCGTTTCGCGGGGAGTCTTCCATTTCGGTTGGGCTGACCCTTGCGCCCGGACCGCCTCTGTGGCCGCAGTGGCTCTTGTGTCATCCTGATTTCGATTTTCCGGGTTTTTTTACCGAAAATACCACAGGTGAACTCCGGAATGGTTCCTATAAAAGGCCGTGTTAGAACTCTTTCGCCTTCCTTTTCCCAATCCACTTCCTACTGGTCGGACAAGCACTCTGAGACCTACACCACCCAGTGATATCGTGGGCTAAGCCCGGAGCATCAAAAACCTTCGTCAAAACATTTTTTAATATAAGTATAAAACATTTCTTATGTCTACCACGCTGCGTTACGCGTATGAAGAACGAATACACACGCGGGGAATTTTACTGAATATGTAGGATATGATGTTCGTCCTCTATATTATATTCTTTGAAGTGACCGTTCTGATAGCTTGTGTAGACTCCGTAATTTTTCATTTTAATTCATTTATGATACACAGATTAATCCAACTATTTTATTTATATAAAAATAAGAAACTTTGTGTACACTCAAGGAGAGGGTCATTTTTTAAATCAAAACCTAATCTTGATATTGTAACTAGTTTTCCCAAGGTTAGACGTGAATTTGAGTTGGCTGAAGATTGTGCGGTTGGACTTTTCGAATTATAACCTTCCCATCCTATTTAATCGTAAGTAATAGATGCGTTAAAATCAGTGGCGCGATACTCTTTACCCAGTGAATTTATAGTGGAGAGAAACTATAAAGACCAACTTCGCTCTTAGTTACTCACATTCGGTAAATCACAATCAAAATACATGAGCTTCACAAAGGCTGTGATTTTGGATGATTCACTTTTCCATAGTGTAACAGATCTGTCTCATCCTGTCTTGCAAATTTTTTGGTACATTTGTGAAGCTAGCAAGATCCGTGGGGCATAATTGCGGTTGTCCAAACGTACTGATATTGAAATATTAATTAACTCTTTCAATTTGCAATGCGTACCTCCAAGAAGCTTATGAGTTGGACCAGCCATAATATGTAAATTTTTAAAGGAGATTTTAAAACCAGGCCAGTTCAAAAATCATCACGGAAGCTATAGTTAATTTTCCGCCGTCCATTAAATCGTTGGGTCCACACCAGCCGCTGTTGTGAATTTTAACTGGAATATGTGAGGTTATTGTACTTTCCTTCCTTCATGAGTTATTCATCATCATCATTCTTCCGAATGGGTAAATCATAATAATCAATTCATTCCTTCAGTGATGTCGTTATGATTGGTGTATCTCCTAGTTTCGTAGCTTATATACTTCGGAAATGATGAATAAGATGGCGACAGAGATTTATCTGCTCGATATGAAGTTTCAAAGGAACTCTGGAACAATGGATTAATGGATACTGATCTCTATGTTGCAGGTACCCTCAGAACAGCGAGAGGATCACAATGCAAGACAACAAGACAGATCCGGAGGAGGTGACCCTCTTCAAGAAGAGCAACCGACGAGTTGGAGGGTGAGTAGCCACAAAATCCACTCCCACCTGAATAGGTAGAAACACACTAAGGCTGGCGTTCATACGCTCTGTCGTCGATAGTATAGTCATATGAATGCCCAACGGACACAGTGATCACAAACTGATGCATCAATCACCCAGGACCACGCAACATATCACCACTATGAAGATTTTGACATTTACTCCTAACCTGTGTATATTATTTTTGCTATGAATTAATTATTTTTGGTGTAAATACTATGTGTCTATTATTATTTTAAGTATAATTGATGTGAGTATTTGTAGTTAAATGTAATATGGTTTCCACAGTTTTTAAGCATATAGATAGAGAGTATCTTTGGTAAAGGGGTGTGGTCTAGCGTTCGCGTGGTGAAGATCGCGAGAGAGCGCTGCGAGTGATTGTTAAAAAGTCAGTAAATTGTGTACGGAATAACGTATTTTTAAGACTGTGTAATGCAGTGGTTGCATTTGAAAGCATTAAATTCAAAGTGAACGTCAACTGAACTGTGTATTTTGCTTTCAAGATACTATAAGAAATCCTTCTTATTTTCTCGTGGAAATGGTTGCTGATACGACGATAATTATCATTAATTTAAAAAGGACTGTCAGCTCGCAGTGTTAGTGGTGGTCACAAGGGCTATCCACTTGCAACGCGCCGTTCCTTGGTTTAAATGCAGAGTCAAATTCCAGTATCAAAGCTATTAGCTTACGAAATGCACATAAATTCAAGAAATTAACAGAAAAATTCCGCTATTGACTAAATCACGTAAATGATCCACATTTTAAACGGGCGCAGTTCGCACGATGTGGCACAGAAGTTTGCAGACTGTTTTACTCTGAGGATTAAATGTATTGGGTGATGTCGTTAGTTCCATTCACGGGAGCACATAAAAAAAAAATCTGATTGCCGCGGAAAGAGATAACTTATGTTCGTGATGATAAAGTATTCATTAATAGTTGGTAGCGAAATAAAATAATTTAAAACTCTTCGCTGTAGTTAAAACTGAAGAAATGCCCGATAAGCTACAAATTCAGTTGGTCACCTGTCCAGTTACGATGTTTTGTCTCACTCTCATGCGCTCTTGTACACTGGTAGTTTGAGGCGGGTTTAGGCGGTGTGGCATGAGACGAGATCTCAGCACGCTCGACGTGTTGTTCCAGGGACGCGCTGAGCAGCATGCTCTCTGCGCTGTACGCCAAGCTGCTCGTGGTGATGGGAATCACCTTCCCCATCACAGAGGTTCTCTCCACAGAGGTGCACGCCGCATACTTCCAGGTGAGGACCATCCATCATCCTTTTTTACTAATGTGATCCGCCGCTACAAGGATATTCCCTTATCATCCCATCTAATAAAGTTCAAAACTGTAGTACAACAGCAACCAAATAAAACTAAAACATACAGTTTCTCTTGCTCCACTACCTTAGAAAGTCATGACTATTGAATGATAAATTTTTGATTTTACTGGTTGATTGTGTCTCAAGATGTACTGGAATCTCTGATATATTAACATTTATTCGTTACGAAAATATCAGACAGCGTCTTGAAAAAATCCAAAGAAGATTGAAATATGTATGAAGTGCTGTTATCGATTATGAAAAGAACAGCTTGGTACAGTCAGCTGCAAATTGTTACAGCCTTTATTCATCTGTTTTAGTTGTAATATCAGAACCTACTATCCGGATTTAATTAGAATTTAGTTGTAATATCAGAATAAATTAGATTAAATTGTATACGTTAAATTTCATGCCATGTGTTAGTAGCATTGGGGATGTTTAAATGTATTTACATGATGTTAATGACTGCATTTCGTACATAATTTCCAAACATTCGTACAGCATGGCAGTGATCTATATTACGAGTGTATTTTGTATGCAGATTCCTAGCCTACATATTATTTTCTCTTCGAGCATTACATCTAAAACTCTTTTTTTTGTGATGAGGTTAGTTGTGTCCTTCCTATGTATTATCTTCATTTATAATACGTCTGTTGCGCGGTAATAATTTAAAACTGAATGTCTGATTCTTTTTCTCAGGGGTTCTACCTGTTCCTGTACCTTGGAAGTATCACCTTCATGTGTTTCATGTACGGAACTTTGCTGAAAAACCGTACTGTCCACAAAATCATCATGATGCATGGTAAGAACTGTAATTACGTTTCTATATATACAATATCTTCCTGTATCTTTGAAAGATTTATTGATTAATTATGGAGGTGCCGGTACCATATGGATACCGTGTAGGTGGGCCAAAAAGTAAGAAACTTTCCAGAGGACTTATTGAGACATAGTTCAGAATTATTTCATATGAGGAAACACAACTTATAATCTGTTAAACAAAATCAGTCTTACTATGAAGACAGATTGTTTCGTTAAAAATGTATTATTGTTACTAATGACACAACATCCATTACAAATTGCATAGAATATCCTGTTTAGCTTTTATTTTATTTGTATTATCTCTGTTTCTAGTTGTAATAACGCTCCAACATTAATCTGCTAGCATAAGATGAATCCAGTTTCTTTCATACCGCTTCTATATAATACGCCTGTGTGTTGTTGTTGTTTCTTTTTTTAACTTTTCACTATTTTAATCGGATTAGCCACGCTAAAGTAATCCGAATGCTATTCCAGAAGCGAACTTCTACAAACATGAGATATTTTCTTGTAGTTTCGAGGTCTTCTTCTTCTCATGGAACACTATAACAATGTGTATTTTATAGTTGTTAAACATGTTTCCAAATCTGGATCTTTCTGAAGATTTTTGTTTGTAATAGCTGATGAAAGATGTGGAAGTAGGTTCTAAAGATATCTATAACTTCAAATTATTGCATATTTTTTAATTTAGCGAAGAAACAAACCGTCGCGACCGGCTGGATCCTCGGAATGAATATTCTGGTCTGCACTTTTCAATTTCTTTGATACTAATTCTTCTTTATATAATGATTCTTTCTATCGTGAGCATAACAATTACAAATGAAGCTGCCATGTTCTGTGAGAGCCCTGTTGCATCTCTAATATTATTACACCTATTTATAAGCTGCCAAATGTCTCACACTTTTATATTCGTTGTATCAGTTAAAGTATATTTCTTACAATATTTTATACATTTACCCACTCAAACTAGTATAATATACCGGTACACTCGGTATCCTACTGTCATTATGTAGCAAACATCTCATCCTACCTGTTTCTGATGCATCAATAAATATTCTCCTATCTTCTGGATAATATCCGATTTCTAATATTTTCATTCATGAAGCCGAAAAGGTCGATGCATAAATTCATTACTTTGTAACAAAATGGATAACGATTTTTTTTTCTTTTGAGTTCAGTAATGTTTGTACTCGGATGGAGAATACTGTATCCCTGACACTGGAAACCTTTCTGTTCTCCCCTTTATTCCTTTAAACACAAGCCTTGAACTAAAACGTTAATAGTTGTACAACAACTTGAAGTAACACATCATGCAACTTAATAACAGAAATATCAACATCTCACAAACAAGAATAGAAGGTAATGTTGGCAACTAACGCACGAAAAGCTTCCCGATTGCACCATCGATTACCAAATTTGAATAAAACGAGGCTTTTATAATCTTATTACTAAAACATTAATACAAATGTATATAAAGAAGAACTCAGACTTATATAGGTAAGTGACTGATTGTGGCTGGCGCTTTGTGTTTCAGGCAAGCCGGAGTCGACATACATGTACGACAAGGGGCGGAAGGCGAGACACGAGCACGTCGTGCGGTACGGCAGCTTCTACCTGCGCCTGGGCGCCACAGGTTAGACCATCACGCCACTCAGATATATACGGCGTAATATCAGAGGGCGCAGTCCCCAACAAGTTTCTATCTATAATAATAGTACCGTGATTTCTACGACAATATCTTAAATATTAAAGATATATTAGGGTGTACCAGACAAGTAGAAAACTCTGTTGAAGCAGTCTCACAAGATGTCAAGAAACTGAGGAAGATAATTAGTGACAAATTCCGAAGATAGTGGGACTTTCAGTGATCTTTGTGATAAAGCCTTGGTTCAAATCAGTGTTTTGAAATATGGAAACAACCTAGGAAGATGATGGTATTGAAATAACATTTTATAGATGGAATGTGTGAGTTCTACACTTATTAGGTATACATCTATGCTAATTCAGTGCTGAAATAAGTAGAGTTTCACTTTTCACTTTTTTGTGCAGTTATTCCTTTGATATTCTGAGACAAAAGCCGTTTCTTAGGCTTTCACTGCATATACAACAGAAAAGATTTTTTCATTTTATTTATTTATTATTATTATTACTATTGCAAAAAAATATGATCTATTGTGTCATCGAATTAACTTGAAAATCAAATACATAGCGTGAGGTAACACAAGTGTTTCAGATATCCTCAAGCGTTTTAACTCTCCATACACTAAATATATCCCCCCAATAAGCTGATTCCTTGTAAAGACGTTCTTTTACTTCCTACTGTGACGGGTGTGTGTAGAGTTGAGAAGTAATCGAATATACAGTATGTTAATAGCGACTTATTGTATTTCACTCATGACTGTCGCTAAGCTGTAGGTTGTGTTGTGTTGCGCAGCGTTTGGTATCGGCAGCATGGTGTACTCGGGCCTGGAGTTCGGCCAGTACTTCGAGCTGAAGGTGGGAGAGGACTGCAGCCACCCCCTGCAGGCCATCACCCCCGCGGCCAGGATGCTGCTCACCCTGCTGCAGATGCAGTTCATCTTCATGAGCACCAAGGTGAGGATGTAGCGACCGCAAACTTGGTATAATTAATTCCACCAATAACTTAATCGCTCCAGTTAATCGTTTCCCAGGATACCACTTCTAAAGTGCTTCCAGAAGTAGACGCCGACATAAACTGACTCCGATTTCATTGAACTAGAATTGTCAAATGAGAGTTACTTTTTCGCACTAACGGTTCCATAACCATATCGTATTGATCAAAACAAAAACCCAATAATAAATTATTTTTAAACAGAGTTCATTATAAGTTTCACGAAATCGTTTTTCAAATGGTATATACAAAAGACACGAAAGAATAATCAGTGAGGAAAAAATACTGTGAGTATTGATTTTCTAAAAAAGAATTTTCACGAGGTATTTATCAAAAGATACATGAAAGTTCCCATTGAATGACACATATGATGTTTTGTGAAAAATTTATATGCTACATAATCAAATTTGTTAATAATCACGTATTTAGTTATTTTGCGGGAACCCAAAACTCATGGAAGATCGCTTATTTTCCTGTAACCTTTAGCAGAGTATGTATCATTGTAAATGTTGAAAGAATTTTCGGATCAGTAGTTTAGAAAATACAGAGAGGAATTTTACATTTTTTTGGCGGAAGCTGCCATAAATTACGGAATAGAAAGAAAATTCCTAACATTTCGAAAGTTAGCCTGCTGCCAGTTCGTGTAGATATACTTGTGGATAATGATAATTCAAAAATGGTATGATGTTAAAAACCATTCATACAATCACTCATAAGTTTAAGAGAAGATGAAGGGCATCGAGAGGATTCATAATAGTATAGGGAACCATGACCGGTGACGTCACTATGCATCGCTGTTGATGACCTCTCCGGATTTAACCAGCCTAGATTTCTCTCTTTGGGGGCACTTTTATCTTTTGTGTATGAAGCACCTATCGATTCTGAAATATATCCGCTTGGATGAAACTACTACGCTTCTGATGACAACCAAGACCGTGCTCAACAATCCTTGGTCCGGCGTTGTAATGACTTCATGGAAAGTAATGGTGAAATCTTCTGTAACTTTATGGAACTGAATAATTGTTTTCCCCATAATCTTTGTATAGTGTTCTTTAATGTCTTGTACCTCTCCCACTACGTTCCCGGTCATTGATTCCTATGCAATTCGGAATCGTTTTGATGTTCTCCACCTGTTCTTAAGGTAAGTACCTCTATTTGTAGAACACACTGTATACACCCCTGTGACTTAACGGTGATCTGAGACCGCTAGGGTCACAGTGCTGGAGTGACCAGGTGAGAAACATGGTTGAACTATATGTTGACGGGCAGGTAGGTGGATGCAGACGGGGCAACCAGTGTGGGTTATTGTAAGTGCAGTTGCACCCGGAAATCAAACTTCTCCTAAAAAAAATAACAAACTCTCCCTCAACCAAACCTTGAAGTATCGAGTCTGTCGCAATACCAGCTGTATTTTAGTCTGCCGCTCTTATTTCCATATCTATGTGGCGCAGAGGATCTCTCCAATACGTTGACTTTCACAGTTTTTTTTCTCTCTTCTTTAAAAGTTTGCATCTATACCCGGTAGACCCATTTTAAAGTATGGACTTATGGAATCGATCAGTGTCTAATTCAGTGACCACCTAAGGTTTAACTATAGCAAAAGGATGGATTCTATCCTAGAGTTTGCCCCATTAAAAAACGAAGTAGAACGTAAAATTAACCGGAAGATGAGAATGAAGCTTGGCTTCGAGTGTCGCATGTGTGAAGACTAATGTGATTGTGTTACGTTGCAGGACATCAACACGAACGACTACCGCGTGCTCTCGCGGTTCGGCCTGATGCACATGACGGCGACCAACCTGTGCGAGTGGCTGTACGTGCTGGTGGAGGAGACTCGCCACGAGATCGTCCACCTCGCCATGCACGGCGACCACCACGGTCAGTGCACACCCCACTGCTGGCATTACTAACCACACTCCCAACACATTATGCGACAAGTCAAATCATCGGAAAACTTTCAACTGGTTGTAATTCATTTCTTTTCGCAAGCCATTATTTTGGTCAATTTTATTCAAGAACTTTCTTTTTTTTTTAAAATTTCTTTTTGCTAATTCCGGGTATACATGCATTTTTTAGTGTATCCAATGTACCATAATAGCAGTTGAAAAAATCACAAGAGATCTCAGTAAATTAACTTATGGATCCTTTTGTTCATTAATGACCTTATTTCCACAAGCACGCTGAAATTGGCTCAGAATCAACGGATGGTTTGAAAGAATACTTCGAACAGTAGCTGAGGATAAACTCAAACAATTATCTGTTCCTTCGATCCAGTTGTCGCGGGCGCTAATTCTAGTATAGATTTTAGCAGTTATAAAGGCAGCTTGGTTCCGAGTCAGCGCAACGGTGTGAGACTGCATGGCTTGTATATGACACCGGCAGCAAGGCCGCTGGTCTTGCAGTCCTTACTGTGAGAAAGTCAACCAGCACGGCTGATACACGAGGAACACATCCTGTAAACACGTGAAGTACACGCCTGTACGGCATGACGTACAGCCAATGAGAAGAGAGTTTTCCCCACTTCCAGGGCCGGAGACGCTTCTCGGCGCGTACATTGCTAGTCAGTCCGCGATGTGAAATTACATAGGCTAGACCTATTGCTACCCAAGTTAGCTATTTTGGGTATTTTCAATCATTTCCCCTCTGTTGGCACAAAAACATCTGCCATTACTTGAACCCTATGGTTCAGAATTGCTATTACCGGAAAAACCTCCGATTCATGTATCAACCTTGTAAGATTACCTTGCAACAATTTCTCTGTAATAAATCAAGTAGTTACAACTCTTTTTATCATTCCAAGGAGCAGCTACGTCCTGATTTAAGTAAATTAATTCTCTCTCTCTGTGTGTGTGTGTGTGTGTGTTTCATCCTAGCCAGATGTCGACTGGAAACTGGAAACCACAGCCGAGAGTAAGTGAGGCTAGGACAAACCCGTTAGTGTGGTAGTGTTCGACGCCCGCTCGGTCCACACGCGACACAGTCAAATAAGGCACACGTGCCAAAGGCCGCTTGTTTGCACAAGTGGTCACTGTGAAACACGGGAGGTGGAAAGTAATTGTGTACTGCCAGAATTCTAACCGGTTTTGTGCTTAAACTATAGGAGAAATGCTCGTATTGCCACCTGTCTACGAAACGAGTTAATATCGATGTCCCGTATGGTAAATGTGCTTATGTTTGTGAAATAAGTAATTTATACGGCTGATATTAGGTACGGTTTTAACATTAGCGTAAAACCCGCAATGAGGACGGCCAGTACGTGAGGATCATGACTCGAATGTGGTGCCGTTGTACCCCTCCCCCCCCCCCCCCCTCCCTCAGCGCACTGAGCCACACTGGTGGATCAACACTAATCTAGTGTTACTAACAGTGATTAAAACAATAATTTAATTACTCAGAACACTCGAACCTTCAAATGAACTGCTGAGTTTAATAAACAATCCCTAAGAATTGATAATGTAACTAAACACACTGCGGAAGTCCCAATAATTACTTTATAATTAATCAAACACTACCACAACCAGCTACCTAATCATCGCAAATAATATCATACATAATATTGATCATTTTATACTAATGAATACCAGTTTAGTTAAACAAGTACTTGTTAGATCATTTAAACAAT
Organism: Vandiemenella viatica; assembly: GCA_031002005.1. Taxonomy (NCBI): domain Eukaryota; kingdom Metazoa; phylum Arthropoda; class Insecta; order Orthoptera; family Morabidae; genus Vandiemenella; species Vandiemenella viatica. The sequence continues at coordinate 159,800,160 of CM061920.1, forward strand.
CCTATATAATCTCTCTCTCCAACTGAGTTTCATATGCGTTCATTAATTAAAAGAAATCGTCATTTATTTAACAACTAGCCTTACAAAATGACCAGTTTAACGAATTATTATGGCAATTAATTTCTCTGCGGTTGCCTAAATAAATAGAATTGTTGTTATGTAATGCTCATAACCTTATTTTGTAATTTGTGCATATTTCTGTTGTTTATTTACTCAGAGATACAGATGGAACTTATACTGAATGAATGATGTCAGAATTAGGGAACCAATTAAATTAAAAATAAATTAGGAATCCAAAAACGTTATGCTAAAGTCCGTGGTATTGGTTTTATTCCTGGTTCAGGTGTCATTCAACACAGTAAATTTTACATCCATTCGTAAAAAAATCGTTAACTTCAGTAACTCAGAGCTTATGGCAGCAGCTTAAATTATTTGCAAAACTAAATTCATCGTGAATTATTCTGTAAAAAAAGTGTCAGTTGTTTTCTGGTCCTCTCTGCATTCCGTCATAACCAAAACTTCTAATAAAATTGCTGTCCAAAATTCATATATTTTATTACCCGCGTACGAATACATTCATTGTATTGAGATCTAAATTTGACTTACTCGAAATATTTGTGTGTGTCTGATATAATGACATCAGTAATAAAAGCAACTAATAATTAATATACTAATTTAAACGCAGTACATACATATATTTCAGAGTTTCGGCGAATCATTACTTTCGGTATATTGTAATAGTGACGTAAAATATCTACATTGGTTATAAAATTCTTGTAAGCCCATCAAAAACGTCGTGTTCAACGCAGTATTTTAGCAATTCGTTTCTTCGCTAGCTAAGTACAATTTTAATCAAATAACGTTCATTACCTTGAAAATGATGTAATGTATATAATTGTTAGCTTACTGTAACAACGATATCGCAGTCCAGAGTGTGTAAGAAAAATCTACATCGAATTAATAAAAAGTAATTAATCATGAATATGTCGATTTCAACGGAATACGTACTTTTATTTCAGTGTTATAACAGGTAATTTATTAGCGGATGCATTTTTTTTTTTTTTTTTTTTTTTTTTTTTTTGACGGCGGAAGCGATAATCGTGACGTTAAAGTCCAACATCAAACGGTGACGTCATGGCATGACACCGTTACAAGATGACCAAAGCGTTTTATAAATATAGATCATGCGATCGCTACCAAGTTTCTTGAATAACATGATTGAAAAAGTTAGTAATGTGCAACTTGCAGATGAACATTAGGTCGTGAATAAAATTATTATGTGGATCACCCAAGTTGTCACTAGTGCTTGTTGATTCATTGGCGGTAGTTATTTAACATTCTGAGCCCACTAAACTTGATTTGAACCTTTGTCTCAGATACCAAGTACGAAATAGAATTGTTCCAGAGATTTCTTAAAGTTAACTAATTGCAGCCGGATTTAGATTGTTAGGTGACTATGAAGTTTTATGGCTGATTTATTGTAGGTTTTTTACTACGTAGCTACACCCGACATCTGGCATTGTGATGGCTTCTATGAAGGGGCGAGTTAGTGGGAATCCAAAGGCTCCCGTTTCAAATTCCTGTGTAAGCTGCGATTTTCAAAAACTGCCCCTACTTTACCTCTGATGTTGAATGAGGAGTATGTTAAAACGATTATTGCTTCGGATTCCAAGTTAAGCTGTAGGGGCTGTGTACCGGATTGTATTATGCGGCTATTACAAAGGCACTTCCTGCGGTAGTCAGAAACCAATTACATAGTTCTTCAAATAGACACTCAATTAGTATTGAAACAATCCATTTATGTCAGATTGCAAATATCCGATAAAAAATCAGGTTGTTACGTGTTGATACTGAAACTCGGAACTTACCGGCTGCGCTCAAAATCCATTTATACAGTTCGATATCTGAACGATAAAAGTTAAATTTAGTGGGTGCGCAGACTTCCGCGGTCGTTGTCAATGTAATCTTGGTTGTCCGGGTTGAACCGCGTCAATTTGTTGAAACCTGACGTTTCGGCCATCATTTTGTGGCCTTCTTCAGAGTACTGTCACGGCTGGAACTGCTGCCGCCTATATATAGGTCCCGAAGAACGCGCTAGCCTTTTGGAGTGACGTTACTCAAACTACCGCCGCCAGCGTGGCCGGTCCGATGGGGGCCTGCGTCCCGCGTTTTCCTGATCAAGCATGACCATATTTGGTCAAGTTGTAGCCCGCCGTCCGCGTTCATATTATCTGGTCGTTTTTTAATTTCCAATGCTTCTCTGACACGCCGGGGCCACCATCTGCTTTCTTGAACCAATACACTTGTGTCATTGAATAAAATTGCGTGCCCACTGTCAGCAGAGTGTTGCGCTATAGCTGATTTGCTGACTTCATTATTTTTAAGATGTCTCATGTGTTCCCACAGCCTTTCCTTGACTGTCCGTCCAGTTTCGCCGATATACACTTGGCCACAGCTACAGGGTATCTGGTATACACCCGCTGTCTGCAACTTCTCCCTCTTGTCTTTGACTTTTAAAAGCACATCAGAAATCTTCCTAGGCGCTCTGTATATTGGACGGATATTTTTCTTCTTTAAAAGACGGCCGATTTTATCCGTCACCCCGTGGACATAGGGTAATACTGCCGTGGGTCCGTCTGTTCGTCTTCTGGCTTCGGCTTCCGATGTCGGAACACAGGGTGATGCTCGAGGTGCAAGCCATGCAGTGGCCTTATTGATGACGTCAAGGCTGTAGCCGTTGGCCAGAAACGTCTCCTTTAAAATTTTCCTTTCAGCGGCTATGCTCGCTTCGTCGCTGGAAGCACGGACGGTTAATGTTTTTAAAATTCCACGTTTCACTGCTGGATGGTGGTGAGAGGCTGCATGCAAGTAGCGATTTGTGTGCGTGGGCTTGCGGTAAACTCCGTGCCCTAGGGAGCCATCTTCCTTCCGTTTCACTATCACGTCCATAAAAGGAAGTTGTTTGTCCATCTCAACTTCCATGGTGAATTTAATTTTGTCGTGGGCACTATTTAAATGTTGGAAAAAAGCCTGGAGGGATTCTCGCCCGTGAGGCCAGATAACAAATGTGTCGTCCACGTAACGCAACCACAAAGAAGGTTTCAGAATATAATTGATGGCCGAAACGTCAGGTTTCAACAAATTGACGCGGTTCAACCCGGACAACCAAGATTACAAAAGTTAAATTTGTTTCGCCGAATGGGCGCACGGTTCCTTTAGGTTTCGAAAGCTAAAATGGAAAAAAGAAATAAACATTTGTAATTTCGTCAAGCCCTTCAGACAGCGAGTCTTTTCACCGATTCCGATGAAATTTCAGAGGAAGATGCGTTATACCGGTCGAAAAACAGATTAGAGAAAAAATAGTAAATTATTTTTACTCATGGTACCATTAATGGACTGGAAAGTGTGGGTCTTCCATCTGTACCCACAGATGACTGCTAGGAAGTCAATTCTAATTCTCAGCATTCCCATTTCACATCGAAATGAAACATACCCTCTTTTACCTACCGAATGCTAAGGACACTAAAACAAATTCTTGTCAACCAACAAACGTTTACTTCAAGTATTTAGTAAGAAAATAGGCCCGACAGAACTGCGGTCAACAAAATATATTTGAATCTTGCAGCTGAATGCAGAAGTTGGACTATACCGCCACCAATCGGAATTAAAAGTAATTAAAAACTTTACAGTCCACCACAAAAATCTATTTTGTGGACATGGTCGGAATGTGTCAAGTGTTTTATCAGTGATGATATTGTTTAATCATTGTTGTTATGAACTGCATGTTACAACGCACAACGCGATTTACTTAAATTGTAACTTTAGTGAACTACCGCTTACCATAAAAATCTCACGAAAAATTCAAACCACACGTAATTAACATCTTTACTTCATAGTCCTTTGCAGCACAATAATAATAATAATAATTAATATTATTATTATTATTATTATTATTATTATTATTATTTTTTTTTTTTTTTTTTTTTTTTTTTTTTTTTTTTTTTTTTTTTTTTTTTTTTTTTTTTTTTTGACGGCGTGAACTTTACTGCACGTTTAAGTAAATTAAATATTGCTTACACATATGACGTTGAATTAACATTGTTTTATTTTAATGCACCTTCTGCATTTTACAAAAAATACCCGTACTCAAAAAACAAACAGAATCACAACAGTAGTAGTGTTTTTGTTAGCAATGCTTCTCAAATACAGAGTTATCTGTGGAATCGCGGTCAACACAAGCTAACTGTAAATGTAGGAATTGTACTTCAGCGCCACCTATCGCAATGAATATTAAAAAGAACCTTTCGCGCCATCTTAATGATATTTGGTGTGAGTATGGTCTGAATTGGTCAGGTGGTTTGTCCGCACGCCTAGGATTATATGTATTCAGATGAGAGCATAATGTACGGTGGTGGTGAGAAGTTGTCTGCCACTGTGCGTGCTGCAGGTCCGGCGCTGGAGCTGTACGGGCACCACGTGTACCAGCAAGCGGGGGCGGCGGCGGCGGCGTCCAACGCGACGGAGGCGCACAACGTGACGCGGCGCGCCGCCGAGCACGACATCTTCGAGTGCCGGCGGGCCAACATCATGGGCTCGCTGGTGCAGGACGCGGCGCCCTTCCTGTTCCCCTGCACCATCGAGTACTCGCTCATCTGCGCCGTCGTCATGTACGAGATGTGGAAGCACATCCGGCCGGTGTCCGCCGCGCCCGCCAAGCCGCAGCGCCAGATCAGCGCCGCCAGCACCGCCACCAACACCGCCGCAGACGAAGACTCCAACGACTCCCGCGGCGAGCCCAAGCCGCACCACGCAGGTCAGACCCGCACACCTTCACAGGCAACTTATGACTTTACGCCTCGTCGAGGGCACTAGAGGCGGGATGGGACTGGAAACAAGGAACGGGAAGGAATTTGGCCATGGCCTATTGGAGGAAGCATCCCGACATTGGGGAAACCATGGAAAACCGAAATCCCGATGCCCGGACGAGGATTCGAAACAGTGTCCTTTCGAAGGCGGGGCCAGAGCGTTAACCGCTCACCCACCACGCTCGGTGCAGGTTCCTACACAGGCCATTTGCTTCCGCGAGAGACTTGTCTTTGGGGATGATGAATAGCAGGGGCGTAGCTACTATGGGGCTAGGCGGTGCAGTGCACCGGGGCCAATACGCTCAGGGGGCCCCCAAGCGCAGTTCAGAGGGCCCACGGGCCTTCACTGCAAACTGGCGGCCTTTTCTTTTTTAGCTCTACCATCGCGTCGTCTAAGAGGGCTCCTGAGATACACTCACACTAAGGGCTCCTTACTGCTCAGGAGGGCCCCCAACCACTGCTCACGGGGCCCCAAGCTCAACTCAGGAGCCCCCAGCCTCAGCTCAGGGGGCCGCTACCATCAAACACAAAGCAAAAAAAAGGTCGCCCATCTGGCCTGAAGGCCCAAACTAAATTTTTTGCACCGGGGGTCCTTGTTGACCTAGCTACGCCACTGATGAATAGCGCAGTTTCATCCAGGAATCATACAGTTCGCTCAATCTTGTCGTCTCCAGTCCCCTAAATCTCAACCTGTTGCCGTCATAACTTCTTATAACAACAAAGATGCCTCCACACAACGAACTGCGACTTTCCTTTTTATGTTACCCATTGTCGCTTTATAGTCACGAGCACTGCATGGAACGCTAGAACTGAGATAGCGGGGGGCGTAAACCTGAATGTAGCTTCAGTTCACATAACTACGCCGTTTCAGACTAGGACACGAAGCTGCGCAGTTAAGCTTAAGTTATGTAACATCAAAACTTGACATATTTTCAGTTCAGGCAGCTACGTTCGCTGCACCACTTTGCCACACACAATGCTGATGCAATCATTCGATGCTAATTAAATATAATACAGCCCATTCGTTAACAGAGCTTTCGATAAAATAGAATTAATACATGGTAAAATACACAGTTTTTCAAACTAAATCAGATGTATTTTTAGTGTTTAACATTTAAATATCATGCATCATATACAAAACTGAACGGCCTGGTGGATCAGTGGTTAACGCGACTGACTAGAGATCGAAAGGTTCACGGTTCGAATCCCTGTCTCAGCGAGGATTTTCAAAGGCGCTTGAACCGACCTTACCTCTGGCACAGCTTGCTGTGTAATGTGAATGAAGTACGCCAGAATGCTTCCTTGGTTCGGACTCCAGTTAAACTGTTGGTGCTCTGTACCCGGTAGGATAGCCGGGTTAGATTAAGACGGCTAAGACAGTGGCGGAATGCGCAGCGAATAGAAACCCTGTCTCCAGGTCATTACTACCACAAGGAATTATTATTATTATATACAAAACCATTACAATTTGGTAAATTTTACTAGACGGACTCTCTCGTGTTTAGTTTCTAGTGAAAATAGTCACAAAAAAAAAAAAAAAACGCTTGTGTATAGAAGACATTTTTAGCCACGCTCTTTACTTCTGTGGCACAATCCTGGAATAGAATTTTACCAAACATATGGAATAGGGTTCCGTATCCCTTCGGGAAACTTTTTTACCATTTGGTTTTTCTTGAGACGAGTCTCACCCACCTCCGAAGCAGAAAGAGTTAGTGAATTTATCAGTTGGTATTTTGAAATCAAATAATTAAAGCTGAATTTTAAAGGGTTTTTGCCATAATTAGATGTGAAGGATATACACATATAAAAACATGAAATGAGGAATCCGGTGGATTCCATTTGCATAGCTTTCAGTAAACAGAAAAACAAGTAAATTAAAATAATCTAATGTTTCTTGATAGCGCACTGTGAGTGAGTGACTCAGAATGCAAGAGGTTTTTGCTAATTGTTTACTGAGTACGGTTTTCCATGTTTTATGGGTCTCTTTTTCCTCCAGACTCCGGCATGTGGGATATCTGCTCATTCATACAATAAAGGTCTTTGAGACATCCCGCACCCCTAACGTTCACCTCTGTTGGTTACTTTAACTACTGCTGAAGAATATTTCTCCATACAGCATTTAACTGCGCATTATTAATGTTTATATGCATTTCTATGAATGTTTGGTGAATCCTTTATTCTTCCACCGCCTTCAGCTTGAGACAAGTCATAGTTTTCCCAGCTAAAATCAGTACATCTGAGACATGTTACCAGTTTGTACTTTTGTTTCAATCTTCATAACTGTAGAGAGTCCTAGAAACCGTTATATATTATGTAGCAGCGTCTGTAACTTTGTGATCATTTGTGTTTATCTCACAACAATTCTGTGATAAGTAAGCTCCGAAGTAAATAGCGCATTCACCTAGTTTCCCCTTCCATATTCCATTTGGAGGTGGTGGAGCCCTACTTCCAATCTATAGTTCTTAAGTCCTAAACTTTCCGTTCGCACCCCTATTTTATTCAGTGAGGCTATGTTATTCTCCCATCCGATTTCCCTTCTCTCTCAAAATTTCGATGCACTTAATGCTTCCCTACACTCTCCCACTCTATTCAAAAACTATTCTGCTGATAGATCTTTGTAACAAAATTTGACCGACTGTAGTGAGTGAGCGGTAGCGTGCTGTCCTCGCATTCGAGAGGACGTGGTTTTGAATCCCTGTCTGGCCATCTAGACTTGAGTTGTCCATAGTTTCCCCAAATCACTCTAGGTGAATGCCGGGATGGTTTCTTCAAAAAGCTATCGCGGTATTCCTTCTCATTACCTGCCCCCATTCCTTTCCTGCCTCTAATGATTTCGACGTCGTCAATGCGTAACGCAAAAAAATGAAACTTGAGATACTCTTGCGTCGTTTTGCGCGATGGGGCTATACACAGCTGCTGAAGAATTAGTATCACAGTACTCTTACTTATTTACAACGAACCAGATGGTATACAAACAGCAAACAAAAAAAAATTGTGTATCTGATTTTATAAAGCGATATTAGTTTGGTAAACAGGGTCACAATGCCGCAAATGTATGAATACACTTGTATTTTAAAAATCTAAACGAGAAGCTTGTGGCGTGCCACACGTGACGTCTATTGGCCGGGGCGCGCTATTGGTCTACGCGCTGCGTCGCCCCGCGTATAATCCGGAGCAGCTTGACAACTGCGCCGTGTTATCGCTCTGTGTTCACACAGGGAACCGCAAACCCGATTACAGGCTCACTAAAGCGACTGCCTTTCTGACTGCAGTCTGGGATTAAACCTACCCCGTGCTAGCTACCAGCGACAGCAACGGCGGTAACAACCTCTCACACATCCGCTGTACCTTGCTTCTAATGATACTGATTCCATAAAAGAACAAACATAAGGCTTCCGATATTTTTAGGACAATATGTTCATTACATTCGCGATTGCTAAGGATGACCCTGCCTTACAGTGATGTGGAGAAAACAGTAAAAATCTAATCTGTATTCGAACCATGTCCCTACAGAATGTGGGAGTCAGTCACAGCTTTCCTGTTGCGAAGAGATGTCGTATACAAAGAGAGCAGAGTGGAACCTTACTTTCAACACTTGCCGAAAAACAAGTCACAAAGGCAACATTATCCCCCGCAACTATTGCATTGGTGGCCTCGTGTTTTCTCTTCCAGCAAATTGGTATATCACCATGCCACCACTAATGTGCGTCCTTTGTGAAATCCATTGTCTCAGAAGTTCTCTTAAAACATATATCGCATAAAATCATAAGCATGTCAACTAAAACGTGTTCATAAGGAACGTGATATTACAACATAAATTACTGATACATCAGGATGTCTACACAACTTCCTACCATATGGGCTTCAGATTATACTGTTGCAAAGTGAAGAAAAATAACTTCCCTAAGCAGTAATTATTTTTGAGAATTTTCTTGAACATCTGATAATAACTTAGTAATGTAACCGACTCTGGTGTTGCGATTCTTCCACGAGCATAATTACATGTGACATTTGTTACTTCTTTGAAACTGACAGAACCTGACAAAATCTATGATTGACTACAATCAGTTATCTGGATCTCTTGGGAAACCTATTCTTTGATTTTTCAATACTTTCATTTTCTGCATCTAGAGCTTAATTTTAGCTGTGTGACAAGCTACTGGTAACGATATGATTACGAGACATTATATTCACTGCCGTTTTTAAAGACATTTTAACTTTCTTAAGCAAAAATCAGAACTGCCTGATTAGATTAAGCAGAAGTGTTCCAGTTCAATTTATCAGTATGACATTAGCTTACTCGTTAAAATAATAACAAGCAGGATGAGTTTAGCCAATGGAGCGTGCACTAGTTGACGAAGTAATATCGAATATTCGTGGAACTACGGCAAGCGTCAGTTGCAACAAAGTGCAGACCAAGGTTCCTTGCGGCACGGAACTATTAATTTGTTTTTCTTTTTTGATGCTCCTAATGTACAGTATAACAGAGGAACGGCCATTTGCTACTGAGGTCTATCAGTAACAACACAGAGTAAATTTGTTCGAAAATTAATTTTAGTTATTCCATAGGGATTCTCCAAATTCTGTTTTTCATTTGCTTCTCGTATGAACTTTCATTCAAATCTCTGTCAGTCATTATCTGCCGTATTTAAGCAAGCATTCCGCGTTCAGCGGCGGTCAGACGCGGACGTGCTGTCAGCAACTTCCGTTAACGCCGCAGCATTATAACAGTGTTAGTGTGAAGTTTGTGTGTGAGCTATTGAAAACCCATCAACGCAGCCGCATTTAGGCGAGTCTGCAGTAAAAGGTAAGAGATGGCTTCCACCGCCATAACAAGAAAAAACACAGTGAAATTCACATTCGATCGAGCATACGTAAGACCATCGGCCTATGAAATACATGAGTGGTTGTTTGATAAAGTAAAGCTAATTGACGAAGAAATACTGGGAATACAACTAGACTCGTTCCAGAACTGCGTTTTTGTTAAAATGATAAGCGAGGAACATTGTGTTAGTGTAATTGAATCAAATACCGGGAACCTAAAATTCCATCATGCCGATGGAAACGTAAGCAATGTTCAAGTAACGAACGCAGGAATGGGAAAAAGACAGATAAGAGTGTTAAATCTGCCCTTTGAAATATCTAATGAAGCCATTCTACAAGCAATAAAACCGTTCGGAAACGTGGAAGAGATCGTAGAAGACAAATGGGGAGGCAATATCAGGTTTAAGAAAGCAAATGGAGTGCGGCTAGTAAAAATGGAGATAACGAAACACATACCATCATACATCAATGTATGCGGTTTCAGAGCACTGGTTGTATACGACGGCCAGCCCAGAACTTGCGCTCTATGCAATTCAATACAACATATCAGAGCAAACTGCCCCGCATACAACCTACAGTACTACCGCTAACCTACCTCAGACGAACAGGAACACCGAAACAAGATGAACAAGATGAAGAAATGCCACTGGAAGATCAGCAGCAGTTTCCACCACTGACGATAACGGACAGTGGGAACACGGAGACGAAAACAAGAAGAGAAACGAGGGAACAACAAAATGACGACATAAGGAACACTGAAGAAACAAGGTGCGACGAGGTATCCAAAACCATGAACACAAAAGCGAAAAACTTACCAAGAAAACAAGAAGGAGACTTGATAGAAAAGACAATAACAAACATGGAAGAGACAAAACAGAAGAGAAATGTTGAATCGTTGAAAAATACGGCAGAAACCGACGATAACAGGGAGTCGGCCGACGAGAAGGACGAAACGACGACAGCAGAAGAAACCGAGTGGACGAAACCAGCGAAGCCCAAACCCAGTAAGAAACGTCGTGCAAGAAAACAACCAGAGACGAAAAGTAAACAAACTAGGGAAACATCCACTGAAAGAGAAAATACAGACGATGCTAAAGGCACTGGTAAAAAGCTCAAAAAGCAACAAATCGGGAAGAGCCGGCCAACATTTAATGCAGACACCGAGAAACAGGTACGGAGACAGAAGGTATGTCCTTTAGTTGGGCAGACAACGATCATAACGAAGACATAGAGGATGTCAGGCAGACTTCCTGAACATAAATCGCAGCGACGAACTCACAAGGAAACAAACACCTGGAGACCGTAAACAGGAAACTTAACGGTATAGAACAGACTTGACGTATGGAACAGCTGCTGTCGGACACTAATGGATTGGCGGGCAACCAAGGCCAAGCACCATCACAATGAATCAAGTCTTGACACTAACAACGATTAACATCAATCGCATAACAGCTAAAACAAAGTTTTATGCCTTGCAACAATTTCTTATCCAAAATCAAATAGACGTCGCACTCATGCAAGAAGTGATAATCAGGGAGTTTGAACTCTTCGGTTACGAAACCATAACCAATTTAGACTCCCACTGCAAAACCGGAACTGCAATAATAATCAAGGAAGGACTGTCCTACACAAACCCGGAAATTTTAACATCCGGAAGGGGTATAGCAGTATACATCAAGGACATATGCATCGTCAATTTATATGCACCCTCAGGCACTAATAAAAAACAGGAGAGAGCGGAATTCTTCAAAAGTGATATACCTTACTTATTACGCAAGAAACCGACCAGACTTGTAATTGGCGGCGACTTTAACTGCGTAATTGACCGAAGCGACCAAAGACCAAACCCTAACATCTGTCAAGAATTAGCAAAAATGGTCGAAGGATTAGGCCTCAAGGACACGTTTCGGGCATTGCACGGAAACCAAACTAGTCACACACACATGACCCCGACATCAAAAAGCAGACTTGATAGAATTTACGTATCTAACACTCTAGACCCAGCAGTTAGTAGCGATGAAATAGTACCCTTAAGCTTCTCCGATCACTGTGCGTACATATGCAGAATTAAGTGCGACCCAATTAATATTCAGAGAGGTAAAGGATATTGGAAGATGAACGTTTCGCTTCTTCGCGATGCTGAATGTAAGGAAAGCGTCATCACCACCTGGTTTTCAAGTGTCAGAAACTGCCACAAGTATAGCTCAAATTTAAGCTGGTGGATAACCCATGCGAAACCAAGAATAAGAAAAGCTATTATCGCCTACTCACACGTAAAACATCACTGGACAAACAATACCATGGAATTTTACTACAGATGTCTGAAGAACCTGTACAAAAAAGACGTGCACACCATCCACGACCACGTACTGATTAAAAAGTATAAAGCCAAAATTAACAAATACCAAGCATCAAGAATGGAATCCCTTTTAGTCAACACCGATAGCGTGGACTTAGTAGAGAAAGAGAAGGCATCGCTATACCATCTGATTAGGGCGACAAAAAGAAGAAACTCCCAGTACTTATCAAACATAACTGCGGAAGATGGAGTCAGAACAACCAACCAAAAGGAAATTCCCGCAATGATCTGGAACCATTTTTCATCCTTTTACAGAGCCTCCACCACAACCGGAGATAACAGGGACTCCACCCTAAACCACATAAATGAATACATGGACGACAACGAGCGAAGAGAGATTACCAGAGACATCACACTAGAAGAAGCAGAGTTGTCCCTCATGGCTGGGAAAACTAGAAAATCTCCCGGTAGAGACGGTCTTCCCCTGGAATTTTATAGAGCTTTCTGGAACATCATATCCCACAAGATGGTCGATATATTCAATGAAATATGGCAGATTGAACAATTGCCTGAAGCCTTCACGGAAGGCATAATAATTCTCATCCCAAAAACACCACACACGAAGAATATCAGAAAGTTAAGACCCATAACGCTACTGAACTCCGACTTCAAGATTTTGACTCGTATCCTGAAACGAAGAATAACACCATTACTAACCAAAATTGTTGGCCCGTACCAAGCGGGTCCGATCCCTAATCGCGGGATCCAACATGCAATCTTGGAACATAGAGATATCATCTCCTTGGCAGACAACCTGAAGCTAAAAGCGGGAATTCTCTTCCTAGATTTCGACAAAGCATACGATCGTGTCGAACACCAGTTCTTACACAATACCATGAGGAGAATGGGCATGGGAACAAGCTTCGTATCAGTAATCAAGAAACTAACCAACGGTGCTACCACAAGTGCATTAGTAAACGGATTCATCTCAAAAAACTTTCGTATGGGCCGAGGGCTGAGACAAGGCTGCCCCCTCTCAATGGTCTTGTTCGCCATATACACGGAACCCTTACTACGGAGCATCCACTCCTTGACAAAGGGTATAACGTTCCAAGGTAGAAGATACACTACAAGAGCTTATGCAGACGATATTGGGTTCTACGTAACCGACAATGACGACCTAGTAACAATTAATAACCAGATAAAGATTTATGGCCCTGAAAGTGGCGCCACAGTCAACATGGACAAATCAGGCATACTTTACATTGGATCAGGACCTCAAAATCTTGTAAATACTTATGGATTCAAACAAATGAGCAAACACAAGGCCTTAGGTGTGTGGCTAGAAATCAATCTACTCAAAATGAGTGTAATCAATTGGCGAGAAGTGCTAAACAGCACAAGGGCCATTCTGCAACTGCACAAAACCAGACGGATCAACAAAATACAGAAAGCAAATTTAATAAATCTGGCGGTCCTTGGCAAATTAAACTATGTTGCCCAAGTGCTCCCTGCACCGAAAGGGATAATACAAAGCGTTCAGAGGGCAGTATCCTGGTTCTTGAGCCAAGGTGACATATTCAAAGTCAACTTCCAGACGCTAACCCTGCCAAAAGCAAGAGGAGGTTTAGGTTTAATGGATGCAAGAACCAAAGCAAATGCGATCTTCATACAGGCAATGAGGAAAGTATCTGAAAACAAGGAAACCATAACGGCACAATTATTGGAACATTAAAAACCGGTGAGTACAACGGCACCGGTAGGGATTGCCCATATCAATAATTCCCTTCACCATTTCAGGCTGTACTTCATCGAAAGCAGCTATATCATGGAGACAAGAAAGAACAACTTTCCCAAGACAACAAAAGAGATTTACGCATGTATGATGGCCCATAAACGGGGAAATATAATAGAAACTAAATACCCGGAAATCAACTGGAAAAATGTGTGGGCAAACATTTTCAACAAAACAATTCCGTCCGAGACTCAAGCTCTTTGGTACAAAGTAGCCAACGAGACCCTGGCCACCAATGAGAAGCTACATCGTATTCACCTCAAGCCAACAGATAGATGTGACACTTGCGGCAACACAGATACGCTAGCACACCGAATCTCTTGCGGAAGAGCGCAAACAATCTGGACGTGGACAAAACATTTAGTGGCACGCATGATGCAAAAACCGCCCAGGAAAATACTCACCAATATCCTAACAAAGCCGGATTTCAAGATTATACCTATAGAGAAACATAACAGTCTAATATGGATTTTAGGACACGCAATGCAGGATATACTGCAGAAGACATCCCAGAACTTAGAAGAGTATTTATCAACCTTGAAAATTAAAGTTTGGAGTTTAAAGAAAACGACGAAATACAAAACAAAATTTGGAAGCTATCTGGACGAAATAGCAAAAATAAAAAGACCATCAAATTAAAAAGTAAAAAATTTCAGAACTTGAGACTTCTGGAAAAATAAAAATAAAAAAATAATAATAATAAATAAAAAAAAATTTTAAAAAAAAAAAAAAAAAAAAAATAAATAAAAAAATAAAAAAAAATTAACCAATAATGTGACGGCTAAATAAGAACGTTGGATACGTGAAAATTTTAATTTTTGTTTTTTCAGACAATGGCGTGCGAGGAAATGCCAAAGTCCATTGTCTTCTTCTTTGATCACTTAACAACACATCAGGAGAAGATTAAAAATTAAAAAAAAAAAAAAGACGGTAACGGCAAACCCAAAGCCTGGGAAACAGGAAAATATTTAAGTTATAAATATAAATGGCGGAGAAGCCAAGCCGAAGAAGGCAGTAATGGAGAGCGAAAGGACGGCTGTAAGGGGTGGAGGAGGCCGATTTAAAAAAAAAAAAAGCAATAATAGCTAGGGTTACTGTTAATTAATACCGCTGCATCTGAGAGCGCACGTATTTCACAATCTGTGATATGCAGATTGCGAATATTAGTTTTTAACTAGACGATGGTGTATTTCTCTGATACTAACTTTTCAACACTTCAAAGAACCAGTAGATGTTGGTTTTTGTTCTATATTTTACTTGCTTCATCAATTACCTACTTCACAAATAGTTTAGATAGTTTGTTTTACCCCGTTTTTCAAGTTTTCGGTATTACCTATACCTTGTTTTTTTTTCCAGTCATTTTGCATTTAGACTAGTCGGCTCTCGGTTGTTTATAATCAATGTGGTAGGCTACCCACTTTAGTCGATTGGTTCACTGTACCAAGCGCGAAAAATTTAACTATTCTTATTTGCAGTAGTAAATAACAAGCTGAGGTAGAATTTAGTTTGTTATCTGGTTCCGGGGATCCATGGAACAAATAACTTTAAGCTTACTGAGTCTAGAAATTCATTTAAAGTGTCTCTTAAGAGCCTGTAAATAAAGAGTTTTACTTGTGACTTATTTATCATCTGATGTTGGTTTAGGCCTTAGCGTTGACGATAAGTCACCTACACTTGTACTTATGCCTTAAATGACGCCATATCGTAACACAAAACAATCTGAAGAACTTATTGGATGGCGTCAGCAGTCTCTCTCCAGTTACTACGAAATCCGTAATTTGAAAATTCCGTTGTTTTGTTTGGAGGGTAATCTTTTTCACCAAGGATCAAGTCCTTAATCCTAAGTGCCCTACAAGTAAAAGAAATACTATTTTTTCTCTAGTCATTAGGATCAAACGTTTGAGTACCGTAGCAATTCAGAGGAGATTGAAAGGAGTAAGAATTCGCATATAGGTAAAAAATGTTCAAAGAAAATTGTGCTGTATTTTCTCGAAGTAGCTACATCCTACAATCTACTCTTCGATCACAAAAATTGCTATTAACAACGACACGCAGGTAGGAAATGGGTACCTATTCTCCATCTTTATCAGTCCATGCCTTTTGATAACAAACGCTACCCCCACCCCCTCCAAGGATATTTATGTTTTATTTTATTGCACTGTTATTTATGGCGTGATGAATAAAAATGCACCAGTGTACGCAAAAACCGAGATTGTGCAGTACTAGTAAACTGACCTCTAACGACATTAATGTTTCATGTTCAACAAATAACTGTCAGTGATGTTTCCTGGTTAAACTTGCACTTATCATATTTAATTCAAGAGTTTTTAATTCTTATAATACCCATTTGATCGCATATGTTTCAGTTAAAAGTGCATTTGTTCCCTGAAATAACATGAAACTGAGGTAGCTTCGTGTAATATCAAATCCAAATATTTTTGTTATCAGTTTAAGCTGCACCCTGTTACAATATCAAGCAGATGTTGACGGCATTTTTATTGTGAAAATTAATATCTATATGACATTCAATCACTGAAAACGTCTTTTCCGTATAAATGGCATATTGCAATCATATAATTAGTAAAAATGTTGAAAACGTTAATAGAAAATTGCTTGTAGCTGAGGTTTTCGATAAATTCGTGATGGTCCTAATATCCTCCCATATGTTGCCAAAATTTTTATAATAACCATGAAATAACTGAGCTATTCGGATATTTAAAATTAATTGGCGTAGTTAGCGACGGCTTCAGGTATTTATGACAACGTCGTTAAGCGACCACTAATCGCAAAAATGTATTCAACAAGTACAAAATTGGAGGCTACAGCTTACGGAGTTTTCAAGGAAAACAATTTTATGTTTTATTATTTTCTTTATTCTGTTAATTATGGCTTTTTCCGGTATTAAATTTTGGGAACGCATCCATCAACATATTTTTGTTGGATTTGATGTCATTAGATGCGGGATCGCACTGGGCCAGGAAGGGAAAGAAATTCACCCATGGCCTTTTTTAAAGGTACCACACACCTGGAATCATTTGGGAACACCATGGAAAACCCAAATCTGGATGGCCGTATGGGGGTTCGGACCTGCGTCCTCCCGAATGCGAGGCCAGAGCGTTACCACTCATCCACCACACTGGTGGAATCACGAGATACTGACTTGTTCTTTTTGCTCGTATTGATTATAACCTAGATAATTTCAACCGTAATATGGTGATTACAGGTATAAAAAGCCTTAATGTTAATTACAGTGTGATGAATTCGTATGGTATGTTATGGATTTTTATTTTCTCCAAAATACTGTTTATTTTGAAGAAACATCTTCACATGCATACAAATATTTACCATCTATATAAACAGCATGGAGAGACTTTGCATAAAATAGCGGAGAAGCATTGAAGATGGGAAAGAGATGCTGTGTTGTGGGATCTCACACTGTCGCGTGGGTGTGATAGGCCGAGCGGAAACCTTTTAATTTCACACATAATACGACAAAGTGAAGAGAGGGAAGCTGTGGTTGTTCGCCTTGGGCACCTGCCTACACCTTAGAGTGTAGTCTGCAGCCATATTGCCAAGGAAGTAACTGAGCCTTAGCTACTGAGAAACTATAGACACGGCGTAATCTCACTGATTAGCATTAAACATTTACATAAATATTATCATACATCTTTAACCAAGGAGAGGTGACTTATCTCTTAGGAATGACAACAGGACATGTTAATGACTACTGGTTTATTACACTTGAAGACAGATCGGCGTACATGTTACACTATTGGCTACATTGATCAAAGGCATGATTTGTCACTAGAAATACCTTATGCTGATTGGTTAATATTCATTGATCTTCATTGGTGAACTATTACTGACGTTGCGCTATACTGATTGGTTGACAGAATAACAATATTACATTGGTAGACTGATTACAGGGCAAGGCACAATAAACCCTATCGAAATGAGTGACCGTCGGCGAATGCATTAGATTCCTGCCTAGCGGTGGACATACTGTTATGAAGACAAACACGCAAACAGTGGATCAAGCAAGCTTTAAGTACCTGTTAGGTGATGGCGTTGAACGGTACGTCCATGATCTTGGCTGTTGTCGAGTCCGAGGCAAATGTTGGACTCCCGAGTCCGTGGTGTAAGTTGGACTGCCTGGGGCCGTGTGCTCCCAGTTTACAGGAAAACTCATTAAGGATTCTGGTGGGGATAAAAGATGATGTTAATTGGCTCACTAGGACTAAGTGGAGATAGTCAGGGCGGAGTTATAGTGCAGGTAGTGGGGACTGCATAGTGTGGTGGTTTCCAGGCTGACATAAGCTTAGCAAAGCTATTCTATATGCCGTGGGTTCCCTTTAGTAAGCACTCCCACACACTCGGCAAACTGCTGCGGTGTATAGGCTGCTGAAATTTCAGTGAGGCGCAGCCTGCGATAAGAAAGTAGCATAACGCAGTCGTAAGCCATGTACCGAGTTACAGGCGTGTGTAGCAGAGGCTTGCTACGTGCTCAACTTGAGACCTTCGTGCTTCGTTACAAAAGATAACATTGGCGCAGCGTGAGATCTGGCTCGCTGGTCCAACTGGATGTGAATCGGAACTACGATGAGTTTGAATAAAGGCTTCAAATCAATACCCTAGACCTTAGAATACGCGAACCCGCGACAACACGTCATCTTGGTGGATGTACTTTGTGTTGCAGGGCTGATGCGGTCGTCGACGCGGTTCTCTGTGGACTGCGCGAAGGCGCACAAGGGCCTGTTCGCGGGCATCCTGGTGCTGGTGATGACGATCATCTCGATGATCATATTCTTCGTGCTGATCAAGGACGACGACTACAAGGAGGCTGCGGAGCGGCAGGTGAGCGTCACGGAGCTGTGCCTCTACCTCGTGTGCTGCACCGCCAGCGCCGTCAGCACGCTGCAGATGAGGCAGCTCAAGTTCTGCCGCAGGCTCCCCGGTCAGTCCGCTAGTTTACTAATGCTAATATATAGTTAGTATCATTCTAGGGGTTGGTACAGAGAGTGATCTGATATAGGGAACTTAGATTTTCAGCAGCCTCCAAAAAGATGATTGGAGTATTTCCACCACCCTGTAAGGTAGGCAGATTTCAGTGGTCAGGAGAGACGTGGTTGTTGGGGAAAACTGTAGCATAAAGAGTGATAAAGATAGGTGCTTGAAGGAGAGCTAACACCCACCTTTCTTAGCTCTCTTCCACGCACCTCTCTTTGTCACTGTTTCTGGTACAGTTTTCCCCACCAACCACGGCTCTATGCCTACCTTCCAGAGATGTTGGGACTAGTTCAACCACATATTTCAGGGCGTTGGAGACTGCTGAGACCATTTATTTCCTATATCAAGTCACTCTCTATATCAACTCTTAAACGAACCTCAATCATTTAAAATAAAAGCCCTGTATACTTTAAGATACGGTGACCGTTAGTATAAAAGGTAATAACGCGCTCATAATAGAAAATTTCACTGATGATGGAGAAAGGTAAATGCATTAATGTGACAGAACGAACCCCGATCTGGAAACACCTCAGACATGAGTATATTTTCTTAGTTTATATTAGGTTAGGTAGGTTCAGCATTATGTTTTGCCAACTCATTTTTCGCTCGGTGCTGATGAAAATCTTCGTCAAATGTTTCCTGAAAAGTGGATACAAAGAGGATGTCGTGCTTCGTCGCCATCTTATTATCTGATCTAACCCTACTTTTTTGTGCAGTCGTGAGAAACGTATTAGAAGTGTAGAGACTGAAGAGTATCTCGTGGTACGAATTCTTGCTGCCTGTGAGATCCTTAGAATGAATCCAAGGTTGTCCTCTCGGATATGATAGAAGTTAGGGTGACGTTTTCATGTCTCTAAGTTAGAGGACGCCGTTTTATGTTATATTGTAAATATATTTGCAGCTTGTAAAATTAATGTAAACACATAAAATTATTACATGTACAAACAAAGAATTCTGAGATCTCTTATTCCACTGTCGTAGGTATCCCAAAACAATCTGGCTTATAACCTGCGATTCATTCACTTTCGTATCTCAAATTGACATATTATAATTTCTGCATCATCCATGAAAGTTTCTACCATCATAGCCGAAACATTTTTAATACGTTGACATAAAATTTCTTAGTAAACTCGAACGCGCATGTAGAAGGAAGAAATTTCAAAATTCTGCATTTGTTGGATATGGTAATAAGGATATGTTCCCGGGATTTGAAACCTTGGTCAAACTACTGCTTGATTATGAGGGATAGTATCAAAACAGGACGTGAAGAACGTGCAAAATAGTACAGCTAAATTTATTTGTGGAATCAGTAACTAATATGATAAAGTACCTGAGCTGAGAGTGTTTGGAAGATAGGACGTGGGTGAATAGAGTGTTGCAAGCGTATAAAGCGTATTTTCGTGATGATATTTGGATGGATGTTGGTAGAAGAATTTGGAGTCGTATGTGGGAAGGGAAAAGGTGACCACTGCTAGCACTTGATTTCGGGCATAAGGGTTTCGAAAAACTTCCTTTTCCACGTAAAAGAGTGAGGTACTGAAATAAAATGCTGTAAAATTTACCAGAAACACTTAAGCATTTTAAAATTGTAGTTACTAAGAGGGAAAGTTTGCAGTCAGGAAGATTTCACTCAGAGAATTTAAGACAAAAAAAAATTATACCATAAATATGAGAATGAGAGGAAAATGCTCCATTACAATTGGAATTAAATTAAATTGATGGATCATACCTTTTACTGGCAGCTTTCTAGATCAGTTTGTAAAGTGTCTAATTACAAATTCGTCAGTCTGCTTCTGGACCCAGTAAGCCTCCGTCAAACTAGTACGTATAAGAAATTTCTCGGGAGGACGCCAGTTCGAATCCCCGTCCGGGCATCCAGATCTTGGTTTTCCATGGTATCTCCAAATCAATCCAGGCGAATGCCGGGATGCTTCCTTCAAAAGGACCATGGCCGAATTCCTTCCCGTTCCTTGTGCCCAGTCCCATCCCGCCTCTAACGACCTCGACGTCGACTAGGTGTAAAGCCATAAGTGAAGTTAAAAAAAAGTGGTGAGAGGAATGATGGTAATCACACCAACGCAGTTCTTTCACTAAGGTCTTGACAAACAATGAAGAATATTGCCTAGGTAAGTTGCATCTTCTATCCTCTACAAGAACAATTAAGGCTTTTGTGGGCACCATGATGCACCTGCATAGAGTTATTATAAATGTTTACTAAGGTCGATAATCGAATTCTTGGCACAATTGTTGCAGCATGTACCCACCGATCTGTTCAAAAGCAATGCTGATATCAGATCGCAGTTCTGGTAGGTTTGTTGGTAGAGGACGTTGAATCTTTTACATAACAACACAAACAAAAAAATAATAATAATCCGGAGAGCACAGAGCCCATAATAGGAATTGCTGACTATCATCCCCACCACGACCTACCCATCGGTTTCTCAATCTCCTGCCTAAGAATTCACAAATTTGAAAGGCGGATGCAAAACTTTTTGAGTTTTTCTATATGTCTGTAAAATTTTGTAACAGTATGTCAAATAATATAGCTGCAGTAAATTTATGAAATAGGTTCAATCATTAATAATAACCCTGTAGTTGCTGAAACTTACCTTCATACATCCGAAGGGGATAACATCTGTATATATAAAGATGAATGTATGTTTGTTTGTTTTTTTTATTCGTTGGTTTGTTTGTTCTTCATACAGATCCACAGTTTTCATCCGATTTCGATGAAAGTTTGCACACTTATCCTTTAAAACAAGGAGAAAAATACTGACTACATTTGGTTGAAAATTTATGTGTATAAATAATACATGTTGTCTTATAATTTCGAAAAATTACTGACGGCGATAAACAGTTGCGTAGGATGTGTAGGTCTCTCTACCGAGTATTCGTATAGCGGTCTGGTAGCTCAGTGGCTAAAACGCCTGCTTACTGCTGTTTGGATCGTGGTCACCGGTTCAAATCTCCGTAGAGGCAAGGATTTTTAAATATTATTTTTGTTCGTAAGAGTCACGTCTGGACCCTCGGTTATTCGGATTGAATGTTAAACTGTAAATATCACAAATTTAGGGGTTCAATGCGAGGCAAATCATAGGTAATCTTGAAATGATATATGTGTACACTTTTTTACGTTATAATTATCCCTCAGGGGTTGTTCACAGTCAGTGTGTGTGTGTGTGTGTGTGTGTGCGATCTGCGGTAATAATACTATAAATGCGGAAGTAAGTCTCTGCCTTTCTGTTACGTTTTGACGACTGAATGGCTATACCGATATTGGTGGAATTTGACAAGAAAATCTGTAGGAAAGGCACAGGACTTTTTTTTCCGGTATGATAAACAGTTTTAGTCACGAAATTTTGAGAACTTATCGAATGGTGGTAGAAATATATTGGAAACTGATTCACTTCAAGAGACAGGTTCGATGGTAGAATGATATTGTGATAGCTTTGCTGTCATATTATGCCAACTCGGTGTTGTTTGTTACCAATCCTTCGTTACCAATAATACTCAATTCTGGCAAAGAAATTCTTAATCCACGCGTACGAAGTCGCGGGTATCAGCTAGTTTATAGTTGAAACAGGTAGGTGAGCCAGTCGTTGTTACGGTACTCCTTGTTGCAGGTCCGCACGGAGGCACGGGTCTGGGCCTGGACAACTCGCTGCTGGTGATCGCGCAGTCGGGAGTGTACCTGTACTCGATGTTCTCGATCGCGGGCTGCTACTTCGAGGGCGACTCGAACCTGCGGCTGATCACGGAGCTGGCGGGGCTGCTGCAGACCACTCTGCAGACGCTGTCGGTGCTGGACGGGTCGCGCCGCCGCTGCCGCACCGCCGAGCAGGCGCGGCGCAAGCCGGGCAGGGAGGCCGTCACCTTCCTGCTGGTCGCCAACGCCGCCATGTGGATCATCAACGTGCTGCACAAGGGACACGCCGAGTACAGGCCGCAGCACCTCGAGTTCTTCGGCGTCTGGGCCTGGGCCGTCATCACGCACGTCTCCATGCCGCTCGCCATCTTCTACAGGTTCCACTCCACCATCTGCATCTTCGAGGTCTGGAAGTCCGCCTACAAGTACAAACACCTCGCGTAAACTGGTGACTTAGCTGAACCATGTGTTTGCAAGCGTGTTATAAGTAAATTAGGAATGTTTTGTCTCCTCATTTTTCTAGAACTTTATTTTTGGTGGAACGTATAGAACTGTCAGTTACACTCTGCGTCTCTATAGAATTTCCAATCATAAATGATTTTCCTTGAAGATATTGTGCTAAATCAGCCTAAGAGAAGAGCAACTTAAAAGACAATATCATTTAGTGCTTGTCTTCCTTTTCGTAAGTGTTGGTTTTTACTCGATTGGTGATGAAGGTTCCGTGCCATCTTGAGCCTGTATATCTTCGAACTTGATAAATGACATCTAAGTGTTGTTTTCAGTGTCGCAAACTTTAGAAATTTGGAATTACTTAGAACTGGGTACGTTCTGCAGTAGCAGCTGTTTCACGAGGCAACTTGGATGCTACTTTGCACCCTTAGGAATCGCTGCTAACAAGAGTTGAACCCATCAGAAATATTATTCTCTCTTTTGATACTCCTGATAATTTCTCTCTTCGGTTCTGATCCCTTATCAGGTTACTTCAGACATATTACAGCGTGCGTAGAATAATTTTAACAGTGATTGCTACCTATACTAATTTATTTCCATTTGTTACTGTACAATATTGGTTGTATCTTTCTCTGTGATCCATATGTATATTCGGTGTATCTTTGTCTGTGATACGTATATATGTTGTTTCCGATAAGCACTCTCCCCACTGCTGCTAATGTCCTTTAAGTCTGCAGTACAAGTTCTCAACCTGTTAACAGTAACAACATTTAATAATACGTCGAAGTAACATATTTTTTTCACGGTTGTTTGACAACAACCGTGCTCTTAAGAAATGTCATTCGGCCCCATAATTATTTTTGCAGCATAATTACAGAGCGAACTTATTTTCATGTTCTTTTATCGTGATGAATAGTCTTAAGATTACTTTGCAGTTTCAACTGTGTCATTAATTGCAAAGTGTTATTTGTATATTGCTTGTATTCAATGAATATTTTACAAAAATATTTATGAATGTATTCATAAAATATTATTAAATAAATACATTCAAAAGTTTAATCACCTAAAGAGTGTATCCAACAAATAAAGTTCGTGTTGAAATATTTTCGAAGATCTAATTCTCGGTGGAATATTGGTACAAATCTAATGCCACGAAATTTCAGAATTTAGTAGAAGCTAAATATTTGTATGATAAACTCTTTGACTTTTTTTTGCAGATATCTCCAGAAAGCTGAAATAATTCAAAGAAAACTGAAACATCAGCAATTAATTTCGTAAATACAAATATTTATAGGTACGTTTTTATGATCATGAAATCAAGATTTCACTACCCCTAGCTTTTAAACTGAACTTTTAATGTATTGGGAGTACTCTGTTTTAAATTTGCAATAATTCTTCATATAGACTGCAACATTCCTGTAACATTGTACGTTTTTCCTTAATAATGAAATTGCTGGTTTGATCCTCACGTTAACGAAAATAGGAAGAAACATTTGTGGAATATTTCTAAGCCACGGATGGTAACTATTTTTTTTAAAAAATTAACGTTTTACTGTATACATATTAATTAATTGTCGGGAAGTTTAACTGCAACTATGATTGTAAATTATTATGATTAATACTTATTATTTCTCAGCATTGACAGGTTTAATAAATAATAGTGTTAGCCCAGCGATCGAAATTCGACCGTAATTCATTAAGTTGTTTAGTTTCTTTCATGAAAGAGTAATAATCTAGTAATTCTCTGCATTACCTATAAATTTAAAACGATACACTCCATGCGTGACTGTATGCTAAATTTTGAGCTTCTAATCTAACCATAGCAAATGATGAAATGTATTTATCGATGGTTCATTTTAATTCAAAATATTCATTTTGACTTAAGGCCGGAAAACTGCTTTAACTTTATGAAACATGCGCATTTAAATGTATCTATCAAAATAATTTCGTCATTTTGTGAGTTCGCTATTTAAATTTTGTCTATTATCATTTTGATTTCACGCAAATAAGTATTCCTTATTTCTTGTCTCTTTCTAATGAAATTACTGAAATTAAAAAATCAAAAGACACTTAACCAAAGTTTAACATTTTAAATAATGAAATGACCATATATTATCTGGCAGAATCGCTTCATTCCTTTTCGAAGTATTCCTTTTATAACTTCAAACAGTAATCTCTACTTTATCTGAGTCTTTCGTTTTACCAAAGACCACAGAGTGTCTCAATGCGGGGAATTCACGCAAACAACGTTGGCTCCGATCCTATTTCACGCACACTCACACACACGTTCGCAAATTAATTTTTTATTTTAATATTCTATTTGTAACATGTATTAACTATGCTTATTATATTTTTGGGTGGGGTGGGACATTCTCCACCAGTGAAAAACTGTTACTGACCTGTTGAAATTTAAATTAACTGCTTCCTTATAGTGTCCTCTTCACGTTTAGCACTCTCCTTTTCCGGAAAAGTCGCCACGAATTAAATTAAAAATGCCGAAATATGGGATGCTCCGCAACCGCGAAATGTTAGCAGCACTGTAAAAATGACACAAAAATTATCGGTACAGGGATCATATCAACCTAAATAGGTTCGTTTTGTCATAGTGATCATGGTTAGGTTGAAATTCGGTCTGGACCAAGAGTAAAATGTTTACGGGAAATTCGTTCAGCGGCATCCCATGTCGCAAACCAGAGACAAACTGCGTATTTGTTTACAACTGAAGCAATCGATTATCTCTGACTGCTTATATCGATTCCGCGATAGTGAGCCTTATAGTACTGCATTTCGGATAAAAATTTTGTATCTGTTAATTTTATGCGACGTTTTGCAACGGAGTGAAGCTAAAACGGCAAGAAAATATTACAACAAAGAATTAAACCAACATTTCAAGAGATTATCATTGATTTAGCAGCGCCGGCGGCAACTAATAACAGCGCTGCAGTGTCATATTTAGGCATTTTTAATTTAATTCGTGACGACTTTTCCGGAAAAGGAGAGTGTACAACGTGAAGAGGACATTATAAGGAAGCAGTTAATCAAAATTTCAAAAGGTCAGTACCAGTATTTCGCTGGTGGAGAATGTCCCACGCCACCCATATTTTTTTCTTTACTGCTTACTAAGATCACAGACATCGGCAGATTCGCTTGCCACTAAAAAAAATGTAAACAACGAATTTTTTTATTTAATTTGATATATCTGTAACACATATTATTCACAGATTTTAGTTTTCTGCACTTCTTCTCCATATAAACATTAACTATGCCAAATCTTACACTTTTCAGTGCGCGATGCATTTCTTTAAGTTCCTCCGTTTGTGCACGGCACTTATTCTTAAAATTGGATCCGAAATTTTCGTTTAGCATATTAATATATAGGATTTGTAAAATATATTATATATAACTAGCTGGTACCCACGACTTCGTTCGTGATTGTAAAGAATTCATATAGACAGCTATAGACATCTAACCACCATAGTGCACGATGGGAGACTCCATACTATTACCACACACAAATACCAGTCTTCTGCTCTATGTAGTTCCGGCAGCAAAGTAAAATTTACGGATACACACAAGTCTTTGGATGAAATACGAAAATATTCATGAGCGACCAATTTCAAACACCATATCTAACACACTCCCACAGTTACCGAATTTCGGCCAACGTTGTGATCGATGGGAGACTCTGTGTTACTACCACACACAAACACCAGTGATCTGCGATTGATAGTTTTCACTTAAAAGTGATACACCATGACACATGCGTCTTTGGCAGAAATATGAAATTACCGCAGGTCGACCATTTTCATCCCCCATATCTTCCACACCCCCATAGCTACAGACATCTAACAACCATAGTGCACGACAACAAACACGATTCTACTACCACACATAAACACCAATTCTCTATGCTATGTAGTCGTGGCAGAAAAGTGAAATCTGCGGAGACGCATGCCTTTCGTCGAAATACGAAAATTTCTTTGGTCGGCCACTTACAACCACCATATCTCCCACACAACCACAGATTCTGAAATTCGGCCGCTGTTGTGTTCGAAAGGTGACTTTGTGCTACTACTACACACAAACGCCAGTTATCTGTGATCTATAGTTTTCGCTGAAAAGTGATACACCATGACACTTTTGTCTTTGGCAGAAGTATGAAATTGCCACAGGTCAACCACTTTCAAACACCCATTTCTCCCACACCCCCATAGCTACCGACATCTAACAACCATAGTGCACTACATGAGATATGATTCTACTACCAAACACAAACACCAATGCTCTATGCTATGTAGTTGTGGCAGAAAAGTGACATATGCGGAGACAGTCGAAATACCAAAATATCCTTGGTCGGCCGCTTACAACCACCATATCTACCACACAACCACAGTTTCTGAAATTCGGCCGCTGTTGTGATCGAAGGTGACTCTGTGCTGCTACTACACACAAACGTCAGTTATCTGTGATATATAGTTTTCGCTGAAAAGTGATACACCATGACACTTTTGTCTTTGGCAGAAGTATGAAATTGCCACAGGTCGATCACTTTCAACCCCCATATCTCCCACACCTCCATAGCTACCGACATCTAACAACCATAGTGCACTACATGAGATACGATTCTACTACCAAACACAAACACCAATGCTCTAGGCTATGTAGTTGTGGCAGAAAAGTGACATATGCGGAGACAGTCGAAATACGAAAATATCCTTGGTCGGCCACTTACAACCACCATATCTACCACAGTACCGCAGTTTCTGAAATTCGGCCGCTGTTGTGATCGAAAGGTGACTCCGTGCTACTACTACACACAAACGCCAGTTATCTGTGATCTATAGTTTTCGCTGAAAAGTGATACACCATGACACTTTTGTCTTTGGCAGAAGTATGAAATTGGCACAGGTCGACCACTTTCAACACCCATATCTCCCTCACTCCCATAGCTACCGACATCAACAACCATAGTGCACTACATGAGATATGATTCTACTACCAAACACAAACACCAATGCTCTATGCTATGTAGTTGTGGCAGAAAATTGACATATGCGGAGACAGTCGAAATACGAATATATCCTTGGTCGGCCACTTACAACCACCATATCTCCCACAAAACCACAGTTTCTGAAATTCGGCCGCTGTTGTGATCGAAAGGTGACTTTGTGCTACTACTACACACAAACGCCAGTTATCTGTGATCTATAGTTTTCGCTGAAAAGTGATACACCATGACACTTTTGTCTTTGGCAAAAGTATGAAATTGCCACAGGTCGATCACTTTCAACCCCCATATCTCCCACACCTCCATAGCTACCGACATCTAACAACCATAGTGCACTACATGAGATACGATTCTACTACCAAACACAAACACCAATGCTCTATGCTATGTAGTTGTGGCAGAAAATTGACATATGCGGAGACAGTCGAAATACGAAAATATCGTTGGTCGGCCACTTACAACCACCATATCTCCCACACAACCAGTTTCAGAAATTCGGCCGCTGTTGTGATCGAAAGGTGACTTTGTGCTACTACTACACACAAACGCCAGTTATCTGTGATCTATAGTTTTCGCTGAAAAGTGATACACCATGACACTTTTGTCTTTGGCAGAGGTATGAAATTGCCACAGGTCGATTACTTTCAACCCCCTTATCTCCCACACCTCCATAGCTACCGACATCTAACAACCATAGTGCACTACATGAGATACGATTCTACTACCAAACACAAACACCAATGCTCTAGGCTATGTAGTTGTGGCAGAAAAGTGACATATGCGGAGACAGTCGAAATACGAAAATATCCTTGGTCGGCCACTTACAACCACCATATCTACCACAGTACCGCAGTTTCTGAAATTCGGCCGCTGTTGTGATCGAAAGGTGACTCCGTGCTACTACTACACACAAACGCCAGTTATCTGTGATCTATAGTTTTCGCTGAAAAGTGATACACCATGACACTTTTGTCTGGCAGAAGTATGAAATTGCCACAGGTCGACCACTTTCAACCCCCATTTCTCCCACACCCCATAGCTACCGACATCTAACAACCATAGTGCACTACATGAGACGATTCTACTACCAACACAAACACCAATGCTCTATGCTATGTAGTTGTGGCAGAAAAGTGACATATGCGGAGACAGTCGAAATACGAAAATATCCTTGGTCGGCCACTTACAACCACCATATCTACCACAGTTTCTGAAATTCGGCCGCTGTTGTGATCGAAAGGTGACTCTGTGCTACTACTACACACAAACGCCAGTTATCTGTGATCTATAGTTTTCGCTGAAAAGTGATACACCATGACACTTTTGTCTTTGGCAGAAGTATGAAATTGCCACAGGTCGACCACTTTCAACCCCCATTTCTCCCACACCCCCATAGCTACGACATCTAACAACCATAGTGCACTACATGAGATACGATTCTACTACCAAACACAAACACCAATGCTCTATGCTATGTAGTTGTGGCAGAAAAGTGACATATGCGGAGACAGTCGAAATACGAAAATATCCTTGGTCGGCCACTTACAACCACCATATCTACCACAGTACCACAGTTTCTGAAATTCGGCCGCTGTTGTGATCGAAAGGTGACTCTGTGCTACTACTAACACAAACGCCAGTTATCTGTGATCTATAGTTTTCGCTGAAAAGTGATACACCATGACACTTTTGTCTTTGGCAGAAGTATGAAACTGCCACAGGTCGACCACTTTCAACCCCCATCTCTCCCACACCCCCATAGCTACCGACATCTAACAACCATAGTGCACTACATGAGATACGATTCTACTACGAAACACAAACACCAATGTTCAATGCTATGTAGTTGTAGCAGAAAAGTGACATATGCGGAGACAGTCGAAATACGAAAATATCCTTGGTCGGCCACTTACAACCACCATATCTACCACAGTACCACAGTTTCTGAAATTCGGCCGCTGTTGTGATCGAAAGGTGACTCTGTGCTACTACTAACACAAACGCCAGTTATCTGTGATCTATAGTTTTCGCTGAAAAGTGATACACCATGACACTTTTGTCTTTGGCAGAAGTATGAAACTGCCACAGGTCGACCACTTTCAACCCCCATCTCCCACACCCCCATAGCTACCGACATCTAACAACCATAGTGCACTACATGAGATACGATTCTACTACAAACACAAACACCAATGTTCAATGCTATGTAGTTGTGGCAGAAAAGTGACATATGCGGAGACAGTCGAAATACGAAAATATCCTTGGTCGGCCACTTACAACCACCATATCTACCACAGTACCACAGTTTCTGAAATTCGGCCACTGTTGTGATCGAAAGGTGACTCTGTGCTACTACTACACACAAACGCCAGTTATCTGTGATCTATAGTTTTCGCTGAAAAGTGATACACCATGACACTTTTGTCTTTGGCAGAAGTATGAAATTGCCACAGGTGACCACTTTCAACCCCCATATCTCCCACACTCCATAGCTACCGACATCTAACAACCATAGTGCACGACAGGAAAGACGATTCTACTACCACACACAAACACCAATGCTCTATGCTATGTAGTTGTGGCAGGAAAGAGAAGTATACGGAGATACGAATTTTTGGTCGAAATATGAAAACGCCCTGCACTGACCAACTTTAATCATTATATCTCCCACATCCCCACAACTATCGGCATTCGGCCAACGTTGTGCACGACAGGAAACTCCATGCTACTTCCACCCACAAACATCAGTGATCTGTGCTAGGTAGCGGTGGCTGAAAAGTGAAATATAGGAAAAAACACGTCTATTTTTATATATATATAGATTAACTTTGAATTTTGTCCACATTTTTATTTCCTCTTAAGCTGCTAACATTGAATCTAGAAGTCAGTTGCCAGTAAAACCCATTAAAGGAACAATAATGAAAGAGGAGTGGGAAATTAGTTTATCAATCCATATTTCAAAATAAATTAACTTATTCAATATTATAATTTATTTTGAACACACTCTGAATTTAATTTAATTGCAATGGAGCACACGCTCCGGTGGAAATTTCCCTAAACACCCATCTTCCCCATTTCTTGCATCCACCTACATTTGCCCTCTACAAATTTTAACTTTAAATTCTTTCAACATTTTTGGTGAATTATTCATCATTTCCCTTGGTAACTTATTTCAATCCCTGACACCCTTGCCTAAAAAAGAGAATCTTCCCACACCCTTGTGCCTGAAATCAAGTGCCAAGTTGTGGTGATGGTCATCTTTTCCCTATGTAACGACTAAATGTTTGTTGGTGTGCTGACAATAATGATATATGTACTGCTACTTGTAGCCAGCCCACATACTTGTCACTACTCCTCTTAAGTATTTCAGACAGCACTCTTCAGTGCCTTAATATGGTTATGGAGTTTATAAGAGTTGATGGAGGTAATTTGGACCATGTTGGATAGGAACTGGAATACTGTTTGGCTCTGGTGAGGATTTTACAGATTTGTTAGTCAAGAACAGTCGCCACCCGGGATTCGCGAAGATAATCAGGATTGACAGTGAAATTACATGTCCCTGGCTAGTTGCTTCTAAAGAAAGTTTGTTAAGGGAGCATGCACAAATTACGTAGCTCGGTCCAGGGGGAGGGGGGGGAGCGGTTGGCTGAAAAGCTACACTGGGCTACGTGGGGGTGGGGAGGGGAGGTTCCGAGCCAGGCCACGCAGCTTTCCTTTTTTAACATTTTTCACAATTAAAATGAGGAACAGAACTCACAACAACATGTAAATATTTATTTCCCTCAGTTAATTATTTCCGTATGTTATTTACAATCGTCTGAAAAGAGAAAACAGTACAAAATGCCTTTTGGAATAAAAAGAGAAAAAAGTTATGTGCTACGTGGGGGGTTAGGCAAAAGCCACGTAGGGCTATGGGGGGGGGGGGGGGGAGTAGGCAAAAATAGAGCTACGTAGTTTATGCATGCCCCCTAATATGCAGAAGGTCAATTTTGAACTGTTTATTTGAAACACATGATTCCAGGCCAGCACCAGTCTGGCATTACAAGCTAGTCAGCATCATATGACAATTCGAAGACCGCAGGTTAGCAGTTAGAGGAACAGCATTTTTTTTAACAGCATTGTCATTAATTGACTACAGAACGAACTCTGCAGTCATCACCACTTTACGACACGGCAGCCCATGGTTCACACACACACACACACACACACACACACACACACACACACACACACACACACAGATAGCCACCGACAAGTTAAGCAACCATCGCTACTTGTATATCTCTCCAGACTCTAGACTAACTATATCATGGCGGTAGACACTGTGCTTCTAGCCCTTGCAGCCAATCATAACTTGTTTTGTCATCACATGACCCTATTGGCCAATCATGTGTTTCTTAGTCACATTTTACACCAGAGAACATTCCCCATTGCAGCCTGTCCACTCCACTCCTTCTCTCGCTAGCTAACGTATTATCTGCCTGTTTGGTCCTGTACCAAAATAGTTCGTCGATTCTGCACTCTCAACACACTCATTACACCACATTCACTACTTTTCATACCTATACCATATCTTTCCATGCCTCATGACCAGTATATGCATTGTACACTCCCATGACCCACTTCACCCTCCTCCTGTCTTGCAATGAATCCCATTCCAGCTCTTTTATCATATAAGTTACTGATTGCATTATGCAATAATTTCCAGAAACAAATCTAGCAGCCCTGGAGTGCATACTCCAGTTAGTTTCCCTACACACCCATTTTTCCCCTTTCTTGTACCTGCCATATGAATTCCAAATTCTTTCCAATTTTTTGTTAATTATTTATCACTTCCCTGATTGCCTTACTTATGAAAGAAAATTTTCCTACACACTTATAGCTGAAATCAAAGTGCCAGTTTTTGGTCATGGTCATTTTTTCCATTACATGCACCCTTGTTAATTTTCCACCAATATCTTCCCACTTCTTGTCACTAGCAAATGCCTTGTACCCTCCCAGCACTCTCATCATACTCATCCTGTCTTCCAATGAATCCCAATTAAGCTCTTTTATCATTCAGTTACTGACTGTGTTCTGCAGTAATTTCCAGAAACAAATGTAGTAGCCTGTCTTTGCACCCTTCAAACTCATGTATGTGATACTCAAAATATGGGTCCCATACTACATCAGCATATTCAAGCAATAGTCTGAACAAAATTTAATCCATTGCTCTCATCTATCCTCTTACCACTCTTTCCAATAAATAAAGTATTTTGAAACCTTTTCCTACCACCTCCTGAATATATCCTGCCCAGTTAAGTTTATTATAAATTCTTCAGCGAGCAATTCCTTCCACATATGTTATCCTTGTCTTTTGACAACAAAGCACTCGTTTAAAAGAAAGATTTTCTTTCAAAGATATGAAATAAAATCATAAGCAGTGTTGATTTTACAGTAATATTACAACCTGTTTGGTGAAAAAAGTGAAATATTATTTATATACAACTTTGGGAATATTTTTCTTTGAAGTAAAAGATTAATGAAAATTGTGTAGATGTAGTGGTATACGCTAGATTTTGGTATCATGAATTCTAATTGATACATCATACAACAATGACATAGAATACAGTACAATTAGGCAATATTGTTATCTAAAGGACAAAAAGTATAATCACTTAACAAAGTAAAAGGAAGCAGGCATTAAAAAAAGAAGAAAAAAAAACCACACACACACACCACCAAGATCAACAACCCCCCACCCCCTCTCTTTTCAGTCAAATGATAAATGTAATGAAGCACATGACCATGGTAAACTCAGCCATGAATTAAATAAATTTTTATTGGTTGTTGAATTTCAAGTGAGGTTCTGGGGTAAAGAATACAAGACAGAAAATAATAATGTTTTGCTTAACAGCCTTTTCACTGTCACTATTAATAATGTTCTACAAAAT
This sequence comes from Vandiemenella viatica, assembly GCA_031002005.1. NCBI lineage: Eukaryota > Metazoa > Arthropoda > Insecta > Orthoptera > Morabidae > Vandiemenella > Vandiemenella viatica. The sequence goes on from CM061920.1 coordinate 159,833,987, forward strand.
AATGATAAAGGATTTTACTATAGGGGAAAACATAATAATTCTTTTGTGATTTGCATAAAATAATAATAAACCATTCAGCCATGAAGAAAATCTTTGTGTGATTTGCCTGCCTTTTTATCTGCATCCAACACTACTGCAATTGGTAACACAGTTTCTGTTGTGGCCACCATCGTTTAAGTTTATCAAGAACATTGTCTCCAGTAACAATAAATTGATTACAAAATAGATGATGTAAAAATTAATATTTTATTTACTTATCAGCATGTAAATATAATTATTAAATGTTTATAATCATAAGTTTTTTCAGTTGGTTGAGAATTATTTATTTCTAATGAAATGCAAATGGTAAACCCGAAGTAGTTAGGTAACCCTGCACCAGCACAAAGAGAGAGAGAGGCTCTATCAATCTCCCTTAGCCCTTAGGTTAAGGGATTCTTGTCAGAAGTACTTGCCGTCTTGGCATTGCCTTCTTTTATTTGCTGTTTCCATGTAAGTGCTTGTTTTACTTTTATATTTTTCGTTTCTGTTGAGATTTTTTTTTATTTATTTTTTTAATATATTTTTATTTTGATATTTTTTGTAGTTTTTTTTGTATTTAATTTAATTTAATTTAACATTGTAAGTGCATCCGTTTCACACTGTATTTGTGGTTTTCTCACTAGTTTTCTTCTGTCAGCAGCTGGAGTGGTCTTCTATGTGGACCCTCGTGTATGTCATACTGTGCTAGAGAGCGAATAAGGTGGTTGTCTCTCCTCAGTTTTTTGGTAAAAGTGTCTTGCTATTTTTTATACCTATCCCGAAGTCCCGGGATACCCGTTGTTTTGTGGAGGATGTCTGTCGAGAATCTCATTGGCAGGTGGAGTGCTCTCTTCAGCGCCTTGTTTTGCATTCTCTGCAGCTTCTCATCCAGCACATGTAGCTGTTGGATTAAGAGTGTCAACTGTGTCAAGATCTATTGGAGTGGATCAGAAAGTGATTTGCAGGGTAGAAGAATTTTTGAAAGGTAGAAAACAGAAACATAGGGTAGGAAATGAGGTATCAAAAGAAGTGGAAGTAAAAATGGGAGTGCCACAGGGTAGCTAATGAATAATTGTGTTTATCATTTACTATTAAAAATTAGATTGTTTGCAGATGACATAATGCTATATAAAAGGGTCTAAACGGTAGAGGATTGTAAACAGTTGCAGGGTGATCTGGACAGGATATCTAGTTGGGTTGTTAATATGGGATGAAGATAAATGCAAAGAAGAGTCAGCTTATTAGACACAAAAAATAAAAAATAAAGGTTCATTATGACTATAATTGCTAATTGAAGACCGAGCGTGGTGGTGTAACGGATAGCGTTCTGGCCTCGCATTCGGGAGGACGGCGGTTCGAATCCCTGTCCGGGGATCCAGATTTGGGTTTTCCATGGTTTTCCAAATCACTCCAGACGAATGCCGGGATGCTTCCTTAAAAAGGCCATGGCCAAATTCCTTCCCATTCCTTGCCCCCATCCTTTCCCGTCTCTAAAGACCTCTCTGTTGAGAGACGTAAAGCAGTTAAAAAAAAAATAATAAAAAAAAAAATCTAATTGAAGACTTGAAATGTAAATAACTTGGCATTACATTTGATAACAAGCTTAACTGGGCAGGTATGGAAAAGGTTTCAAAATTCTGCATTTGTTGGAAAGAGTGATGAGGGGATGTACGAGAGAAGTAAAGGAATTGGGTCAGAAAACTTTGGTCAGACCATTGCTTGAAAATGGTAGTGTAGTATGGGACCCACATTTTGACTATCAAATGCAGGAGTTGGAGAAGGTGCAAAAAAGGGCTGCTAGATTTGTTTCTGGTAATTATTGCAGAATGCAATCAGTAACAGATATGATAAAAGAGCTGGAATGGGACTCGTTGGAAGACAGAAGGAGTGTGAAGAGGGTTATGGGAGTGTACAAGGCGTATATTGGCAATGAGACATGGAAAGATATTGGTGTAAGAGTTGAAAGTAATGCATGGAAGGGAAAGGATGACCATGATCACAAGCTGGCACTCTGTTTCAGGCACTAAGGTGTAGGAAGATTCTCTTTTTTAGGTGTGTCAGGGATTGGAATAAGTTTCCCCCCCCCCCGTCCCACTGCTATTGACTTCACAAACCAGAACATTTGGCTGTATTTCAATTATTTGTATCTTACTGATTGAGAATATCTGTCAGAAGACCTGCTAAACGGTATGATCCTTCTGCCTAAAGGATGTGGACCTTTCATGTTACATTTCTTATAGTCCAGTTCTTAACATTCAGAATATCTGTTGAAATTGTGGACCATAGCTGCTTCAGTGATTGATAGTGTAGATTTGGCTTATCAGTTCTTATTTGAATATTGACCAATGCAGAAGTGTTTCAATTGCAGTTCTGTTATGCCATCAGTATCAATTTTTACACCTTTATTGATGTGATTGACTACAATGCCACTGCGATTTGTGGCAGTACTATTATTATGACCATTGTCCTTACATTTTTTTCAGAAACATTTTTACATTAACACAAACTTTGCGATCATATGGTGATATAAGTTTTCCATGCATACAGTTATTGACTGTGATTATTTGTATGTACGGCTTATTCTGGATATTGTAGGCAGAACCTTGTGTGGCATAACATGGAGAAATTATAAAAAGGAATTGGTAGTCATAGCAACAACAACAAGTGTAACAAGAACCAGCAGTGAGTGAGAAGGTTTAGTGTGCACTTTTGAGTTGAGGATATCTAGTTACTGCTTGCCGAGGTCCTTTGTAATTTTCGGATACGTCCTAATGAAATGTAACAGAAATAAAGATCAATGAATTATATGAAAGTTTATCATCACTTAAATGTTTAAAGATTAAGTTTGCATTGAAGTTTCGACCAAGACTTTGGAAGAATACTTATTAAAATGAAACAAGATATGAATAATAAAATACGATAAAGTTATTAAAATAACATACTTGATCAATAAAATCCTTGTTGATATAAGACATTTGCTGTTGATATTTATTATAAAGCCATTCTATAACATAACCAAACAAAGATATCACATTTTATGTAACAACTTACCAATAATAAACATTAAAAATGGAATATGTATGCTTACCTCATTCCATAAAATGGCAGAAGAGGTGAAAATATACGAGTTTAAATATTTAGAACTGGATCAAATTTTTATTATGTTTTTTTTCCCCAACCTATCAAATCACTCTTAAAACATTCGTAAACATAATTTCAAGTAACTACAAAAAATTGTAATCATTGCCCAGCTATGTCTCCAGATGGAGATCCAATTGTGAAATACAGTTTTCTATTGCAGTATCAATTACTTGGTATTCATGGCTTTTATCAGTTTTCAAGACTGTATGTAAAGGTTCTTCTGAAACAATTTTTTAAAAACAGATTTCACATTTTTAAGTGACAAGCTTCACTTGAGGGTTTTTTCTCTCGTTTTTTATCTTAAGTTTGGCCTATGACTGACCAACAAAGCACTTTTGTATGTTTGTCAGAGGCTGGATAGGAGGGAGGGTGAAATTTTCTGAAACTGAGGCCAGGTGAGTGGGGTGAAATTTTCTGAAACTGAGGCCAGGTGAGTGTTTAATTTCCAGGCAGACAACCAAGCCATGTGCTTCTTTTCATGACTAAGTGTCACACTAAACAATAATATATTGTATTTTCTGCTGTGCTACCATCCACTTTTGTAAGTGATGGTTTTACTTGTTCTGTCACTAATAACCCAGATGTTGGTGTGCCATAAAGAACCAACTTGCTCTGTGTTTCCCGTAATAATAATGATATTTGGAACAATTGTGTTTATTTGTTAATAATTTCAAACTTAATGTTTGTAAATATACAAGCTTCTTGTTTCACTACCAAAGACATTAATGACAAACTAGGCTATGAAATAATGTTGACATTTCTGTATTGTTTGTTGATTTTTTAGCTGCAATGAAGTATTCATAAGATACTTTTATATTTTCTCAGAAAGAAAATCTGATATCTTGAATAAGTAAGTCCTTATAATTTTCTTGGGAATGCTCCTGTTGGCTTTGGAATGTTTCTTGAAATTACAAAAACACGTCTAAA